>JARKHS020010606.1:0-490589 GCA_030143305.2 Amblyomma americanum
CCCAGATGCAGTATCCAACAAGATCCTCCGCAACCTGGATGAAGTGTCGCTACAATCACTAACTGAGTATATGCAGAAATGCTGGTCGGAGGGCTCCATCCCACAAATATGGAAAACGGCAGAGATCATTCTCATCCCAAAGCCAGGGAAGGCACTCAGCCTTGAGAACCTCTGGCCGATTTCGCTCACGTCTTGTGTAGGTAAGCTCATGGAGCACGTAGTTCATACCCGCCTCAACCGGTTTATGGAGGAGAACGAGCTGTACCCTCCAACCATGATTGGATTTCGACCAAAACATTCTACGCAGGATGTAATGCTTCAACTCAAACATCAGATTATTGAGGCAAAAACGCGGGACACCAGAATAATTCTTGGACTTGACCTTGAAAAGGCCTTTGAAAATGTCAGACATGATGCGATCTTGGAGAACCTTCATGAACTCGGGGTGGGAGCCCGCCCCTTCAACTATATCCGCGACTTTCTCTCAGGTAGAAAGGCGCATTTTCAAGTAGGAGGTCTCCACTCGCATGACTTCCCCCTCGGCAACAAGGGCACCCCGCAGGGATCGGTCCTATCACCATTTCTCTTCAACGTTGCAATGTTGAAACTTCCACACCAATTAGCGCAGGTTCCGCAACCCCACCACAGCCTCTATGCTGACGATATCGCCTTGTGGACCGCCGAGGGCAATGATGCCGAAATCGAGGAGAGACTACAGCATGCAATAGATATCGTGGGGAACTATGTAGACACTAGGGGGCTGCGGTGCTCTCCAGCCAAATCTGAATTTCTCATATTCCGCAACATAAGATCCCTTGCGCAAACCCCACCGGCCATCGATCTCAGTATTCGCGGAGTCCCCATTCCTCGAGTGCCCAAAATTAAAATCTTGGGCCTAATTCTACAAGAACACTGCTTCAATGGTGACGTAATTCGGAAGCTTCAGGGAACCTCGCAGCAAATTATGCGACTCATTCGCCACATTAGTAACCGCCACTCGGGCTTGAAGGAAAGCAATACTCTCCGTTTAGTACAAGCCTTTGTGATAAGCCGCATAGCTTACGTATGCCCTTACCTACATCTCAAGTCAGCTGAAAAAGAAAAAGTGGAGGACATAATGAGAAAATGCGTCAAACAGGCAGTTGGGCTACCCATGCACACAGCGACTGAGAAAGTGTTAGATCTCGGTCTTCATAACACCCTAAGCGAGATTATTGAAGCGGTAACCGTCTCGCAGTACGAACGACTATCGGCCACACCAACTGGCAGACACATTCTGTCCACACTAGGCATAACATACGAACGACCAGGCGGACCCACAACTGACCTTCCCAAACATATACGCCAGCTTCTGGTCATTCCTCCACTACCTCGGAACATGCACCCAGATTTCCACGCTGAACGTCGTACAGAGAGAGCCAAATCATTAGGCAAACGCTTTCTTAATGATACCTCTGTGGTATATGTAGATGCGGCAGATTCTTCGGCTGACAAGATGGTAGCTGTGGTCACCACGGAACGTGGTACACTCATAACTGGGGGCACTATACGCACTCAGCACACACATGTTGGAGAAGAAACAGCCATTGCTCTAGCCATTGTGGGATCCTCGGCAGAAACAATTGTCAGCGACTCAAAATTGGCTATACGTAACTACACGTTTGGACGAATCTCCCCCCAAGCAGCACGGATTCTGCTAAATTATCAGCCCACGCGGCGCATTCGCCTAATCTGGACGCCTGCTCATGCTTCCCTTGCTGGTAATGAGGCGGCTCATAACCTAGCTCGAGAACTGTCCCGCCGAGCTGGGTCGTGCAGCCCACCCGCCCTATACTCTGGCAAGGACAGGTTGTTTTCTTACAGAGAAATCCTGCAGCACTACAGGCTTGCAAGACTCAGATTTCCCCCAGCAGATAAAACGCTCTCCAAGCAACAGGCCAAAGCCTGGCGTAAACTTCAAACTAACACCTATCCAAATCCCCAATTCTGTAGCTTCTATTCGGAAGGACTCTACTCAAACAAATGCAAAAACTGTGATGCGAAAGCCGATCTAAATCATATGATCTGGAACTGCCCGCAGTCCCTACCTGCGAGTCACTTCATTACCGACTCTGCTCATTGGGAGGCTCTATTGCTCAGCCCCGACCCGGGGATACAGATGAAGCTCCTCCAGCTGGCTGAAGACGCCGCCGCTGCCCAAGGGATAGCGGCCGCCGTTTAAGCGGGGGGCGACTTCGTGTCGCTCCTCTATATCCGCTGGAAATAAAGTTTCACAACCTACCAACTTGAATGTCAACCGGCAACGCACGGCGAAATAGGCTTTACCTAGCGCAGCGAAGCTATCGCTTCGCCTCGTGAACTGGATTAGGGACCTTGTGAACTGGATTATGCTGGCAGGTGGAGTGATTACGCGGGCTATCGGCGAGCGCTGCCCTCTTTCAGCTAGTGCGAATCACGTGTTTAGTTAAGTGACGCAATTGGCGAGAGCCAGTGGTCGGAGCGGTAGTCGGCGTATACCGGCGGAACGAGCGGTAACAGCTACGACAATTTGATTGAAAAACTTTTATTACCTTCAGTAATGACGTTGGTTCCCCGCCCCTGGCACGTAGGCCTGCATGACGGGGAGCTGCGCGTCCGCGGTTCAAGGCTGGCTGGCAGTCCTTGAATGGTAGTGGCCGCTTACGCCATTTTGATGGTGGTGCGCTGGAGCTCAGGGTCCGGACTTCTTAGCAGGGTCTCAGGCTTCTCTACTATCAATATTTGTGCCCGCCCCTGGAGATTTTGGCCACTCCCAAATTATGTGGTCGAGGGTACCTCTTTGCCCCACAGTGTATGCGTCGGTCATGCGACCTCTGCTCTGCGCACACGTGGTAAGCCCACAACGCGTTCATGAATGTATTGGTTTGTGACCGCCTCCACGAGACAGCTTCTCTATTATCTGGGGGAAAGAGGAGTGTCTGCAAAATTACTGGGAAATTGTTGACCATCACAAATTGGGATGTAGGGTGATACCGCCACTTGACCCAAAATTAAATATTACAGCAGCTGCGACGAATCACATAGTATATGACATCATAGCCGCAGCTGCGGCGAGCCTCCAGTTAGAGGTCAAATCCAAGCATTATTTGACCTTCAGTTTCGTTTGCTGGAAGCGCTCTCGCACCCCCTCCCCCCCCTCCAAAAAAAAGAAGTGCCGTAATGCAGCCCCGGAATAATTTCGATTACCTGGAGATCTTTAACGTTCACTTCCATCGAACAGCACACGGGCGCATTTTTGCGTTTCGCCTCCATCAAAACGCGGCCGCCTCCTACCCATCCCCCCCAAAAGAGAAAAACAAACCTGGAGGAGACACTCAACCCGCCGCGGTGGCTCAGTGGTTAGGGCGCTCGGCTACTGATCCAGAGTTCCCGGGATCAAACCCGACCGTGCGGCTGCGTTTTTATGGAGGCAAAACGCTAAGGCGTCCGTGTGCTGTGCGATGTCAGTGCACGTTAAAGATCGCCAGGTGGTCGAAATTATTCGAAGCCCTTCACTACGGCACCTCCTTCATCCTTTCTTCTTTCACTTCCTCCTTTAATCCTTCCCTTACGGCTCGGTTCAGGTGTCCAACAATATATGAGACAGATACAGCGCCATTTCCTTTCCAAAAAACCAATTATTATGAATTAATATTATCATTAGCCGCTGCGGTGGCTGTGTGGTTACGGCGCTCGGCTGCTGGCCCTAAGGACGCGGGTTCGATCCCGGCCGCGGCGGTCGAATTTCGATGGAGGCGAAATTCTAGAGGCCCGTGTACTGTGCGATGTCAGTGCACGTTAAAGAACCCCAGGTGGTCGAAATTCCCGGAGCCCTTCACTACGGCGTCTCTCATAGCCTGAGTCGCTTTGGGACGTTAAACCCCAATAAACCATAAACCATATTATTATTATTATTATTAGGAGACACTCAAGCTTTCGCCTTGAATATATGACGCAATAGCGTTAATGAGTTAATGCTTTTATATGCGGAATAGGTCACTTCTAAACTTTATATTCATAGGTTTCTGGGAGTTCTTACACCGTTCTTCCGCAGTGGTGCAGCGGTTAAGGGATGCGCCACTGCCCTGGGATGGTAGGCGCTGCCACTGGTGGAGCTTATTGCGCGAAAGGTGGTCTCTGTGCTCACAATCCTTTGGACAGGTGGCAATGACGCTACAAGATCATCTGACCTTGGTGGCCCACCTAGGTTGCTTCTCTGGCTTGTGGCCACCTGGGCCGCCCTACGCCTCCCATTTTTCTCTCACAACGCCTAAAATGCCGACGCCGGATTTTCTGCGTAACGGGGCTTTTACCGTTATCCCGTTAACAATTCGTACAGACACAGAACACTGCGTACGTATGTGGAATGCGAAAGCATTACTGTCGCTTGGTGCATTGACACCCACCCACACACACATATCCGCATATTACGCCACCCAGATAGCTGTACAACGAACGGTTGCATCACGATTTTGATACAAGAATTTAGATTTTGAGGAAAGGAAATGGTATCACCTCTGACATCTCGGTGGGCACCTCAATCGCACCTTAAAGGGTGGCGTAAAGAGTTTGAAGGAAGACAACTGAAGGTGCATATATGATCGGTTCGAATCCCTGTAGCAAGCTAGGCGCCAACTTGACAAGCACATCTAAGCTATATATGCAACGATAAATTGTATGAAACTACCCGGAACGCTGTACGACAAACGGTTGCGTCGCAATTTTGGTACGAATTTTGTCGGGAAAAGTGGCGCCTTATTGAAGGCAGTCAGTGCGGAGTACATATAAAAGAACGTCATGTATATGAGCTACCACGATATGTGATACCTGATTTAATATCTGCTTGCGGGTCCTTGGACCCAATATATTAAATTTATTTTTGGAATATGGTGGAGTGCTTGGCTCCAAGCACCCTGGCACGGGTTGGCCCGGTATTGCAATGCCTCCGGGATCGGCCCTGGTCATATTAGCGCGCGCCTTTTCTTTCTATCTTTGCTCTCCTATCCTTTCACTCCCCTACTTTCAGCCCGCAGCAGCGAGCGTGGTTCGGCTTGAGCCATTAGGCAGGCCCGTGCACTTTCCTTTTCTTTCTTCCTATCAGCAACAGCAAGCAAGGGTGCACTGACATCGCATAGCACACGGGCTCCTTTTGCGTTTTCTCTCCATAGAAACGGGGTCGCCGCGGCGGGGTTCGAACCCGGGCACTCGAGCTCAGTAGACGAGCGCCAAAGAGCCTGTTTTTAAAACCTTTGTAAAGTCTTAGGTGAAACAACCTGTATTCTTTGTGGTGGCCCGGTAATGGGAAAAAATTGTTAGCGGTTTAGCATTGCTAAGCAAATTTTGTGCTAAAGCAGTTTTGTGCAGGCGCACGGACGTCATCGCCACGTACCTGAAAGGGCGATTGAGGTGTCCACTGACCCCAGGGAGGCACTTATTTGTCTTGTCTTATGAGGAACGATATGAGGAAATATTGAAAGAAAGGACGCGCGTCACAACAACCACGTCATCTAAAGCGACGAGAGGATTCTTCGGCTGGCGCTCGAAGCAAGAGGACGTGTTTTTTAGCTCTCCGCTCCTTCGGACGCTGGACCTAAGGCTTCGCGGCGCTGCGGGGTCTCCCCAGGGAGGCCACAGACACCGTGAACGAGCGATGGCCTGGGTTCGGCGGTGACAATGAGCAACGCAGGGCAGGCCGCTCACGCTCACGATCACGGAGACGAACGCCATCCAAAGCAAGGTCGTCCAGCACCATTCGACGAATGCAGGCCGAGATCGCTGATCTGCGCGACACGGTGAGGTGCCTGACGGCGGCGCTCATCACCACCTCGGAGAACCTCGAGTCCGTCATCGGTACCTTGGACGTGTCGCCGGCGGACCCACGCGTTCTAGGCTTGAGGGACGCCATGGCGCTTGCTCACCAGACGCAGGACTCCATGGCGGCTCCCTCCACGCCATTTCTGGCCACCCCTGCGCTTTCTGCCGCCATTGCTACACCTGGGGAACCGGCGGTGATGCCCTCTCTCCCTGATGTTGCTGCTGCGGGTTCACCGCGGACACCTGCAGCCAAGGAGAGCATGTGCACCTCGATGGACGAGTCTGTTCTCAGGAAACGGCGACGCTCAACGGGGTCCGAGGAGGAGAGGGACGCGGAAACCAACAGGGACATCGCGGTGGCCAAGCGGGAAGCTCGAAGCCCCCCCCCCCCCCCCCCACCATCACTGTTTCCTCTCCTTCCACACTCGAAGGACCAGGGCATGCCCAGCACGAGCCCCGTGAAGCCCAGATCCATCCAGCCTGCTGCTGATGCTGCTGCTGTTGCTGCTGGGGCGACGGCATCCGGAAGAAAACCGGGTGCGACCTCATCAAATCCCGCCGCACGAGACCAGGCTGCGGCTGGGGCTTCGTCTGCTGGCAGCGAGCGCGCCCAATTCCGCGGTGCGCCGCAGCAATGCGCCTCAGACAGCGGCGACGCTGATGCTGGGGCCAGCCTGGTCCCGTGGAGCACCATCATTACCAAGGCGCAGCGGCATCAGAGAGCTGCCCTGGAGCGAGCCGCGGCTGCCGTGGAGGTCCCGTCCAGCCTGGTGGGGACGGTGCTGTTTCGATCGGAGAACCGGGGCACCGCCTTCACCAGGGAACAGGGCTGGGAGTTGGCCGAGGAGATCGGATCCCGTTCGGGCGTCCTCGCCGTCCGGGTAAACATGCGGCGGAATGTGGTGGCAGTGGATGCGGGGAGCAGCGATGCTCTCCAGGCCCTGCTAGCCACAGCCGTCATCCGCGGCGTGCCGGTCTGCGCCAAGGAGCCTCCTCCTCGGAATCAAAGCTCCGGCCTGGTCTTCGGTGTGGACGGGCGCACGACGGCGGAGGAGCTGCTAGCGGCGGCGGAGTCAACGGTGCCGATGGTGTCGGCGTCTCTGTCGGTCAGCACACTCGCTCTCCGTTTTGCGGCGCCGACACCACCGGCGTTCATCACCATATTGAAGCGCAGGCTCGCGGTCCGCCCCTGCCGTCCCCGGCCACTCCAGTGTGCCAAGTGCGCCAGCCTGGTGCATGCCACTGAAGAGCGTCGCGCTCTTGCCCGATGCACGCGCTGCGGCGGGCCGCACGAGCCTGGTACCTGCGCGAGCAAGCCACGCTGCATTAACTGCGGGGGGCGGCACGCGGCCATGGACCCAGGGTGCCCGCACTGGCAGCGAGAGCGTCACGTGGCCACTTTAATGGCCACATCCATGACACCGATGTCCAGGCGGGTTGTCCGAGCCGTCGTTCAGTCTGAAACAGCGGCCCCACCCCTGCAACATCAGCAGGCGCCACGCGCGCTTTCTTATGAGCAGGCCGTCAGGGGAGCACCCCAGCAGCAGCCGCAGCAACCGAAGCAACGGCCGCGCCGGCAGCGCCAGCGGTGATCCGGTTGCCCGGCGTCCCGTGCAGCGCGGCCCGAGCCTGCGGCCGCTTCTCATGGCCAGCCCCCTGACGCACGGGACGCGGAGATCAGACGCCTAAAGCTGGCGTTGCGCGTTCGCAGCGCGCTTTTTCGAGGGCACCGATGGGCACCGGGCATACTTAGAAGCAGCGGGTGCTCCCGCACAGATAAGCCAGCATGATGGCTAGCTGCCGCACTCCCTCCCGCATACCATTCATCCTGCAGTGGAACTTGCGCTCACTTGCGGCGCGGTAAGCCGATATGCGAGCTCGCATCGCACAGGATTGCCCGGAAGTTATCGCGCTGCAGGAGACGTACGTACGTTCACATGACGGGGAGCCCCAGATGCGGCTACCTGGCTACATTGGCTACCACTCAGCCACCACGTGCGAGGTACCCGCCTGTGCCGCTGTGCCCTGTTGTGACACATCTCATCGCCCCGGGAAATCCATTTGCGCGAAATAAAAATATGTGCGGCAGGACGTCCAGCAAATCCTCGTCGGCACGGCGGCGGCGACATCTGACGCCCAGGAGTGCGTGGTGGAGACAGTGCGCGTCGGTGGTGTTGACACGTCGGTGGCCAGTGTTTATGTGCGTCGAGTTGTCGCGTAGAACGCGCTGTGTTTTCGTGCTGTGTCTTCGTGCTGTGCCCCGCGCCAAATCATCTGTGGTGAGTTTAACGCCCAACATAGTGCGTGGGGGAGTGCTGCCACTCCGCGCGTGGAGACGACCTGCACGACGCAGCAACGCAGCTGTGACTCACCCCCTTGAACTCCGGCGAGCCCACCTTTCGATGACGCGGCACAACCGGCTCCTGCATCGACGTTGCCTTCGCATCGAGAGGCATCGAGGCGACATGGCGCCGATCACCATCTCTCTGGGGCGCAGATCATTACTCCATCCTAATCGAACCCACTGCATTGGAGGCTCGCCCCAAACGTGCCTACTCCATTACCAACTGGAGTGCGTTCAGGCGGGCGGTCGACGAGGCGGCGGCCACTGGCGCAGATTTCTTTTCAAGTCTAGTCCGAAGCGCTCTCGCAGCCACCCAACGAGCAAAGGTAAGGGCAGGGCAGCCCACACTTGATATGAAGCTGCTCAATTTGCGCGAGAAGAGAGATCGCGCAGACGGGCGCGACGGACTGACAGATCCGCCGACTGGAATATCTACAACCGCCTGGACGCGGCAGCGCGTCGCCACGCCAACAAGCTATACCGCCGGCAGTTGGCTTCACTATGCCAAAGGATGGAGAAAGATGTCAGCTCGCGGAGGCTGTTTGACACCCTGCGGCGCATCACCGAACCACAGGCAAATCGTCAACCGCTGGCCGCCTCGCAATCTCCAGCGGGCTCAGCTTTGAAGAGTTGGCAGAGCGGTTTGCCGACCGGTTCGCGCCGCCCAGCCCTGCAAACGCAGCTAACATAACTGCTCCTGGGAGCCCCGGAAGCGACGCCAGTCCCTCGCCCGTCGCCTCGCAAGGTCCATGTGATGCGCCGTTCACCGTGGCGGAACTGAACAATGCGTTGCAGCGCTGCCGCCGCCGCTCGGCGCCCGGACCGGACGGGTTGACACCAGATGCTGCGAAACCTGGATGCGCAGCAACGACAGATCCTCCTGCAGCAGATCAGCCTGGTGTGGGAACGCGGGAAGCTACCGGAGAATTGGCGATCCGCGGTCGTTTGTCCCATCCGAAAGACAGGGCGCGCACCTACACACTAAACACGAATGACACGAGATGGGAGGCTTCTCCGTGTTCGTCCGCTTTAAAACACCGCATCGCCAGACGAGAACACCGGTCAAACGGTGCACATGATATCATAAACACCGAAGCAACACCAGCTAGAAGTGACGGTGTGCTAACGAGGTTCGCAATCGTTCATCAGCCGTCTCTAACGGAGTGGTTGTCGCCATTCGGAACCGAACGGTGTAGAAAAAAACACCGTACGGCAACTGAGACGGAGCGAGGTCGAATTGCTGCTGCTGTTCAAAAGAACGCGCCAGTGGAACTGTGTACTTTTATCTGTTTCGCTTAGTTCCGGAACGAAGCAGCAAGTTTTGGTTTCGGTCGAGATGCAATCGACAGCAGGCGGCGCAAAGGATCAGAAGACGGCGAGAGAGTCGTGACTCGTGAGTGCGGACGCTGTGACCGAAGCGGCGTAGGCGCTAGGCCTAGCAGAGCCAGCGGGGCCGTCTCAGATTGCGTCGCAGAAGTGAGCGCGGCGGGTTGTCTGGAGCCTCTCTTGGAACGGATATCGTGAGCGGCGACTGTGCGTTTGCCGCTGCTGCTTTTCGATGCGCGTCGGAGAAAGGGAAGATGGATGCTTAACCGAGTTCACCGAAGTGGATATCGTAAACGAGGGCGGAGCTTGCCCCTCGCTCTGGTTTGCGAATGGCGGTATGGCGCCGTTGTGAGCGAATTGAGACTAGCGCTGGCTTTGCCGCGCCCTTGGCCAGCGGGAGAGAAATTTCTACCTCGACACTGCTGCCCGGAAGGATATTTTTGAATCCCTGCCGTATCACATCCGTCTCGCCGTCATGGTAAGTGATTTTGCGTCTTAAATATCGTTGTACGATAAAGACGTGAGCAGGCTTGTGTGGAGCGCTGAAGCACTGTGCTGCGGAATGGAGCAAAACATTAGCGCAGTCTTCTTAACGACGCGCTGCCAGTGTATGGGTTGTTTTATATGACTACGCGCCAGCGCTTGTGCACCTGCATTGTCAGTCAATCCCACTGCCTGCGTTATAAGTTCGCCTTCATTCCGCAAAGCACCGCACGAGCGCTCTGTAGTACAAGTCTGCTTGCGTCTGCACTGAAGTACACCTTGCAAGCGGCTGTATGTTTTCGGCATTGTTAATTTAGTGCCCTCCGAAGCATGTGTGTCAGTTTAGTTTGGATATGTGCAGCATTTTTGG
This sequence comes from Amblyomma americanum, assembly GCA_030143305.2. Classification (NCBI taxonomy): domain Eukaryota; kingdom Metazoa; phylum Arthropoda; class Arachnida; order Ixodida; family Ixodidae; genus Amblyomma; species Amblyomma americanum. Next base: position 10,356 of record JARKHS020010606.1, read on the forward strand.
CCACTCTTAATTTCATGCATGTTCGCAGGACGAGGTATGCGGCATCGCTATTAACATAAAAAAAATCAGGTCACTTTTTCTAAAATGCCATGGTTCCCCACAAAAAACATAATTTTGCTTATCGTGCTCGTCGCAGCAAATTTATGAATGTGCTCAAAGCTTCTGAAGTGCATACTTGTATTTTGCCGTCATAAATTCGGCCGCCACATTTAGAATTCCAATCTGATTATTTGTTGCTTTCAGTCAATGGCGCAATCTCTTTGTCACTGGAACACGAGTGAAAGCGAGAAAGCAACGGCTGTCCGTTCTTGCCTTATGTTCTGCGGTTCGTTGCTGCATAACTTCGATGGGTGCAGTATAAACGTGCTGTCACTGTTTGTGAAAATATAACAGCTGCTTTAATTTCAAAGCATCACATACTTCATTGCCTTGCTCACCTATCATTATTGGAGTCAGTAATTCGAACTACATACATTTTATTCATAATGATTTGTTTGGTATCAAACCTGACTGGACATTGTTCTATACAGGTTCTAATCTATGAACTCCAAGGTTGCATCAGTTTAATCTACAAGCAGCACCAAACAGTTCAGAGTTAAGTCGCAAAGAAAGATGCCCCCTGCAACACTTGTAGGTATTTTTGTTCAAATTATTGGTGGACATAGGCAGGAACTGAAATTTTTGTACAAAAATAGCAGCCAAGTATTTATCTGACCATCTGATGACATTTAGGCACAGAATTTACTCAAATTTAGTCATTGATGTCACGAGCCTTAGCAAAGCTTGGGTTTTGTGATTATTTTAGAATGGGGCTGGCACAACGCCCTGGTGTTTCGTTATCTTGCAAAGAGGCGGGATGCAAACAGTGACAGTAAGGAGCTGCTGACCCCCAAGGGATTTTCGTTAAAATTCAGGCATAGTTACTTGTGCAATTAAAAAAAAGACAATAGTAGGAATAAGGAGCCAGTGTAACTGCTGCAACTATGCTCAGTTCTGAAAATAGAGTAATTTCATGACTAAACCAGATACAGCGTACTGACACGCTGCTATTTTGGGATTTGCATTGCTACTGTCTCATTTTCACGCGTGTTTACTACCACTCTTTTCAACTAACCAATAATCCAATGCTGAGACAGTTGTGGCTTCTTTAGACTTGCACGAAATTATGGAGAGGCGATCACCATTATTTTCTTTTGCGACTGTGGTTTTTTCATTTTATTGACAAATGTTAATGAGGTCTGGATACGGTGCAGCTATTTTTTATTTTTTCAGTTGGAAAAGAGTTTTTTGTGTTGTAGTCTTCGATGGCATCCAATCATTGTGGAGTGCTACTTCACAAGCTGTGTATAATGGCGATATACACTTTGAACAACACCATACCAGTTTTGTCTTTTTAGGTCTTCATTATACACACGCAAATATGATTCATGGGGAGTACTGATTGTTGCATCCCGGGCTGTTATAGGTGCTCAAAATGTGATTCCCTAGAGAACATTTGCTTCTTCGATGCTCAGCAAAAATTCCTGTAGTCGCCATATGTATCAAATATCACGGATAAAGCAAGAGTGGTAGATTTCGTGTGCAGCTGTACCTTTCGAATACGTAATTTGTATCACGCTCCCTTATGAGCAGTGGCTCACCATTGTTTCTTTAGCCTCTAGTTCGATTACAGTTAGGCTATTGCTGCACTGGTTGCAATTAAATGAGATTGAGCAGCTCAGTTGTCTTATAGCTAGAATATGGTTTTCGAATCTTTGGCAGGGAGGCCATTGCAGCATTTTGTTTAACTTTTGCATAGTTGTGGTGGCCCACTAAATGTGATCATGGCTCTAATGGACAAATCAAATCATATGTACAGTTGCACCTCTGTAATATGGACACTTTGGTTTCCGAGCAAAATTCTCGCAAAGTGATTCATCCATACTAACGAATCATGAATGAAAAAGTTTTGATACAAAACTTGTCACCAAGATCTCCTGCACATAGTGGTGGGCAATGAAGTTGAAGCTAGACAGTGTTGATAGCTCCAAGTACATTAGCCTGGTTACCATTATCTTTAAAAATCGGTCAGCGACATGTTTGAACCTCGCATTTCTTTGACTTTATTCTTTAAAAAATTGGGTTGAGCATGGTTTTTCTATGTAAAATTTCTCACTTTGAGGAGGGGAGACCACCCCCTCATGAATTCATCCCTAGGATAGTGTAGTCATAATGTGCATTATACTGAAATGCGACAGTATTATTTTGCACTTCTACAAGTGTTAGAAATGTCAGTGATATTTCGTATTTAATTTTGCAGGACCAAGCACTCACAGCATGCCTCCTCACCTATCAAGGCGCAGTTTTCCTGTTCATTGGCCATCACCCTGTAGTGAAAACCTCATCGCTTCTGTGGGGATTTTGCTGTTTGCAGCCTTCTTGGTGTTCCGTTTGGAAAATCTAAAGAAGGCACTCTGTCTGCTGACTTTTCTTGAGAGTGATTTTAGATATTTGGCTTAAAATAAACCTTGCTTCGATGGTTTTGAGCTCATCAGTTTTTAAAAACCACTTCGCCTTTCCTTCACAGCGGCCTCTTCTATCTGCCTGTACATGTTTTACATGTCTAGTTTTTTAGTACTGTTTGGAATACTGGTAGTGGAACACAAACTGTGCTGCTATAACTTATCAATGTTAACATGATACAGTTGGCCATAGCGAAGAAAAAGGAAAACAATATCAGCATGAATCTGTGAGAAAACTGATGTATAGCCTTTGTCAAAAAGTACAGAGCCAAAAGGTTTGGTTTCTAAGCCGTGTAATAAGGCCTCTGAGCATCCATGGATGTCCAACATTCACGGTGGTCAGGGCAACATTTTCTGTAGCTTCAAGAGATCTGGAATGCTAGCGATGCCACAAGGCTCAGAAGCGAATTCCTTGGGCTCTAAACTTCGACAAATGCTGTACTCGCATTATGTGACAGCATGGAAAGACATGACAAACAGGAATAGCAACATTTCGTTGACCCTAAGGTTCATCACCCCACTGGTTTCTTGTCCCTGCATGGGCTAGTCATGGTTTTTATCTTTTTGCATCTAGCTCGGACAGCTTCCTGGGAGCACTGTCAGCATTTTGTAATTTTTTTGTTTTTTAATGGACTTCCCGTTCTGCCACATGACACATTTGCTAGCATTTATACATATCCTTTAATTAGAAAAAAATAATGGTGATAATGGATTTGGTGAACAATTAAGTTTTCAAGCAAATATGTGCTTAGACACAGGTCTTCAGAAATTCAATTATTTAATCACAAAGTTACTAGTCCTTAGTCTGATCAGTTGCCATGGAAACTTTTCTGGAATTTTTCTTCACTTCGTCCTAAAGTGAAGGTGATGAATACCTTTCTCGCGATCAAAGAGAATGCCTGTGTCCTGAGCGCTTTGACCTTAGCCCATGTGTTTCTGCTTTGCTTGTAGTGCGCACAGTCACGTAATACCAGGTTGACTAATTCCTTGTGTTTCAGCATTAGTCATTGTTAGCTAGATTGAAAAGCATGTGTACATGTGTTTCTGTTTTTTTTCCATATAAGTTATGAATGCTGCATTTTATTTCCGACAGGCTCCTTCAAATGGGTGGCTAACATATCTTTCGGGGCACATAAACTTTCTCTAGAGCATAGGCCTCCATATATTGAGTGTAAAGTTTTGTTTTGTGTTCTTTTTATGTGATTGTGTTCAATTGAATGTATTGTATACGTTTTCTAAGGTTATGTTCATCCTGTGTGTTTCTCAAGAACAAACACAAACATTAGAGGTTGATTGCCTGTGATATTTTACTGTAGATTTAGTCGGCTGCTTTAGGATGTCTGTTTAGTATTTCTTTTACTGTAGTTTGTAATCTGCATCTTGAAGTTAGCCACTTGGAATTAGCCACTGGGAATTGTCTGGTGCATAACATTTATTTAGCTAATCTTATCTGACAGCACCAGTTAGCCTGAAATGTAGCGAAGAAGTTTACAAGTCAACTCTGCATTGTTTTTCAAGATTTGCTATTGTATCGTTTTGATTACTTTTAGGTGTTGATTTCAAGTTAGTCCTTATCTCTAATACCTGTCCAAGAATTGTGGTTTCAAAGCTTGTTTATTGTCCTCCACTTAAAAAAAATTGTGATCTACAGGTCTTTGTGACCTTTACGCAGACTCTTCAATTTCTTTTCAATTGAATAAGCTTGACATGTTAAGCAGCCTTTTAATGCTGCTGGTGTTATTATTTCAGATATGTGTGTAGGTTAGTAACTGAGATTTGTGGTAATCCAGTGCTATTTGTAGCGGTGGTCTGCGTAATTCAGTATTTTCGAACATCCAATGGAATGAATGTAAGTCGCATGCGCAAGTTAAATTGCGAACAGTGTTTTGAGGAGGTGCTAGTAACAATGTTCTGTGAAGTGCTTAAAACTGCAGTGTCGAAAAAAAAAGTGTTAAACTTACACACTTACCTTACACTATGAAGATGAAATCCAAGAACTATATTTTTGTTCGAAAATAAAACCACGGAGCACAAGCTATATGCAATGTTTTTGTGTAATCCTTACTGCGAATCCTGCTTTTATTGACTTTGAGGATTTATAGACTGGATGAAAATAGTGCTCGAAAAATATTTTCAATGCGCGAGTGGAGCACGGAATTCAAAATGTTCTTTAAAAAGGACCATAATTGGCTGCAAAAATAAATATCAGTAATGAATGGATTTTAAGGATACAATATACAAATGCATTTTTTTAAAAACTTCTAAAGGCAGAGAAATGGCAAACATTTGTCCAATGTGGTGCTGCCCGCAAGTGGCTTGTGCACCATTCAGGTTCTTTAACTTCAGGGATTCGGTTTTTATACCACAGTGAAGAGATGGTATACTTTTACGAGAAGAAAAATGTGTTGCAGGAATTTGGCACATAGATCCGTTACCACGGTATTGTTTTCAGTTTCATTGCCTGTCGTCTACCCAAATCTGCTTTTCTTGCCCATTGCGAACCAGCCCGTCAAGATACTTTCGGCTAGCGCCGGAGCCATGGTTTGTGTATTTTTTACAGAAGTGCCGTATACTCAGCGGAGTCAGATTAAAGACGTTTCCTTGCGCCAACGCTGGTCTCGTTTTGTTTCCGCGATGTACGGCAGTACGCTGCGACGTGACTGGGACGTCGTGTGTATGCATGGCGCCACGATCGTGCAACGCAGGCATCCAGGAGGAGGTGAAGACAGCGGTACGATGCACTTTGTATCCAGCGTTCTTGCCCTGTTCCTTACAGGCCTACTTAGCAATGGCATGAACGGAACGAGGCTCGTTGTAATATCTCAAAATTGAAGTTCGATTGGGCTTTGTTCATGATTACAAAGCGCATTCGAACCTGATTATTGTGATTAACTAACTAGCACCGTTCCGCCTATGTAGTTAGCAGTTCTAGTAGCCCTGTAAGAAAGAGCAAAAATGCAATATTGAAAAACGGACCGCTATCATCACCTCCTCCTAGATGCCGGCGTTGCAAAATCGGCGCCTGCATAAACACGACACCGAGCCACCGCTCAGCGTTTCGCCGCGGTTGAAACCTCCCATTGCAAACCGGAAGTGCATCGTATTTTTTGGTGTAAAAATTCGCACCAAATAAACTCCCATTGTCAACCGCAAGTGCTTCGTATTTTTGGTGTAAAAATTTACACCCAATCTGCTCCCTTCGCCAACCGTAAGTCCTCCGTATTTTTTGATGCTGAAATTACCCCAATTCTAACGGTGTATATCGAATCTCGATTTGGGAGGACGCTAGAGGACAAGCCAAAAACACCCATCTGGGTTGATTTGTGTTTAGTGTGTACAGAGCTGAGCGGATACTGGTCAGTGGCATTAACATCGGCGGCAGGTAAGCTGATGGAACAAATGGCGTTGCAGCGTCTGAACGAGCGGATTGCGGAGGCTGATCTGTTTGACGAGCGGCAGACGGGTTTCCTTGGGATGCGGTGCAAGGCTGATTCTATATCGGACGTTGTTACAGCGCTTGAGCATGCCACTGCGGCAGGCCAGGTTGCGCTGCTGCTGCTACTGGACGTCTCGGGCGCTTTTGACAACGTTCACCGCGCACCAATTCTCGCGGTGCTTGAGGGGGCCGGTGTGAGCGGGCGCCTTTTGCGATACGTTCACGGCTTCCTGATCGGGCGCACCATGCACGTTAGAGTAGGGGGTAAGCTCTCCAAGCCTCGCCCGGTGGACATGGGCGTGCCGCAGGGCTCTGTCTTATAACCATTTCTGTTTAATGTGGCCATGTCGGTGGTTCCGGCCACCCTCCCCACGAGCGGCCGACACCATGTGTACATGTCCATAGATGCAGACGACATAGCTCTGTGGTGCTGGGGACCACCGGGCGAGGCGTTCCGCGTGCGGGGGTGCCTTCAGGGAGCTCTGACCGCAATCGATGCCAGCTTGCGCGGCCGTGGTCTGTCGCTGAGCGCGGACAATACGGTGGTCATGGCCTGCGTTTCGCACTCGCGCGCGCACCTTGCGCCACTGTCACTGACGGGGCTCTGATTCCTTGGCGTAAATCGGTTCGGTACCTTGACCTGGACATCGACTGGCGCCTTTCCTTCCGCCCCGCGGCGACCAAGGCCTGTCTGCAGATGAAGAGGATCACCGCCGCCGTGCACAAGCTCACCGCTCGAGGCCAGGGCATCTCCCAGCAAGCCGCGCTGCGGCTATACAATGTCGCAGCTTTGGGGGCAGTGCTCTATGCGCTGCCGCTAGTCACGGTGCGCAAGCCGTGCTGGCAGAAACTCGAGCTCCGGCACCGCAAGTCCCTGCATTAGGCATACTACCAGACTCCCTCAAGACGCTATTGTGGCCGCAGGGCAGTGCGCGCACTCGTAAGCAAACCCTGGTGAGCCTCTGTGCATTCCTCGAACACACGTGCTTGAAGTCCCGTCTGGTCTCCTCCAGGCAGTTACACGCAGTGACCGAACGCTTCGCGAGTTCTACCTTGAACGATTAATAACTGGACTCCCCACTCCAGTTGTAGCCAACACAGTGCTGTGCGCGTGTGTTTTAATTCCTCCGATATGGACTAATCACGCGCAGAACCTGGACCCATTTCTTATTGTGTTAATAGTTTGTATATATTACTTCTCCCCCTGTCCTCTATTCCTGTCCCCTCACCTCTTTCATTTCGTTTCTCCATTCAGCCTGCTATCCTTTATTTCCGCTGCCCCAGCTCAGGTGCTTCAGTATCAATAACACATGCCGGGGCTACAAAAATCTTTTCCCTCCTTTTTATTATTTTAATTTATTATTTATTATTTCAAACTAATATTTTAATTAAAATATTACTACGTTCATTTTTTTACTTTACCGTACAGATTGAAGTTGATGAAGACGACGATGTGCAATGCCTAGGTGCGAACGCCAAGGGATTTGCATTGGGTTCTATTTGTGGGTTTCTCCACGATTACATAATTGCAACTGGTAGGTTGATGTGCTAATTCTTTTAAAGTTCTACGAGCTCTTGTTTTTTCACCAAAATGCTGTCTGTTATTTAACTGTCAATATTGTTCTCTTGTTTTTATTCATTGATTTTTTGAAAATTCACGATTTGTGCTACAATTTTGTCGTCATCTTCCATGGAAACTTCTTTGTTTATTCAACTACACCTTGGCCAATCCCCCCGCGTGGGTATGTGCCATATACCTGGGGTGAAGAAGAAGAAGAAGCGCGAGCGTGTGAAGTTTACATGTGCCATTGCCACGTCTCGAAGGCAACAACGACAACAACAACATGTGCCATCGCTTCTGAGGAAACAACAACAACACGAGGCTTTATCGGCTGCGGGGATTACATAGTGCTCTAGTGGTCAGCGAAGGTGATCTGTTCGCGCCGCCGCGGGTTCGAAACCCAGTAGGGACAATATTTATTTTATTTCTGTAGCCATCTGAGAGGCTTGAGACCAACATGGTTTTTTTCAGGATTGCTAGTGAAGTAGCGCTTTCGCTCTAAATCAGAAGACTCCACCTTCCGGATTCGCGGTCCTATGTCGTGGTTAGTGCGTTCGGCTACTGATCCCGAGTTCCGGGTTCGAACCCGACCGCGGCGGTAGCGTTTCGACGGAGGCGAAACGCAAAGGCGCCCGTGTGCTGTGCGATGTCAGTGCGTGTTACAGATCCCCAGGTGGTCGAAATTTTCCGGAGACCTCCACTACGGCACCTCTTTCTTCCCTTCTTTCACTCTCTCCTTTATCCCTTCCCTTACGGCGCGGCTCGTGTGTCCATTGAAATATGTGAGACAGGTACTGCGTCATTTCTCAAAAACTAGTTTTGAATTTTTTTATTTCAGAATTTTTGGTTCCTGCGCAAGGGCTTTGCAAGCAATTAGCTCTGACAAGGAGCAAATTATGTTCATTTAAAAGTAATAATTCAATGTGTTCAATTATGATGAAAATAAACATTATAATTGCGATGTCTTCCACAATCACTACAAAGTTAGCGAAAAGAAAAATTTCCACGAAGGATGCATTTTGAAGGGGAATAAAAAATTGACTTTGATATGTAGTAATGAAGGAACGTTGACTAGTGAAAGGTAATGTAAGGCGGAGAATCACAACTCAAGACTCCAATATGACGGCGACTTCCGCCAGGTTTCAATGAACCAGAATAGGTAAGATTGTCAAACGTCTGCAAGTGAGTGCAGAAGCTATATAGGCCGGCACAATAAAACCACGTGATAAAGTCTACTTTCATATAATGCGACTTTCATGGCCCCGCGCTTCTTTCCCTTCGACTTTTTTATCCAAGATTTCGAGTGTAATTGAGGGAAGATGCGACCTTGAAAAAGAATACACCAAAAGTACCAGGCACCAACATCACGTGTTGAGGCTTCGAAACGGAACCCTGCGAACTTTGTGGCACGGCACACCACAGGCGCATTCAATGATTGCAGAGGGGTACAGCTGTCTTTATATCTGTATTTCGGAAGATAATACATCGCGAAAAAGTTCCACTGAGGAACTACCATCATCAAGCGAAGAGCAGGTGCATAGAGGTACGACAATTTCAAAAGCTTGCACGATCTGCACGAAGCCGAGTGGAATTTTCACAATTTTTTTCTGCATACGAAGCTTCAATTTTAGTTTTTTTTCGGACTTTACTTTTCCGGTTTTACTATATTAGGTCATTTGCCATGCATGCACAAAGCATAACGAACCAAAATTGCGAGTGATTATTTCTTTTCCAAGCATTCTTGATTATTGGACTTGCGTACCGCTCTGTACACAGAATACGAATCGGAACGAGCACTGTTATTGAAGAAGATCAAAGCAGCCATTCTGATAAAAGTCGGTTCGATGTACAGACTGCGGGACTGCTAACAAAAGTCAAGGTAATGATGTAGGGCGCCTAAGCCGGCGTTTCCTCTGGCGAAAAAAGGACTCGGAAGCCGGCCTGTTATCAGCGGCTGTGCTCGAGCGCGCCTCTGGAGAACTGTAATGAACGTCTCAAAGAGCTGAAGAGAGTCCATGGCAGAGTATTAGAATATCGATTTCACCTGCAGTAGAAAATGATTATACAGGGCACGCCCATGCCCTTTCGCATCGCCAACTTGCATTTATTCTGTTCATTTCGGACTACGGATTCCATCCACGGCACTCCGTCTCTTTTGTCCAATTCTGTCTCTTCTAGCGATTTGTTCCTGTTAGCATAAACCAAAGTGAAGGAAAGAAGGACGGAGAAAGCAGGAATGGTACGAGGTCAGATATTTATTCGCTCTTGATGAAGCGCAGATACAGCGCAACATCATGAACCTAATGAAAGCTTTGACATGTTGACACCATGCATCACTACACAAATCTTGGCCTGGCGTCTGTCTCATGAAATTATATCAGAAAATTATTCGAACTGGTTTTGATGAAGTGCTTTTTGTAACTATACGTTTTCAACCGAATAGTCTCATGAAAAAGCAGGAGATGAACGCAGAGAACTGATAGACTGTTCACGCTGTACGGTTTTGGTCTCCCGTGATACTTGACAATATTTGCAGTTGCTATTTAGTGTGCGTCGATTTTTTCATTCAAGCGCACACACACGTTAAGCTGGGAAACACGGTATTGAAAAAAACGCCTTACATCGGGCCTGACGTGAAATACGCGGTGACATGATAGTCTTGTCCCGGGATAAAAATAGCTGACAAAGAAATCAATGCTAAGAATGATGTTAGCAGGGGCGATTACACATGCTGAAAAGTACAGGGGTAGAGTGTAGGGATCAATGACCTTGCATCTGGCTACACGGTCAGTCGAGAAGAGTTTGCAAAGATTTTTCAGTTCTTGGTATATTAATGGATAGCAGGTGCTTTTGGTGAGACTATGAATGTAGCAGCAGTTGATGCGTGAGCATGGTAGCATGCACCGTGACAGTCAACAAACATTTTTACCCAGCGGCACAGCTGCTTTATTGAATTCTAGGAAACCTGAGCTGGGGCTAAGTGCACTTCATGTGAAAAGATTTTGTTCCTTATTTTTATTCCAAGATACCCCACTTTGCAAAAGGACATATAATTGGAGGGGGGTGGGGTTACAACTCGGAAAAAAACAAATCTTCATTAGTACGGCATACTTGGTTATATGAAGATCCATTCCACTTTGTCACAGTTTGTGCAAAAAATGAATTAGCGCAAAGGTTCGTTCTAGTACGGTATTCTAGAAATTTAAATTTATGACCAGTTTTTTTAGATCCTTCAGTTTTAACGCAGCTGATGAATGTCGAAAATAAGGAGTTTCTTGAAAGATCGGATAAGAAAATCTATTGAAATATTGTGGTTTTCTTTTTCTTTTGATTACTCCCCAATCCTTCGTTCCCAACTGTCGTGATTTAATACTGCAGGCTTACGGCCACAATGAAGCGGGCTGACGCAAGAACGCTTTAGAATTTCCTTAATCAGCCAAGAGAGCGTTATAACATTTTCAGACGAAGAGATTTAGCGCCACTTTCAGCAGGGCCTGTTTACTTTGTGAAGTGTCGCTTTTGATGGCATGGTGCTACACATAGGAGGAAAGTGCCGCTCGGAAGTTGTGCTGTTGTCGTCGAAAATATTAAAGCGCGTTCAAAATTTTTAGGAACACACATATGGTGAAGTGTTCTGACAGTGTTTGTTTTCAGTGCATAAAAAAGGTTTGCAAAACTTTTCCGGTATCAAGAAGTATTAAAACTCGACTAATCATGAAAAACGTCCAGCACCCTGTCATGCGCAATAAACAAGCGCTGTCATTTCCCTTAGCGTACTTGAAGGGTCCCTAACAAGGTTTGGATACTGCAAATAAACAAGCGCAGTGTGCGGATTAGGTCGTTTCATTGTCACTGCGAAATAATAAAGTCCTCAAAAATCAAAGATTGTCCGGGCTCTCTTTTGGCAAAACCACCCTTTTCATCCTCTACTACTCTGATGCCTAAGACGTCACGTCATTGTCCAGCGAATAGCACTTGACTGTTTTATCACTCTTATTCACAGGCGAATGGCGGACGACGTCTCGTCGTCTGCTAGTTGTTATCGCTCTTTTGTTACGCCACGCGTTCCGCCACTTAAAAAAAAGAAGAGACTTCAACTGCTCGCCCTGGCCAGTTCATCTTGAAAAGCTGCTCGCGTGTTTCACTGCACCAACCCTGCAATACTGGTAATTGTGTTTGACGCCACTATCGAAAAGCAAGGGAAAACACCGTGAGGCGGCTACTATATAAACACTTGTCACCTATCCCGCGTCTCTCTCTAAAAACACTAAGAGGAAATTCCACTTGCAAAGGCGCATCAACCGAACGGGTGAGAGAGAGAGCTAGACGAAGCAGGCACAGCAGAAAGCAGGGCGACGAGATTTCTTGCCTGACTGCTGTAACTCTGCTGTTAACGAGCATTCTGAAAAAAAAAGAAAAGATGTAATTTGCGCTCCACAGATAGTGCTCGAGAACCACTGCAGTAAATGAAATCTTCGACCGGAGGATAGCCAGGGGCCACTTAATGTAAACCGAAGAACTTAAGAATCCTGTTTTAGGAGGAAAATTGAATATGTTTTGTAACACTCCAGTACTCTTATTTTCTTACAATTTCTTTTAATTCCCGAGGCCCCATTATCAATGTTATGCACATGTAGACAGCAAATAATGTGTTTTCGGCACTCAAGACAGCTCGTCGAATTACCCTGAAGGCTAAAGCGTCCGCGATCAGCCTCGCAAAACTATGTCGTATAACAATCGCTGGCAATAAAAGGGAGTGTGACACGAAATTTTGTGTCGTAAATTTGAAACGAGATTTGGTCATGAAACATGACAGAGACTCTGAACGTTGCTAAAATCACAGAAAACATATAACTATCTTTTATTTTTTGAAGGCAGGTTCTGGAAAACGGTTCTAAAATAAATATAGTAGGCCACAACACGTTATTACACAGAAGCTGGTCATCACCGTTGTAGATGTGAATTTATTAGGACCAATATTGATCGACATGTGCAACTCGTCTCGACAGTGACCCCCAGAGACACAATTTTGCTTGAAAAATTGCACCAAGAAAAACCACCAACTGGCGCTGTAGCCAACAAAAGTAAAATTACCACGCTTGTTCACTTCACTATAGTTAAAGAGAACGGAGCAACAGAAGTTCTGTATTAGCCGAAAAAAAAATCAATCAAGTGTTTTTCTCTTCATTGTAAGTGAACGTATGCCAATGGAAGCCATATATAAGGGACACTCTGAAGAACAGATCAGTTTTATTTTGAGTTTTTTGGAGATTTGATTATATAAAGAGCTATTGGGATAACGTACGAGGTCAATGCTGAAAAGTAACCGATAAGTAAACTATAGAGAGAAGTATTGGATCGGAAAAGAATCAGTAATGCCTGGCACCCATTTCAGTAACACTTTCACCAAATTATTCGGGGAATGTATTACTGCTTGTTTATAAGCAGCATGCTTATTTTGCAGTAAGCTTTGGGCGGCATGCAGATAAGGAGAAGGAAATGAAATGAAAAATTTCAATCAATTTAGCAATGGCATTATCAGAACTAACATTGAAAGCAAGGTTTGATGGAATAGCACTCATGGTCACGGTAATATGAAGTAAACGAAAACCTTTCAACTTCGCGCATTTGGTTAATTAGCCTATTATTTTATCCGTAAAATCTACGAAATTTTCAACATTTTCAGCGCTTCTAACCATAAGTAGAATAAGCCTCCAAACGTTCTTGAGTCATATTGTTTAATATACCTGGGTTACATGCCGCAAACAATAAACACGTACGGCTGATTAATGTACACAGTAAAGCTTCCATGCCTGCTTCGACTGTATTGTTTATTCCGTTAGCATAACTTCGGAGCTGCTCTTAATAAAAATGGTAGGTAATTGAAATTCATTACAATTAATAGCTTACCATGAGGGACCCGAGTGCATGAACCTGTTCAAGCAAGGTATAACTCGGCATCGACAGGAACCTTTAGATCGAACATATCTATTTATCAAACATGAGCTGTGATCGTTACAAATGATTAAAGAATATTTGTGTAAAACCGTTCTTTCACTGATTTTTTTTTCCTTGAAGCGTCAGTGTGCAGAACCCGCTTTCTCCAGCTCCTATCGTGTGCCCGACGGCCAAGGTTCTCGTATCGAAGCATAACAGCCTCAATTCTTCTTTCGAGACCGTACTCCTCGAGGGCGGTATTGAACGTTGTATTTTATTTATTAGATGCCTTGATTTTTCATGCTTGTCCTGTTACATGGCGAAGAAACAGTGTATACATGCAAGAGTGCTTAAACTGCTTTGTTGCTTGAGCATAGTTCCTCACATGCGACGACGATATCTGCTTTCTTTTTGTAGACAAATGTTGTAACGCTGCCCATGCTTTCTATTTTTTCTACCATCTGCTCCTGAGGCCAGCCTGATGACTTCTGGGCAGGCAAGAGGTGCTTTATAAAATAATAAGAGGCAGCAAGTGTAACAAAAAATGGCGCTACACCTCCCATATCTGGAAAGAAGGAATATGAAAAACTGCAAAGAAAGACAGTGGAGTGAGAGGAAAAGAAGCAAATGTAGGTGCACGGTACTTTCTACTTAACGGCACACAAATTTTAACACAAACGAACGAGACGTATTGCTTAGCTTTGCAAACGGCAGACGCATAAAAGAAATGGCGAAGGGAGACAAGAAAGTTTGAGAACAATAAAGGCAATGGCATCAGCGAAAACTTTAAGTCCACCTCTTCTGGTATGAAAAGCCACTAGGAACGCTTCACAGCACCGAGGCATATGAGCGCAAGGAAACACGAAGTTATCCGGGCACAATGCTTGCCATTTAGTTGTCGTGTACAAAGTGTTTCACTTAAGAATTTTCAGCATTTTTAAAAATAGGCTTTTTAATTTACAAGAGGGCGTTTTTCGCCATAGCATTGTCAGCGTGCAGTAGATTAGAACACTGCTAAGACGTGATAAAAAGCAAGCTGGTTAACTAATAATGAATAGTTAAGTTTTAAATATTGCTTTTAGGCTCCATAACTATTGGGAGACATGTAGCCCCCCGAAAGTTTTATCGATCTAAGTTTTTAGAATTTTCACTACGCGGTTACCTTTGGCGCTGTGGCCTAACACATTTTGGCTATTTCGGCGAGTTACGCGCATTGCAGAAGTTGCTTTGCCTGCTAACGTCTTGAAAGAACATGTATTTTGGCGCGATGTCGACAAAGTCTGTTGGGTCACAGCGCAGAGAGTAACCACCTTGTCGAAACTCTAAAACCTGATATGGACATTACTTACGGTTGCCTGCGCGCCTCTCAATAATTAAGGAGTCCAGCGAGAATATTTAAAAAGTTAGCTATGCAATATTAGTGAACCAGCCTGCTCGTTACCACATTTTAGATGTATTTGAATGAACTACACCGCTAGCAGTGCTATAAAAAAGCGCTGTTCTAACACCGAAAAAAAGGTTAGTACTGCGCGAATTAGACACGACAGGAGAACAGGAACAAACACGATAACACAGACGCGGGCTTCCAACTGTTTATTCGAGACCCAAAGGCAAACGCTATATAAGAGATGAACCTAGGCGCATAACCATTCCTGTCATTCACACATGTCCTGATTAAAATCTAGACAACATTGATCAAATTGTCACGTTGCAGAAGGGCCGATAAACCTCAGAGCACTCAGTCACCATGTCCCCAGACCCTCCATGTCAAGAAAATGAAAAAAAAAGTAAGGAACCTAACAATCAACCTGAGTAAAGAGGGTGAAAAATACGCGAAATGACAATGCAGGTGATCCAACAGACAACAAGAATAAAACTATGAAAACGAGACAAAATCATGGTGTGACATATAGAAAAACCGGCATAAGAGCATGGAAACAACAAAGAACCCGAGTAAAGTTGAAAATTAAAATCAGGTAAAAGAGTGGAATGAGGTATGGAAAGCGAGCATGACATGGACGGCAGCAGAGAACAAGTGTAAAGGTGAGCCTTGAAGTACATACACCTCAGGAAGAAAATTAGGACAGAAATAAACAATTATATGTGGCCATATAAAAACTCGTTTTCACTAAGTGAAAGCGAAATAGGCGGACTGCTGCCATTTTCACTATTTTTTACGATGTGATAGGCTTCAACCACCTCCCTTTCCGTCTTATCTCTGAATTTAAACAAAAATTTGTGTTGCGCAAAATTGACTTGCGAGGTTCTTTATTCTTGCCCTTACCCTTCCCTTTACAGTTCTTAGAATGATGTGCCAGATGACCTCCCGTATTGTTCTTCACTGCCAAGTTACTTTGGCGTGCCCGTTAATTGAAACACCTACCATTCTGCACAATCTAAACTCTACCGCAGTGACGATAATTTTTTAAACAAGGCCCGAATCGCACTTTGGGAACTTCGTTTCGTGATTAATATAGCATTGCGGCCTGGTCCTCTTTCCTGTCGACAGCAAAGGGCAGACGCTCCTGAGCTTGATCGCTGCCGGAAAATCCATCCTGACACCATATCGGTTCGCCACTTTTTTTATATTGTAGGATACCCGGTGTATGTAAGGCATCACCTGCAGTGGCTTTTACTTGTTTTTTTTGTTGTTTTTACTGCCTTTAAGCTTCTGTAGTAGGCTTTCACACGCTGTGGTGATGAGTCATCACCGCAGTGATGAGAACAGGCTTTCACACGCTGCGGTGATGAGTCATCAACGCAATGATGTGTCATCAACGCAGCGTGTGAAATCCAATTACAGAAGCTTAAAGGCCGTAAAAAGAATGAAAAAAGACAAGTAAAAGCCACTGCAGGTAATGCCTTACATACACCGGGTAATCCACAACATCAAAAAGTGGCGAACCGATAAGGTGTCAGGGTGGATTTTTCGGGAGCGATCAAGCTCAGCAGCGTCTGCCATTTGCGGTTGACAGGTAAGAGAACCAGGCCGCAATGCTATATCAATCAGGAAAAGAAGGTCACAAACTGCGATTCAGGCCTTGTTTACAAAATTCCCGTCACATGCGGTAGAGTTTACATTGGGCAGACTGGTAGGTGATTCAAGTAACGGGCACGCGAACAAAACTTGGGAGTGAAGGACAATATGGGAGGTCAACTGGCACATCATTTAAGAACTGTAAAGGGAAGGGTAAGGGCAAGAATAAAGTACCTTGCGAGCCAGTTTTGCGCAACACTAACTTTTTGTTTAAATCCGGAGATAAGACGGAAAGGGAGGTGATGGAAGCCTATCACATTGTACAAAAGGGGTGAAAAATGTGTCAGAACTCCGCCTATTTCGCTTTCACTGAGTGAAATCGCGTTTTTATAAGGCCACATATAATTGTTTCATTTCGGTCCTAATTTTGTTCCTGAGGTGTATGTACCCCAATGCCGGAAATGTAGTTTTATCAGGTTTTATGCTCACCTTTACACTTGTTCTTTGTTGCCGTCCATGTCATGCTTGCTTTCCATACCTAATTCCACTCTTTTACCTGATTTTAATTTTCACCTTTACTCATGTTCTTTGTTGTTTCCATGCTCTCATGCCGGTCGTTACATTTGTCACGCCATGATTTGGTCTCGTTTACATAGTTTTATTAGTTTTATTTTGCATTGTCATTTCGCGTATTTTTCACCCTGTTTACTCAGGTTGATTGTTAGGTTCCTTACTTTTTTTATTTTCTTGACATGGAGTGTCTGGGGACATGCTGACTAAGTGCTGCGTGGTTTATGGGCCCTTCTGCAACGTGACAATTTGTTAAATGTGGTCTAGATTTTAATCATGATTTGTGTGAATGACAGTGATGGTTATGCGCCTAGGCTCATCTCTTATAAAGCGTTTGCCTTCCGGTCTCGAATAAACAATTGGAAGTCTGCGCCTGTGTTGTTGTGTTTGTTCCTGTTCTCCTGTCGTGTCTAATTCGCGTAGTACTAACCTTTTTTTCTGCAATGAACCGACTATCCCGCAAGAACCTTCTACTTCTAACTGAAAAAGCCTATTTTTAATAATCGTGTCAAGTCGCAGGTGAAACATCCTTTATTTTTAAAGTACATTTGACTTCTTTTAGTTTTGTAGTGTTGCACTGTTAAGGCAAAGTTTAAGGGTATTCGATTTTACTTGCAGCGTCCACCTTACCGCTCGTTTCTATAAATTATCTTCTTCCAGTGTTTTCCAATTTCGGTGGAACAATGCAGTTAATTGATATTTAAATTGCCAAATCTCACAGCAGAACCTAACAAAGCGCATTCCTGAAGGCTACTTCGTTGACTCATAATTGTAAACCTGCTTTGTTGAGTCGTCACTTGCAACATGACAGGCCATACATTTTAATGTGCACAATATAAAAACCCGTGAATGAGGAGGTAGGAAAATGCTGCCTCAGCGTAACGCATTACTAAGACCGAATTCGTGCAGAAGCCAGGAGAACATCTGCCTCAGGGCGAAGAGAAAGCGAGTGCTTTTTACGAAAGATCTCAACGCTTATATTATACAAATAACTGCACTGTGCAATTCAATGAAAGTTAGCGGCCCTCCTCCAAAAAAAAAAAACTACAACTGAAGGTGTTCTTACGTCCGCTACCCACCGCTTCGAGAAGTGTCTTTAACCCCCTGGCCGCTTGCAGCCCACGCTTTCCTAATAAATATTATTGAGAAACTTTGTGTGACTGCCGATGCATTCGCGCACTAATATCTTGCACTGTTCCTGGAAACTAGAGCCACCGAGATAGTCATGGACCACCGTAACAAGGTTGTTTCATTGCAGTGACTGTGCTTAATTAGTCACCAAATTGAAAGCAGTACCCGTTGTTATCGGTGTTATTCCAATGTGGTGGCCAACGAACGATCGACCCTACCCGTGAGCCTACTCGCGAATTCGGCTTGTGATTGGCCAACTCGACCTTTTCTTCTACAGGTGCGGGGTTGCAGTCACTCTGAAGGCAAAACACATCGAAGTGCTAATTACAGCGGTTGATTTTTCGGGGCCCTGTCACTACAGCCTATACGCTCGAACCGATCCTCGCGAAATACGGGTGGCCGTGTAATTTCGACGAAGCTGGCTCAAAATTGCGCCCAACGAACTTCGTTGTCCCTTTATAGACTAATTTCCGAGTTTCTCGCAGCATAGGAAATTAACTCGCTTCATGCGTTGTAGTTGCCTTTGCAACCGCCGGATATACGTACCGGCTATACGTATTATGGAGACCGATCTTAAAACTCATCTAAGTCTGTTCCCCACACCTGATAGTCTGTGGGCGTCACTTGCACAGCTAATTCAGAGCTAGAAACATGTGTGCTAGGGTGCGACTGAATGGCTTGCCATTTAAATACCTAGGCGAAATTGTTAGATATTCTGGACGAGCAACCTTAAGATATGGTAGAGTTTGCCAAATTCATAGGAACATAGAAAGGCGGAGAAAAATTGCTGTAAATTGTTAAATAAATATTTTATCGGCAGAAAAGTGCTAGCACTGGTTGCTTTCTGCCAGACACAGCCAGGGGTAGGGAACCTCTGCTAGTTACGGTTTAAGCTACATCAGCTCGCATGGTGACAATGGTAAAATGGACGTTTAAAAATGAATAATTCGTGCAATAATTCGTGCTGATCGAACTGGCTGAGGCAGCCGGGAAACACCTGCTTTGTTTTCTCTGACGGTGGCTTGAGTCTACCTCGGGGATGAAGTTGTTGCTTTATTCTTTGAGATACCGTTGCCATAACAACGATACGGGGCTCAAGTTGGCTTTGGTTTGACCGCTATATCAGTATTTAGCGCTGATGCCTCAATTGGTTGATTGGCTTGATTGGAGGTCATGTGTTCATTGAAATGGAACATATATATATATATATATATATATATATATATATATATATATTGTAATAAGAACACAGCACACTACTAAAACAGCACACGCAACACACCACTGCACCAGCACAGAGCAGTAATAAGCACAGCGTCACGAACAACCAGCGGAACCGTCCAGGCACAGAACAGAGACCGCGTTCAGTCCAGAGCATGCACGAGCGAACGAGCGTTCGGCGCTCGAGCTTCGGAGTGTTCGGCGCTCGAGCTTCGCAGTGTTCGGCGCTCGAGCTTCGCAGTGTTCGGCGCTTCTCGTCGTCTTCTACGTTGAGCGCCAGCCTCTGAAGATTCTAAAGCCCGTGTCCAGTCTTACAATCCCCCCGGGCGAAAGGGCGCCATCCTGGCGGCCTAGGGCGATGTGACGACGGCGGGGTCGTAGTAAGGTTTGAGGCGGGTCGTGTGGACAATTTCGCGGCCACGGCGGCGATGATCAGGGGGTGGCGTAAGGGGTTCGATGAGGTAATTGACGGGGATGTCTGCTGAAGAATACGGTAGGGTCCCTGGTACTTGCTAACAAGGGTGAAGGAAAGGCCGGGACCTGAGGAGGTTACCAAGAGCCAGACCAAAGAGTCAGGAAGGTAAGCGGGAGGAAGTGCAGGGGGATCACGGGTGCTTTTCTGCTGCTGCTGGGCGTGAGAAGTGAAGGACCGGGCAAGCTGTCGGCATTCTTCGGCATAAGTTGCGGCTTGAGAAAGAGTTGTAAATTCGGAAGCATCAGGACAGTAAAATAGAATGGTGTCCATTGTGCAAGAAGGCTCACGGCCGTACAGGAGAAAGTACGGAAAGAATCCGGTGGTGGCTTGAGCAGCGGAGTTATAAGCGTATGTGACAAAAGAGAGAACGCTGTTCCAGTTACAATGGTCGGAAGCAACATACATGGCCAGCGTGTCGCCGAGGGTGAGATTAAAACGCTCAACCATGCCATTTGTTTCGGGATGGTAGGCGGAGCTGGTGCAGTGAACAACGTTGCATTCCTGAAGGAGAGCTTCTACAACTTCTGAGAGGAAGGCCGGACCTCTATCACTGAGCAGCTCTTTGGGCGATGGAGAATGAAGGATGCAATGTCGTGGGCTGTAGCGGATGGTAAAGGCGATGTTTCAGCGTAACGTGTAAGGTGGTCGATGGCAACGATGATCCAGCGGTTCCAGGTTGATGTGCTGGGAAGAGGGCCGTAGAGGTCGATGCCAACACGCTCGAAGGGCTGTACTGGGCAAGGCAGCGGCTGCATAGGAGCGGCGGGTCAGCGAGCACGATTTTTCGGCGCTGGCATGCGGTGCAGGACTGAACGATCTGGCGGACGTAACGGGCCATCCCACGCCAGTAGTACCGCTGTCGTAGACGGGTGAAAGTCTTCAAAAATCCGGCATGGGCACACTCGGGATCATCGTGGTAGGAAGAGCAAATGAAGGAGCCCAGATGTGTCAGAATGACGAGAAGCCACTTGCGACCATCCAGGAGATAGTTGCGGCGGTAAAGGAGCTCGTCTCGGATGGCGAAATGGTGGGACTGACGACGGAGAGCACGGGAAGGAGGTCGAGACGATTGGCCAGATAGGAGATCAAAGGCAAGTGATCCACGGGTCTTTGCGTTGCTCGGAAGCCATATCAGCGAATTCAAACTTCAAAGAAGGCAGGGCGGATATACAAGGCGTTGCCGCAGATGGCACAGGGGAACGTGAGAGGGCATCAGCATCGGCATGTTTGCGGCCGGAACGATAGATAACGCGAATGTCGTACTCTTGGAGTCGCAGAGCCCATCGCGCCAGTCGACCAGAGGGATCTTTCAAAGAGGACAGCCAGCAGAGGGCGTGGTTTTCGGTGACAACGCCAAAGGGGCGACCGTACAGGTAGGGGCGAAGTTTGACGATCGCCCAAAGGATGGCTAAACACTCCTTCTCGGTGACAGAATAGTTGGCTTCAGCTTTTGTGAGTGTCCGGCTAGCGTTAGCGACAATGTATTCGTCAAAGCCTTGCTTGCGTTGAGCGAGTACTGCACCGAGGCCGACGCCGCTGGCATCGGTGTGGAGTTCCATCGGAGAACGAGGGTCAAAGTGACGCAGAATTGGTGGAGTGGTGAGGAGGCGACGGAGTGTCGCAAACGCTTCATCACAGGCTGGCGACCAGGCCGAAAGGTCGTGGGTGGAAAGGAGCTTGTTCAGGGGGTCGACGATAGTGGCAAAATTGCGGACAAAGCGGCGGAAGTAGCAGCAGAGGCCGACGAAGCTGCGGAGGTCTTTTACAGAAGTGGGCTTTGGAAATTCGACCACAGCTCGCAACTTGGCCGGGTCCGGGAGAACGCCATCCTTCGATATGACATGACCGAGAATGGTGAGCTGCCGAGCTCCGAAGCGGCACTTTTTCATATTAAGTTGGAGGCCAGCGTCGGCCAGGCAGCGAAGAACAGTCTCGAGGCGCTGGAGGTGAGACGGAAAGTCCGGAGAAAAGATTACAACGTCGTCTAGATAACAAAGGCATGTGTGCCATTTGAGCCTTCGGAGTATATTGTCCATCATGCGCTCGAATGTGGCGGGTGCATTGCAGAGGCCGAAGGGCATGACATTAAATTCATAGAGCCCGTCGTGTGTAATAATAATAATAATAATAATTGGTTTTTGGGGAAAGGAAATGGCGCAGTATCTGTCTCATATATCGTTGGACACCTGAACCGCGCCGTAAGGGAAGGGATAAAGGAGGGAGTGAAAGAAAGGAAGAATGAGGTGCCGTAGTGGAGGGCTCCGGAATAATTTCGACCACCTGGGGATCTTTAACGTGCACTGATATCGCACAGCACACGGACGCCTTAGCGTTTTTCCTCCATAAAAACGCACCCGCCGTCGTGTGTGACGAATGCAGTTTTTGGGCGATCGGCCTCAGCCATCGGCACCTGCCAGTAACCGGAGCGCAAGTCCAATGAAGAAAAGAACTCAGAGCCCTGCAGGCAGTCAAGGGCATCGTCGATACGGGGGAGATGGTAAACGTCCTTGCGTGTAATCTCATTCAGACAACGGTAGTCCACGCAGAAACGGATGGAACCGTCTTTTTTCTTGACCAGAACCACTGGCGATGCCCACGGGCTGTGCGACGGTTGTATCACGTGACGCTGGAGCATGTCGGTCACCTGGGCGTCAATGATGCTGCTCTCAGCGGCTGACACGCAGTACGGACGTTTGCGCAAAGGGACATGGATTACAGTGTCAATACAGTGGGTAACGGTGGTGGTGCGGCCCAAGGAAGGTTGCTGGTAGTCAGACGAAGCTTGAAAACGCTGCAGAAAGGCTACAAGCTGATCTCGTTGGGTAGACGTCAGGGCGGCGTCGACGGAACGGTGAAAAATAACTACAGACGACTGATTCGTGATGGGAACAGGCGTAATGGTGCTGACGTGAAGACCGGCCGCGCTATCGACGAGGGGGTATGCGGAGGCGGGATCGAGAACAGCAACGCTACCAAGCGATTGGCCACGGAGTAAAGTTGTAGGGCAGGAGAACGGGTTGGCCACATAAACTGCGCTGGAGCCACGAACAATTGTCAGAACAGCATGAGGCAGCAAAACAGAGTTCTGGTGAGCGCATCGTAAAGACGGGGTATAAGTCACTGTTGCATTTGAGAGCGCAGCACAAGAAAGAGGCACCAGCACTGAAGAGAAAGTTGGAACGTCTGTGTCCTCTGAGACGACCACAGTAGCGGCAGCAGCACCGGTTACGTCCAAGGGGGCGTCACTGTAGGGCGACAAGTCAAGCTGAGCACGGGCGCAATCAATAATGGCGTGATGTGAGGAGAGGAAGTCCCAGCCAAGGATAACGTCGTGAGAGGAGCGGGCGAGGACGATGAACTTGATTGCGTAGGGAACGTTCCCGATGAGCAGGCGGGCGGTGCAGGCGGTTAACGGTCGAATGTCCTGAGCGCTGGCCGTCCGGAGAGAAAAGGGAGGAAGGGGCTTCGTCGCTTTTTTGAGTCTGCGACAGAGGGTGTGACTGAGAACCGAAACGGCTGCGCCAGTGTCAACAAGTGCTTCGACGGCGACTCCTTCAACGATAACAGTAATAATATTGGCAGGCGCAGAAACAGGTCTTGAGTGAGCCGCTGGTGACGCAGTTCTTGCCTCCGGAACTGCGGTGGTTAGTTTTCCGCGTGGACGGCGGGTTGGCGACGGAGCATTGGAGAACGGAAACGGCGGCCAGGAGACGGCGAGCGGTGGGAGCGGAGATGGTAACTAGGAGTAGAACACTCCGGAGGCGGCAAGTGTGACGCAGGCGAGGACGACGGCGGAAGGTCGTACGTCGGCTCACGCCTATAATCGTAGGGATGGTGGTCACGACTGCGACACAAACGAGCCACGTGACCAGGGACGCCACAGGCGTAGCAAATAGGGCGGTTGTCTTGTGTGCGCCAGGGGTTGAGTGGCTGCGGCTGTGATCGGGGGCTGGCAACCGGACGGTAAGGTGGGGTTGCAGGTCGCTGGGGTTCTAACTGCCAAGTAGGTGGCCTGTAAACAGGGGCAGCAGGTGAGGGCCGCGACCGCACCACGGCATCGGCGTACGTCTGAGGAGCCGCGATCAGGGATGGCTGAGAAGGAGGTGGCAGTACTTCGGCGACCTGCTCCTCGATAACACGCTGTAGGTTGGGAGTGGGCGACGGCGCAGGCGTAGGCGGGCAGGTAGACAAAATAGCTGGCGTGCGACTTCCTCACGTACAAACCGCTGGATGCTCTGGAGGAGTGACTGTTGGTCCAGAGCACCGTCCCCTGGCAAAGCCAAGCTCCAAAGTGCGGCCTCCTGAAATCCTGCACGCCGGTTAGAAAGGCGCTGTTTGCGCAGCTCATCGAAGCTTTGACAGTAGCCGATGACACCGGAGACAGTCTGAGGATCTTTGGCGACGAGCGTCTGGAAAGCATCATCCTCCATGCCTTTCATAATGTGTCTGATCTTCTCGGCCTCGCTCATAGAAGGGTTGACACGCTTGCAGAGGTCGACGACATCGTCTATATAACTGGTGAAGTTTTCACCGGTTTGCTGGACCCGACTTCGCAAGCGTTGCTCGGCGCGAAGCTTTCACCCTGCGGGACAGCCAAAGACTTCTGTCAGACTGGTTTTTAGAGCTGCCCAGCTTGAGATGTCAGCCTCGTGGTTTCGAAACCAGAGATTGGCTACGTCGCTCAGATAAAAGATAACATTGGTGAGTTTGACGCTATCGTTCCACTTGTTGTATGCGCTTACGAGTTCATAGGAGGCCAACCAATCCTCCACATCCGTGTCATCTGTGCCGCTGAAGATGGTCGGGTCACGCTGCCGCGTGGCGCCGGAACAGAAGACAGCCGACGGAAGCGGTGAAGCGGTTTGGGTGACGGTCTCGGGCATTGCAGAGGTGGTAGTCAATGCGCGGGTGCGAAGTTCCAGGGCAAAGGATCGTTGGCACCTCCACCACTTGTAATAAGAACACAGCACACTACTAACACAGCAGACACAACACACCACAGCACAGAACAATAATAAGATCACAGCACAGTAATAAACACAGCGTCACGAACAACCAGCGGAACCGTCCAGGCACAGAACAGAGACCGCGTTCAGTCCAGAGCACGCACGAGCGACCTAGCGTTCAGCGCTCGAACTTCGGAGTGTTCGGCGCTCGAGCTTCGCAGTGTTCGGCGCTTCTCGTCGTCTTCTTCGTTGAGCGCCAGCCACTGAAGATTCTAAAGCCCGTGTCCAGTCTTGGAAAGTTTCGTACCTCGCTGCAAGAGATAGATAGCCTTTCTGCAACCATAACATGCAAAAGAAGTTGGTGAAAAGTGCTGTGCTTCAAACATTTCCTTCCTAGTGTGAATTACATTAGGAGTAATTAACAGTGGCAGTAGGAAATTTTTTAAACAAATGAACTGTGAAGGTCAATAGTAAAGCTGAATGTAAAGGGCGGTGGGCTTTTTGAGAGCAGGATAGTGCAAATTTATCTGTTTTGGACGTCACTGTTTTAATTGCAATCTCAACTTGACAGCAACCTCCGAACGCTGTTGGCACCTTTTGCCTGGCCACCGTTCGCTGCAAGAGGCCGGAGAGCCCTTCCGACGAATGCTTAAAGACTGACCACGAGCTCGGAAGAACTACTATTCCTGTCAGATATTTTTCAGTGCCGGTCTTAATTAGATTAATCAACACCATATCAGCAACCGCATCGCCATCATATCGAAAACCCCCATACTAGCGCTGTCTACGGGCGTCACACTCTTGTACAACTTTGTTTTTTTTTTTCAGGATTCAAGCTAACCTAAAGAATCTCTGTCAGCGACATGAGGCTTTATTACGGCAAACAGTTTCCGGGCAACAGAACAGAATGTTTGAACACGAGAGCAATGCTTCGTGACCCATGCGACTGGCTCATCTGTGCGTGAGAGCAGCACAATTGTGCCAGAGGTCACCTTGCGCTTGCCGATTCCATTTTACTGTGAAAAACTGGTACTCGCTGCTGAGGTGTTTCCGATTACGCCCAGTGAGTGTTTCTTCGCAGAAAGAATCGATGGTGTTTGACACATCAATCTCATTCCATGTGGCCTCGTTAGGTCCACATGGAACCATAAAAACGCGTATAACTTAACCATAACCACTGCTTAAGCGTCATGAACTCCACGGTAGATTGAAATGGTCTGTGTTTCAGTCTAACAGGCACGGCCACCGGCCGGAAACGCATGAACACGCAAAGAGTTAACCTAAGGGTCTTCATGCTTAAACGTGTTTCAGCTGTGTGCATGGCCTTACTAAATTTAGTGCATAGGCAAGCATACCGATCTCATCCGAGGCCATTCTAGCCAAACATCTTTCTATGCGTTTCATATCACTTCGGGCGAAGGTGCAGCGTCTGTCGGTGAGCCCTTAGCAGCATGCAATTTTTTTCCTTTACGTTTTTTCTGGCATGGACAGGCATGTGTGTATTGTTTTAAGCGAGGCAAGCCATTCTGCGCGTGTGGAAATCTATACGGCCTGGATGGAGTGAGCCTTGACTTAAAGAAAAAAAAATTGAAGGACGCTTAAGCTTCGCCTTTAAGAGTGGAAGACGACAGCGTGTTGCAGCGCTGCCAGGGAGTCCACGGAAAGCCGTCGCCCGTTCGGCGCGACGCCTTGCCCGTTAGGAAAGTCGCTCGGAGTCTTAGCCGCACAGTCTACTTCTGTGCGTTTGTCAGTACATTTATTCTCTCCTCTACCGTCAGTCACATAACGGTTCAGTAACAAATTGCCTGCATTTACCAGACGCACTTATATTAGCCTTTCATATGATGCGTGAAAAAGAGCTTGCGCCCCCCCCCCCCCCTTTCTCCCTCTCCGCAGCGCATGTAGGCAGAAATGCCGTAATATTGGGCAGAAATATCAGTTTGCGGTTTAAATGTTTTCCGAGAGTAGAAAGACGAAACCGCAAAACAATTTGCGCCTGTTACCCGCTTTCTTGGAGTCCGTACAGCAGGCACAGAACACAATTTTCAAAACCACTGTCGTATAATGTCCGGCACGAAGAGCTGCCAGGACCCTGGTGCTTTTTAGCCGGCCATTTCTCTGCTGCGTTGAACGAGGCAACACCCGACCGTCGCGGATGGGGCTAAAGAATGAGCCCACCCTGTAGAATTCATTTCCGCTTCAAGAGGATTCTCCCCGGCCTCTAAGCTTGAACAATTTTTCTTAAAGCCTCTGAAACAAGACTTTATCCCCAGCTTCGGGGAAGAGAGCCTGCTAGGATGCGCTTTCAAGCGCGAATGGCCTTAAAGGAATTTCATGTGTATATATATATATATATAGATAGATAGAGAGAGAGAGAGAGAGAGAGAGAGAGAGGCTAAAATTGAAGTTCTTGCTGCGCTTATAGTCCATGTGATCCTCTTTATAGACCGCCGTAAGTTTCTTGTGCTTTGTTTTCTTTTTACCAGTGGGAAATCGGGAAATAATTGTCAACAATGACAAGAAATTCTTACAGAAAACTAGAGCGCTTGCCAACTACGCATAAAAAGCACGATAGCTCAGCAACTACGCTCACTAATCCATTTGTCTACTTGGTGCAGGTGAGAGAGATCGGCATGTGCATCCGATCTAGTAACCCTTGGTTTATTGCGCTTCTGTGCCCTCAGCTTGCGTGTCCGTTTGTTTATGATTTATTTTTGCATCTGAATCGCAGCGATGGCCAAGTGGTCTGAACATCCGCCTCGCATGCGGAAGATGCGGGGTTCGATCCCCAGTTCCGCCGGGTACCCACCGGTGATACAATCAATGGGTGCAAGTTATCCCCTCGTCTGGTGCTCGGCTTCTTTAGGATCAAATGCTTGGGAAATGGGTCTTTGACCCCACCTTGAGTAAAATAAAAATACTTTGTGCCCTGGCGCTCTTTGGCCATAGATGCCCTTGCACCATAAAAATCTATATTCGTCGTTATCTTTGTATCTTCCACAAACGTTACTGCTTGCAAGGGACGTAAAGACTAACGCGGGTCCCAACATGTCACAGATTTCTTGGCAGCTACATCAAATCGGAGATGACCTAAACGCTACTAAAGAGGATCGACTCACTTCTACTGACAGCAATTTAGGAAGGCTTTCATTTCTTGAGGATAAGTTCAGATTTGATTTTGATTTTAGGGGGGGTTTAACGTCCCAAAGCTACTCAGGCTATGAGCGACGCCGTAGTGAAGGGCTCCAGAAATTTCGGCCACCTGGGGTCCTTTAACGTGCACTGACATCGCACAGTACATGGGCCTCTAGAATTTAGCCTCCATAGAAATTCGACCGCCGCGGCCGGGATCGAACCCGCGCCTTTCGGGCCAGCAGCCGAGCGCAATAACCACTCAGTCACCGCGGCGGCTGATGATAGGTTTACCACTTCAGTGAAGCAAGTCGCCGCCTTGCAGGAAACAGTAGCGTCCTTTGAAAACAAAATTGATGACCTAGAAAACTACTCGAGAAGAAATAACCTAATTGATTAATGCCTTTTCTTAGGACCCTGAGGAAAATAATAACTCACTTGAAAAATTATTTAACGGGATATTCAGGGGCGCACTAAAATATGTACAGCTTGCAATAGAAAAAAAAATACATCGGCTACACAAACCAGAAGCTAGCAAATGCAAACACGCAATACTGAAGCTTCTGGACTTTCCTGACAAACCTAGAATTCTAAGAAATTATACGAAACTAAAACAGACTGGCTACTAGATTGGTAAAGATCTTTCAGCTCGAGTACGTGAAATCAGAAAGAAGCTCCGGAAAGCTGGTAACGAGAAAAAGGATTCAGGAGAGAAAGTGTCTCTGGCTTTCGAGAATTTAGGCGTCAATGGCGATCTGTACCGATGGGACGACAAGACATTATTGTTTTGATTTGATCATACACTGAAGTTGATAGCCAAAGAAACGAGACAAACAGCGATGCTTTGTCTCTGTCAGGTACTCAGAATAGTAGCGAAAGAAACGACGCAGTCGAAACTCAGTTGCTACGTCCCAGCCATCCAAATCAACGTCCGAGATAACATTTGCCAACATGAAAGTTCGTAGCCAAGTGAACAAAACAACTGAGCATAAATCATTCCTCCTTTTCGTCAGCCCTGATTTCACTACAATCAAGGAAACATGGTAGCCAAGCAATATTAAAGATTCCGAGGTAATTCTCCCCAACTGTGCGACAGTCCGAAAAGACAGGTCAACACTTAGCGGGGGCAATCCTATCCTGATAGAAAAAAAATAGAAATTTCATTCACGGTCCTTCCTGAAGTCAAAGAGGTTGAAGCAATCTTTTGCAAACTCTTGCAAAAGATTCATCGCGACCAGTCTTTATCGGCTGAGTTTATCGCAGCCCGTCTTCAAACGTTGACGTACTGCAGTCATTGCATGCCTGCATGCTCAGGCATTTCCTTGGAAGCAGGTTAATCCTGATGGGGGGACTTTATTCTACCCGATGTTGACGGGAACACTATGAAGCATCATTCTAAACTCATAGATGTACCGTTTGATACCATGCTAACATTTAATCTGAGTCAAATAACAAATCAACTAACCCGTGTACATGGTAGCAGTTCAGACATACTCTATATAGTTTTTCTTAGTGACCACTTCCCTGGAGACAAAGCAAGGGTACAGCCTCTGTAAGGTGTGTCAGATCGCAAGATTACGCTTTGCAATATAGACATTCATGACATGACAAAGCACTTAAAATCATTCGTAATATTTCCCGATTTTTACAGAGCGTACGACACCTGCATACTCGACCACATATTTTATGAATTCTCTTCCTTTGACCAGTTTGCACTAGACAGTAGCACTGTTACTGAAACACTGTGGCAAAGATGCAAACTCATTGTAACTTTTTGCATAAATAACTACGTACCTCTTAAAACTAAGAAAACAAATAAGAATTATCCGTGGATAAATCGCGACATCATTCATGCCAAGCGATAAGTCTAAAGGCTGAGAAAATCTTTAAAAACAAAACCCAGTGTCAAAGGAAGCTCTATTCTCTCAGCTGCAAGCAGTAATATCAAATCAAAAATAAAAGTTACCAATCCGAACTTTTTTCTTGCAAACTTAGTAGCTTCCTGAAAGGTTCTCGGCCGAAACTTTGGCAATATTTAAACCCCCAAAAACAAGATACGAAGGAAGTGAGCCCTGACAAAAGCAAATCCAGAGCCAAGTCACACATAACTACTTTCAGTCAGTGTTAACTACTGATTTCGGAAAGTTACCACACTTAACAATTCTCAACACGTGCCTTGAGCCCCTTACTGTTGACGAGGCTAGTAGCCGTATCAGTAGCCGAGCGCCCTAACCACTGAGCCACCGCGGCGGGTCACGAAATATTTTGTGAAAGCAGTTATTTTGCAGGCGCACACCACAGCCACGTACCTCAAAGAGTCACTGAGGTGTCCAGTGACCTAGAGAGCCAGTTACGCGCTTTTCCGTTCCTGAAATACCCGTCGCGGTGGCTCAGTGGTTAGCGCGCTCGGCTACTGGTCCGGAGTTCCCGGGTTCAAACCCGACCGCGGCGGCTGCGTTTTTATGGAGG
Source organism: Amblyomma americanum (assembly GCA_030143305.2). Lineage (NCBI taxonomy): Eukaryota > Metazoa > Arthropoda > Arachnida > Ixodida > Ixodidae > Amblyomma > Amblyomma americanum. Next base: position 40,712 of record JARKHS020010606.1, read on the forward strand.
AAAAACGCTAAGGCGCCTGTGTGCTGTGCGATGTCAGTGCACGTTAAAGATCCCCAGGTGATAGAAATTATTCCGGAGCCCTCCACTACGGCACCTATTTCTTCCTTTCTTCTTTCACTCCCTCCTTTATCCCTTCTCTTACGGCGCGGTTCAGGTGTCCAACGATATATGAGACAGATACTGCGCTATTTCCTTTCCCCTCAAAAAAAAAAAGAACCAATTTTCTGAAAATGAACGTAGTCTACAACGTTGTCTATTCCTGTCTTCTTTCACTCCCTCCCTTATCCCTTCCCTTAAGGCGTGGTTCAGGTTCCGCCGATATATGAGACAGATACTGCGCCATTTCCTTTCCCCCAAAACCAATTGTTATTAATTTTTTCCAACGTTGTCAATGCCAACGCTAATGAACCCATAGCACGCCGGAGGTCTATTGAAATTGGCCGAAATTTGATTCTTGAGGAAAGAAAATGAACCCATGGAACGCCGACGGTCTATTGAAATTGGTCCAAATTTGATTCTTGAGCAAAGGCGGTAGGTACAGCTAGCGCCTTAAAATTATTCCCGGTAAAAGGTAGTAGTGTGGCAAAATTTTATTAAAACCCCAAATGCGTCAATGTCACTGTGAGAGCAAAACTGCAAAGTCGCCAGAATAACTAAGAAGACTAAAAGTTTATACGCCACAAGAATCTTACCCGCCGCGGTGGCTCAGTGATTAGGGCGCCCGACTACTGATCCGGAGTTCCCGGGTTCGATCCCGACCGCGGCGGATGCGTTTGTATGGAGGAAAAACGCTAAGGCGCCCGTGTGCTGTGCGATGCCAGTGCACGTTAAAGATCCCCAGGTGGTCGAAATTATTCCGGAGCCCTCCACTACGGCACCTCCTCTCCCTTCTTCTTTCACTCCCTCCTTTATCCCTTCCCTTACGGCGCGGTTCGGGTGTCCAACGATATATGAGACAGATACTGCGCCATTTCCTTTCCCCAAAAACCAATTATTTACAAGAATCTTCTCACACGGTAGGTGGTCGAAACGTATGTCGTCAAGAAAAAAAAAGTGAAACTAATATGTAAGTGAGCCGTCGCCATATTGTACTTAAGAGATATACGAGTGCAAGACGCGGCGTCTCAATTTGTGACTTCTACGTTTCTTTGAACGTTGATCGCTTCTCCGCATGCTGCTCTATTGCTTAATTGTGTATAAAACATCTGTGTTCATAAAATCACTTGTGAGCCTGGGCGAGTCCTCTCCACTTCCGCCTTCTCTTTGTTCGCGCCTTTTGGAGAAAAACAGTTTTTTCGGGATTAACTCTCACGCTGGAATATGCCCGTTTGGCGAGCAATTCTTCGGTAATCTTACGTGCTTCCTACATGCCACCGCTGACAACGTATCCTTATAGTGTTCTTACATAGGCCCTATTCCAAATAACATCTCAATACTCATCCCTGCACTGCGCAAATTAAAATGTTCACTTTGCACTCTCTTGCTTAGTTTAGAGAGCTTGCAAACTAATTTCTGGTGCGTTGCGAATTTTCCAGTGTTGCAGAGAGAGTTGTATGCTTTTTTTCTGGAGGTCAGGATTTTTATAATCATAATAGGGCTACAGAAATCTAGGAGCATGGCGCCAAGGGCAAAGTGTGCCGAAAATATCGCACGTCTGAAAATTTTTTCTCTTCACCAGTCGTGCCAGAAACCAGGGGGAGCGATTGAGATCATGATATATCAGCCATCACGCACCATAAATTAAGTAGGTAGCATATCGCTGATTGCCTACTTCTGATTTCCTCAAATATTGTTTGATAGCTGGACTAAAGAACGAGTTCAGTTGCTTTGAGCCCTATCTATTCACTGCAGCCTGCCTCTCTACATTTTGCGGACGGTACTACCACGTTTAAACTACTATATTGAAAAGCTAGATGAGATATCTTTATCAACACGCTGAAGTGATCAAGAAATAATTACTGCTTCACTTGCGACTATGCGCAATTATGACGGCTAGGACTTACGATTAGGACGATTAGTACTTACGTTTGTTAACGGAACATTTTTCTCGCCGAATGCTGAGCAACATGCTCAGGTCTGTAGTAGCAACTTTTTTAACTGAAGAACTGCTTTTATTTTTTATATTAACACGCTGATAATTTGTCGCCCGTGCTTCTATACATCCCTGCATTAACACCTTTCCTGCAGGCTAGTGTTTAAAATGTGAAGATAGCTTTCTGTTTGACAAGTAATAGCTGAATGCATAAAAACAACATGGATAGCATAAAACAAAATGAAAATCATCTGTCTCTGCCACCACCACACGCCCAGACACTCGCGTTAACATCTTTCAAATTGTTTGGACGCGCTCCGTTCCCGAAAAAACATTTACAAATTTACTGTGCGACATAGCCTCTCTGGTGTTCTCCTATTAAGCATTTTTTTTCCTCTCAAGAGCTTACTGAAGAGTCCGCTTTGAAGTATTTGTCGTGTGCAGATAGACGCAACGCCTTTGAAGCAAATGAGCTCTCAAGCACTACCCCACGTGCCGAGCAATTTGGGGGTCTTAAGTACTGGCAAAAAACGTGGTTTCCAAGACCCAGGAAGACGCATTACTCCAGGCCTCTGGGTTTCGGACCGCCTTGCTTCAGTGCGTCCGCTCAACACTGACGCCCTGCATCAGCGACTGAAGAGGGCTAACACTTTCGGCACACCGCGTGAAGGGTGTCTGAATCAACGTAACCACAGAGCGGCGTCTCTTTCAAGGAGATCACACATGACACTCAACCCGGTCCACCCACCAACGCAGCGTTGCAGTGGTTCGACAGAGTGGTTCCGACGTCGACAAGGAGCGACAGATAGAAAGAGAAGTACTCGTCCCGCACTTGGCGCCCCTTTGCCCAGCTGAGGAGGAGCACAGGCCCATACTCGACCAATGCGTCCTGCAGGAAGCAGGCTGCGCGGCAGAGCGTGCTACTGACAAAGTGGACAGAGAGGATCTGAGCGAGTGCAGCGGGATCTTTCGCCGTTTCCGGAGTGAGATTACGGAGGCCTTACTGCCAGACGTATCAACAAACACATCGCCTTGACAGCTTAAAAAGAGACGTCGCGGAAAGGCTGAGCCTTCCTCGTCGCGGGGGGTCTCTGGAAGAAAATTATCTGCAGCGCTGTTAATCCAGGGCTTTGTCCAGTTTTGTTGAACGAACGCGTCTGATGCTTGACTCTTCACCGGTATTTTGATAACGAATACTGCATTATAGAAATGTGAAAAAAGACCACATTTTGCATTCTTATTGCGAAGGTGCACTGCGGATCATCGGGATCTAGTTGGCTCATCAGGCCTGAAGCATTAGTTATTCCTGGTAGACATTAGAGTACACGGGCATTTAGTGAGCGTTGCATCCACTTCGTCAGCGGTTTAAGTATGTATTTTAAATATATTTTTAAGTAAGATATTCTGAGTGGTGCCACCGATGTATGATTTATAATGCTAAAATCACATAAATCTCAAAGCGTGCCATTTTCCTGAAAAATAGCTTATGTGGCTCCAGTATTTAAGCACGATAACGAACAGACTGTTAACAAAATATCTGCTTCGTTAATGTGACATGAAAGGTTTGAGAGCATATTGCTCATAAGCATGTTGTTTCGTTCTTGTGTAACAATTATCTTCTCTTTATTAAGCAGCATGGCTTTGTGGCTCAAGCGGTTAATTGAATTTACAAGCGAAGTGCTTATTAAGTGAGCCACCATGTTCCAATCAACGTTATTTTATCGGTTACTCAAAAGGATTCGATCTCAATCCTGACAGTATTGCTCATCATTAGGCTCCATGCATTTATTGCACAGAATTGCTGATGCCCTCTTACTAGGCTGAATTAAGAAGAACTTGTGATTAAAGTCAAACCTTGTCACGTTTAATCATTGCCGGTCATCGTCTGTCTATGCCACAACTGGCATCCTATATAGGGGCACCCTTTAGTCGTATGTAATAGTGACAGCTTCGAGATTAGAAACAAACATCAGTTAACTCCGTTTATCTGCAGGTGAGCATGCACTGCATACAAATAATAATAACTCTTGTGAGCACCCAACTCTTGACAAAGTGTTTTTATCGTTCGGAATTTGCAAATTTAGATAATCTTTAGCAAAGTTACATGAATTACTTAGACTAAAACGACAAATATGTTTAGTTTTTCACATGCTAACAACAAATATAAATTAAAGCACCTAAACAAGTTCAATTTTCTAAATACAACTTTCTGTTACAATTTTAATTGGCATAAATATGTAGGGCTAAGTTTCTCCAAAACTCTCAGAAAACTGATGCTTTTAAAACATATGTTAAAATACGCAACTAAAACTGTAAGGTGATGTATGAATCTCTAGACAGGCCTGTGCTTTACTATGCTTCTGCATACTGGTCGCCGCACTTCGCGAGAGATATTGTTAAAATGAAAATGTCAAAATAAAGAAAGATCAGTTTCATATATCAGCGCTACAGTCCAATTATACAGTAATTTAGATGGTGGGTTACGTCACCTGTCTGGGTACAAGGTTTCGCGAATATTACCTACACATGTACTTTTTAAAGAACAATCTGCTGTCAAGCACCATTATAAATATGGTGACATATTCTGAAAGATCTTTCCTTGTGGTGGTAGTAAATAAGGTAGGAATTGTAGTTTAGGCAGTAATTTATATTTTAAACTGACAGAGAAACGCAGGTCTGAGCGTAGTGTCCTTTCCTTGCGGCTAACATGGAACACACCTGAAATGAACCAAGTACATTTTATTGCTATGGTTTGTCATCCAGACAATCAATTTTTGTCCATATAACTAAAGGCGAAACGTTTTGTTCTGTCAATAAGATAACACGACCTTAATACTTAGACCTCGTATGATTATCTTTTAATTAATTTGCGAAAACTAAAGTACATTATAGACGTTACTGTCACTGCGGACGGCAAAGACTCCAAGCAGCACAGGTAATCGGCCCAATATTGCAACAGGATAGTTCGATCCCGGTTTTTTGTAGGGCCGGCCTTTTCCAATACGGTTACAATGTTGGGCCAATTACCTGTGCCTTCTGGCACCAGAGATGGATGTAACCAGGGGCCGAATTTACGAAAGTGTTCGCTTTGCCGCGACGTCATTTTGACGTAGACATGGGTGGGCGAACCTAGTAGGAGGACGAGGGGGAGACCGCAGTCAATCGGCGCTCACGCGAGCTTTTTGTAGCGTGAGCTACACTGGCCGAAGTTGAGCAGTTTCGTGTAGCTCCTGGAGAGCCGTGCTGCGCATTCACGAGGAGCAGTGACGTCACATGGCGCACAGCTGGCGCGCCGGAGCCGCCGCCGCCGCGCGCGCCTCGTCGGTCTGGGCATTCCAGAGGCGTGACATGTTAGCCACGGCAGACGGACTGGCACCGGCGCATGCCCAGCTGTGCGCCTCCGTTTCCGCAGTAGCCAAGTCTAACGCTGCGCCGGAGCCACTTGATAGCGCCTCTCATTTTGTGCGCATGCGCAGAGGTATCGGGGGGGGGGGGGGGGGGTATACATATAGCGGGGCGTTTGCCAGTGTGGTATAGCAGTGAAGAAGGAGATCGAAATTGCTGCTGACGCTACGTATATCCAGGCAGAGCCGAGCTAAGCCACTGCTAAATTTTTCTTTCGCCTTCCCGAGAGGTTGCCACTCATTTTTGAACTTGTGCGGGCAGCTTATGGCAATGCAGAACTTTCGTTGCTGTCGTTTTGGTGTGATCCGCTGAAAGTACCGGCACACAGAGGCTGCCGTCTGGGTCTGCACAACTCCTGCGCCAGGGTGAGCTGTCAGTTGAGCTTATGGAGCAGTATAGTTGTAATTGGACTTGTTGCTGAACATGCAATGCAGCAAAATGGTATTCGTAAAGAGTAGCGGGACGAAGAGATGTGTGGACTAAATATTTATTTGAATATGGCGGAATGTTCGCAGAACACCTCATGAAAAAAAGAAAACAGACGAGCAACAGACAGCACCCAAAGTAATGGGCCGTTGCAGTTCACGTACCATCCACGAATCGCACTGTGCTGTCCACTATGGATGGCTGGCTACCGAATTCGTTACTAAGCCGCCGCGGTGATACAGGGGTTATGGTGCTGTGCGGCTGCAGCGACAGACGCGGGTTCGATCCCAACCACGGCGGTAGCATTTCGATGGAGGCCAAATGATAGAGACCGGTATACTTTGCGATCTCAGTGCACGTTAAAGAACCCCAGGCAGTCAAAATTATTAGAGCTCTCCTCCAGTGCGATGTCCGCCCTAGCCTAAGTCGCTTTAGGACGTTAAACCCCATAAAACAAACCTGAAATTCGCTGCTACCTTTTCTGATTATATATGCATATATCAACTCGAGAGTAAAACTTATCCTTATTGTAATGAAAAATGCTAGTACCAGCTAGAGGAGTGCGGAATTAATTTTCATTCACTCCTGAGACGAATGTTAACGCAGCTGATTCAGCTGAAAGTTTGCTTCAAGAAAACTGGAGCTCGTTTACAAACACGCAAACGCAGGCTACCTACCATGTCTCGTGGTTAACTTGGCAAAGAAATGGAGCACGGCTCAGTGAAAAGCATTCAGTGGAGCTACAAGGTAAATACCTCATTTGGACTCAACCAGCTGATCAAGGAGGCGCAGCTCTGGCAAGATATCACCGATAAGTGGAACGCTGTGGAATCTTCTGCTATCATCGCAGAGAAACAGTAGGGGTTATTGAAGAATCAAACCTATAGCACGCGCCACGACGAAGCGTTTGTGATGTTACTAAGCTAAACGACAACGCTATCTTAACCGTTGTTCACTCAGCAAGTACGCGTGGCGACACTCGGAGGGGCACAGGCAGATGCACAATGTTCTTCTGCTAACGTCCACTCGGAAGCTTAGGGTCGCAAAAAACCGAAGAGCGCAGATGACATTTATCTCTCATCATCACGGTTCGAGTTGGTCGCGTAGTTCAGCGGACTGCTGGCGTACAAATCCCTTCGCAAGCATGAAATGCCGCCTAAAAGCATCATAAGGCATGTCGAGAGATACTCACGTACGTTGGGTCGCCGATAACGACCACTAAACAGCGAGCACATCAAGGAGGCAAACGGAGGAACCACTATGTTTACATCAAAGCGAACGCCAGAGTCTCGGTTCCGCAGATGGCCGGCTCACCGATTCGCTTTCAGTTGATTGACAGCTCATGTATCGTTACCAAAAACTCCGTGGGGTGTCATCACGCCAGCGGTGCCGACACGCGGCCAATCGTGCGTGGCGGCGAGCGGCAGCCGGCGGGGAGGCGAAAGCGAACCGTCCCGTGAATTCGACCCCGGTATTAATTTCTAGACGATATTTTTAAATCCATTTTAATGTGCTCAATTGTCGTTTTAATAAAACATCTCGGATAATGTAACGCTGATTGTTGCCACTTACGCCACCTGTGCAACGTGGCATGTATCGCGGCCATAGATGTGTATAGGGTGAATGTAGCAACTATATTCGTGTCCCATGTATCAGAATTCGTAGACGCCGTCTACTATGAGAAAGTGCGACTGCCATTTCGTAAAAAAAATTGGTATAAAATTTGTCTGCTCGTTTTCTCAGCAACTCACCCGGGTATGTTCTTTCCCGCAAAACAGTTTTAGTCGATAAAAGTCAGTATGCTGGCCCTTAACAGTTAATGTTCCCTTGTATGTGATCATTTTTGCATCTCCTCCTGTAATGTCTTAATGTCACGAGACAGCAGTGTCCGTAAATAAATATTACCGCAGGGAGGGCGGGGACGCGTCAATGTATCACTGTAATTTGTTCACGCAGTTCGGCACTGAAAACTCTGGAAGTTACTGTATTCGCATTCTTCGCTGGGCCGCAGTTTAATACCCGCGCATTTTGTCGCACATACACACGGTAGCATCAGCAACGCTTTTTGTAGTCGTCGGATAATAAAGAAGAAACATTGAAATTGAAGTATGATCTTATCATTACAAAAACCTTATACCCCTGCCACACTAGCAAATTTAATGTCATTCCGATTGAACGTCATTCGACGCCTCGAATGTCATTCGGTCTTTTTCTGTGCTACACGGTAAAAAATAGTGTCATTCGAAAATGGTGGCAGTGACGTTCAGTGAAAAAAAAATAGTACAATTAAAACACATCAACGCACATATTATATGTTAAAAATTGTTGTGTAGTGTTTTAACAGCGGGTGAAAACATTTCTGTGCAATATTACAAGATAAAAATATGATTTCTGGTCATTCTGCGGCATTTCAGCCATCAAAAGCCAAGCCAAGTAGTACAAAGTCAACCACAAATCCGAAAAATGTAAACAAACAAAATGGCTGACACGGCGGCGCGCAGCGACGCGTGGAGTGTGGAAATGACTTCTGAAAGGTGAAGTGCTCAGTGACACCTATAAGTACTTCCGAGCTAAACGAACATGTAACGCCAACCAGCAAGAAACACGCAACCCAAAATGATCGGTGGCCGCGGGAAAGGCCCTGCTTCACGGTCGGCTGCTGCCGTTGGCTGCTGCTGGGACCGAGAGTAATAGCTATCCACGACATCTAAAAGTGTGAAGAAGTTCGCACCAAAATTAACATTTTTTTAGCAGAACTAAATAAATACAATTTCTAACTTTGACAGTGCGCACACGATTTTTTCGCGTCGCTTGTTTCTGCTGCGCGTATGGTGTCCAGAATACACATTCGATTCGACGTCGAATGAGAATGAGTTTCGTGAACTCATTCGATGGCGAATGTCATTCGAGCCTAATTACATTAATTGTTCCCGTGTAGCAGCAGATTAATCGCATTAGGTGCGAATGCCATTCGAAACGAATGACATTAAATTTGCTAGTGTGACAGGGGTATTAGTCAGGTTAGGTGTCCATAAAGACGCCGAACTTTCTCCTTTGATTCCAAAAATTTCTTCCCCTCGCCAGCCGCCAAGCCACCGGTCATACTTCTTAACATTGCCTTTCCGCCCGACAGCACGCAATACTGAACATAGGTTCGAATTTCTCACATTACGTTTAGGTGTTCCATAGGCATGATTTATTAAACCGCACAATATATGACCAAACTCGATTGGTCCTTAGCATCCTGGAATGTGCATGAACATGTTTCATGGTTTAGCTTTACATTAGGAAGCGCACAACACACTTTTCGCATTTCATATAATCAGAGAGGTTCTTCTATAGCTGTACCGTTCACGTGTTCAGCATTTTCTTGCCTTTTCGAACTAATTTTAGCGCCAAACTGCTATAATATTTCTTTTTTGATTGCCTGCTTTGGTTGCCTGTTTTGGTTGTTTTGGTTTCGGTTGCCTGTTTTGGTTGTTTGTTTGCCTGCTATCCTTTATTTCCGATGCCCCAGCTCAGGTGCTACAGCGTCGATGGCAGATGCCGGGGCTAGCAAAAATCTTTTCCTTCCTTTTTACTATTATTTTAACAAAAAAAAACCACTACCACCACCACCGGCAGTCATGCTCTGTAATTCGTCTTTTGAGTTACGTCTCAGGACAGTGTCGTTAGCAAATCTTAGGTTGTTATCTTCCATAGCAAGTATTGCAGATAGTTTTTGTGATGGGAAGCCTCTGAATGCTTTATAGACGTGCGGTAGGGATAGGAATTGAAGGCTCGTCGCCGTGCCTGACACTTTTCCTCGTTAATATTTTATCACGGCTGAATGATGGGCTGCTGGGTGCGAGCGCTCAGAGATATCTCAGCGCATCAAAAACAAAATGAAAAGGTAAAACAAAAAACTCAAACAGAGCACAAACGCGAGCGTTCATACAAATGCGTGTTCCTCTCTGTGTGCAGTTCGTGTTTCTTTAATACGTTCACAATTTGTGTCCGCGCCGTATTTTTCCGTTCCGCACTATGTCTTAAGCTTTATTCATTAAATGACAGGTTCGTAAGCCTTTTATATCTACTGCTATGGAGGGCTGCAGCCGTTGGGCAGAACACGTGTGAATTTTAAGTTGTATTTATGCATGTTTCCTCCACGCTGTGCTTCTGCAAACTCTGCGCGACTGGTGATGTTTCCACTTAAATTTCTTTTGTAACCCGTTAAGGCTATACACAAGTACTCTGCGTTTTCAGTCTTATCTGTTGCTTTTTGATGTTACCGAGGCAGGCTACAATCAAGCGCCCTTCCTGAAAGCACGCCTCTTTGATGGGCTAAGTTCAAAATTACTTTTGATCGACCAATAGTTAATGGCTTCTTTATTTATGTACATAATGCAGACCATGGTTAGGTCCAAGCAGGACGGGCACTGTACAGAATGAGTGAATCAGAAAAATCACATGGCAACTTGCAGTTTACAAAAAAAAAACATATGCAGACAGTTACAAAGCATGGCTCATGTCAAATATGTCATTGTTGGTCCGTGAGGGGCAGAGAGTTCTAGTCCTCTATTGTGCGCGGAGGAAAGAAAATTTGAACACATTTGTGCGTGCGAAGTATGGTGCTAATAGGCTGGTGCGATAGTGGCGGGTGCTTCTTGCTGGCTGAGGGAAAAGATATAATGACGGTTCAAGTCCCAACTTACGTTTGAGCAAGAGGGAAAGAAAATCTAAACGGGGACCTTTTCGATGACACTCAAGGCGGCGGATACCATGAGACTGCATTATTTCGGAGGGTGAATGAGATTAGGAAAATTTAGAGAACACAAACCTAACTGCCTTCCTTTGTATTTTTTCAATCTTCTTTATGTTGGATGCCGTATGCTGATCCCAGACTACACAGGCGTATTCGAGTTTTGGCCTGATCAAGTATAGATAACTAAGAAGCTTTACGTTGGGAGGGGAATTCCGAAGTTTATGTCTGAGGAAACATAGTTTTCTGAACGCAGATGAACAGATGTCAATGTGGGCGTTCCATGACAGATCATGAGTGATTGTCACAACCAAGTACTTGACCGAAGTAACTTCCTTAAGCGGGGATGACCCAAGAATATATGCATGTTTTATCGAATTCCTTTTACGAGTAATGCAGAGAGAAACAGTCTTGTCCGGATTTAAAGCCATCTCTCAACGACTGCACCAGTTCACTATATTAGTGAGGCTATTATTAAGGTCTATTTTATGGCGAGCACTCAAGATTTCGCGAAATAACACACAGTCATTTGAACACCGGGCACAACTTCATTGACAATATCGTTAATGTACAGTAAAAACAGTAAAGGCCCCAAGACGCTTCCTTGGGACTCATTAGACGCAACAGGAAGAAAGCCGGATTGTTGTCCACCAAGAGCGATCTATTGTTTTCGATTATTTAAATAATCACTTATCCAAGAAATAAGAATATGCGGGAGGCGAATGGAATGTAGTTTTAATATAAGGCTGCTGTGGGGGACTATGTCAAACGCCTTGATAAAATCTAGAAAGATTGCATCAATCTGACCATTAATATCTAGTACTGAGGCAAAGGAATGAACTATGGATACTAGCTGCGTCACGGTAGAGCAACCTTTCCGGAAACCGTGTTGGAAATTTGTTAGTACCGAATTACACTCTAAAAATTCGTTAATGCGGGTGGCGATAACATGCTCCATCATCTTGCAGCAGGACGAAAGTGATGATATAGGGCGGTAGTTTTTTAAAACGAGCCGGTCACCTTGTTTAAAAATGGGCACAATTCGGGCTGTCTTCCATTCACTTGGCACTTTCGCTGACAACAATGAGGTGCGAAACATAATAACAAGAAACTTGGCAACAGATTCGGCATATTTGCGGAGAAAAATGTTTACAATATTGTCAGCGCCGGACGATGTTTTAGTTTTCTAGTTTAGAAGCATTGAAAGCACACCTTAGTAAGTAATAAAATTCGCTTCAGAGGGACCGGAAGGTGCAGCGTCAAGTGTGTATGGTTGTGACACCGTGAACACGCTGTGGAAGTATTCGTTGAAATGGTGAGCAATGGCCCTTTGATCATTTACTAATGTATCAGCAACTAATACTTCAGAAACCGGTTTCTTTGTGTCACTTATAAAACCCCAGAATTTGCTCGGGTCATTTTTTATGAAGTTTGGGAGGGATATTTTGAAGTAATTATCTTTTGATTTGCGTACCACACCACCGAGTGCCCCTTTAAGCTCCGAAATCAGATCGTAAACATATCAGTTTGCCCACCCTGATCGCATTGTGCTATAATACGTCAGGTATTTATCACCAGGAGATCTTTACTGAAATAGCATGTTTCTTGGGATGGTCATACGGCATCGTAAATGTGGCAGCGTGGTCACGTGATCTCGGTGTGCCTGGAATTGGGCTACCTTGCGGACGAGAAAGATGCGCTGTAGCATCCGGTAACTTGGCAGCGGTTGAAAGTACGGGGGTTCGTTTCATAGCACATTTTTTTTAACGTGTCTTCATTTTGTCATCCGTCATGCCACGTACATTCGTTCTTCATCTTGGTTTCTAATAATCGCTTTTCAGCTTGATTCGTTATTGCGAGCTTTAAGCTTGCCTTCATTTCTATTCCGTCAGCCGTATAATATCAACAAACTTGTACGCTGGCATAAGGCCCGCTCTCAGCTGTTTTGATTACACTGTGCCGGCGTAGTGGCGCATTCTTTGTGCTTTGTCTTCACAGAAAATATAATTTTTATGAAGCGTTTAATAAGATTACGATGTTGTTATGATGCGCTGCCTACTTTGAATACACGGACTTGTGCACACACAGACTCGCATTTCGCAAGGGCCTAGTTACACAGTTGATGCCAACAGGTGGCCGCTTTAATTACAGTGGCGCGCATGTTAAAAGTACTGAATACAGGCTCTTAAACAAGCTAACAAACCGTGATGAGTGTCACGAGTTTCGACTTCATTTTCTATTTTATATACTACTTTGGAAATTCATCGCGCCTAATGTTAGCATCAATTTGAAAGGAAGTTAGGTGCTGCCAGCACAGACGTGAGCCCATTGTAGCGCTGTGCTGCAAGCTAGAAGAAAAGAGTGAGGCGTAATTATCTCATAGTGCTGCCTTTATCATAACACTTATCAAAGCATAACATGGAGCGCAATTAACACGACAGTGGCTGTGTGAACAAAACACAGCAGCGTTACTCGCTCTCTCTCTCTCTCTTTACTCACCTTTTACCACTCATGCCTTCGTGCTGCCTTCATGAACATAATCCACTAATAGCCATTTGCATATTGTGTTCATTTTCGCAGACAAGTTGAGGCGCACTACACGCCATCTCCCACCTGGAGCTATATCGGGCGCGCTGTCGCAGTGGGGTCTAGCGGCCCGACCACCTGGCTCGTATTAAGTGCGGGGTTGGATCTCCAGTGCCACCTGTCGGTAAACATTCCTCCTGGCCCAGGTGTTTGGGTCCTCTAGGAAGAAAAGCTTGGGATAGTATGCTCGAAACAGATACGCTACGGCGTTGTTCAAATAAGCTGTTTTTGCGCAAAGGTACCAAAAGGGAGCGTTATCGCATACCGCGTGGTTTTTTGTACAAATTACAGCGTCGATATGTTAATAGCTGTACTAGTGGTTTCGCCCATTTGTGTTAGCAGTAGTAGCGGCAATAGAGAGATTAGTGAACAGACTAGTGCGTGTAGTGAGAGAGAAAAGTGGTAGAGAAAAGGCAGGGAGGTTAGCCAGAAAAATGTTCCGGTTGGCTACCCTGCACTGGGGGGGGGGAGATATGAGGGGGGCGTAAAAGAATAATAAGTAGAGCTATGCGGTCCGCAGGAAGCACAACAAGCAATGACACACGCACTGAAAGTCACAGGCCCGCCGAAGCTGTAGCCTGCACACCTTAAGAGCTGCCGACCGCTGCGACTTGAATAGAACAGATCGAGAGTCCTCTATCACTAACACAAGGCAGTTAGGCAGCGCAGACGTTACAGTGTGAAGAAAGGCTGCTTGCCGTTGTGGCTGATAATGTGTTTGACAACGTAAGAGATCTCGACTTCTCGGAACGATAAGGCTGGAGGATGCGTTGTGCCAGCTATTAGAGCTGCAAACATGGGATTGCACAAATCCAGCATATGTAGTGCATTGCGACCAGTGCGTGTAAAATTGCATTATTGTGTATATCGTAGAAAAAAAATGATTGACGACTATTCCGGTACCACGTCCTTACTATCAGAGCTGCGATAATGCAGCTCGAATACACTTATTAGCTAATGAGGATCTGCTGTCTGTGGTCATGTGATCGAAGTTGTGCTCACATGTCTACAGACCCGCTGCAGCGGGTGCCACTATGTGAACGGTTTCCGGGCGCCGGTAAAAACAAACCGATAAATCTGCGGTGAACCCTTGCATGTTGCCTGAGTTGGACGACTTATTATTACAGGAAAGGTTGTCGAAGCGGCATCGCCTTTTAGCTGGAGCAAAGACGACCCTATCCAACCTGTTTGAGAAGGATATACCCACGGTTTCTGCACCGATTCTCTTTTGAGAAATCGCATCACTATTCATTTTTGAAGGGCATTGCTAGAGATTTTTCTGCCACAGTGCTGGGTTTTACTAAAGTAAGTAGACCCAAGACGAAATTGTTTGCGTTTAAAGGGACTCCAGAGGGAAATAGCAAACAAAGCAGGACCTTAAGCTACATGGATAGGCTATCGGCTTAGAACACAGCCAACCTATTTTTTGCGCAGAAAGGTAGCTGCGTTTCTCACGAAATCGGAAATGAAATTCTCCATACCCTCCAACATTCACAGGCCGTCCAGCCTCGAAAACGTTATGCAATATTTTTTCGGGTGCGTTAACCAGATCCCTCCGCCCAATAAGAGGCGCCACTTCCGAGCGTGAATGGCGTTGAAAGATTACTATTCTGAAGTTTCTGAGCACAACGCCTACACTCTAGCCGAGGGCATGAATGCTAGGCGAAAGCCTTAGCGTTCCTGTTTGTGCGTCGTCTTTTTGTTCGCCTGTGGTTAGGTCTGTGGCAAATTAGTGACTGTTCTCATTCTTTTGTACGCTCCCTGCTTTGCTTTTGAAATTTTTCATCGGTACTTGCACATTTATGGCGAAATAATGTTACGTGAATCCACGCGGGGCGTCACTCCATGTACTTCGCTTTTGCACAATTTTAAGGCTTATGAAAACAATGTTCTCGGCAAAAACGACATATTTTTTATCGCATGATAGAAATCTATCATTCCAGTTCAACTTAGTGTTCCCCTATAGTGTCCTTTTAAGTGTCCGTTTTTTTTTGCTGAAATATTGTTTTAACAATCAACGCTCTTATCCAGCGCAGCGAAAAATAACATTTAAGCTATCATTGCAGTTTCTATGCATGCAGAGGCAACTTCTGACATGAACATTCTGTTTAGAAACTGAATTTGGGACGAGCTTTGAAAGCACGTGAACATTAAAGCATACGCTCACCTACTGTTGGTTTCGAATAACGCGTAATGTGCAAAAAAAAAAGAAAAGTGCCGATCAGGTGCGGACAAAGGGTGAGCACCAAAACTGATGTCGAGATTTACGATGTCAGTGCACGTTAAAGATCCCCAGGTGGTCGAATTTATTTCGGGGCCCTCCACTACTGCACCTCTTTCTTCCTCCCTTCTTTCACTCCCTCCTTTATCCATTCCCTTACGGCGCGGTTCAGGTGTCCAACGATATACGTGACAGTTACTGCGCCATTTTCTTTCTCCCCAAAAAAACAGTTATTATTATTATTATTATATTATGCCTCCTTCTGCCTACGATGATGTACTACATTCTATCGAATATGTTATCTCTTCTCATAGCAAGCACAAACTACTCATTTTAGGGGATTTTAATACTCCAGGTATTAACTGGAATACCTTTACATATTCTCACAACAATCATTACGTAGTTAGTAAGTGCAACCGGCTTTTAGATTTCACAGCTTTTAACACCTTGCAGCAACACAATTTAATTGAAAACTGTTGTGGTAATGTTTTTGACATTTGTTTATCTAATTTTGAAAATGTTCGAGTCTCGACATGTGACATCTCACTTACTCGCTGTGACAAATTTCATCCTCCAATTCTAATAACGGCTTCGGTTTCTGTCCCACCTTCTGCTAATTCAAATCGTGCGGGGAATTCCCCCCGTTTCGCTTACGCACTTGGCGACAATGTTGGTCTCTTCGGTTTTTTCCCTTCCGTCGACTGGTCCGTTTTAAACGAAATCAGCGATGTTGACGAACAAGTCAGTCGCTTCACTGAAATAGTTCTCAATGGTATGCGCCAGTACATACCTGTGCACACTCCTACTCGTAGCAAGTTTCCGTTCTGGTTTTCCAAGGAACTTAGAACAGCGCTGAAACTTAAGGAGCGGGCCCACCATAAAGCGAAACGCCCTGGGCTGGATACATAGGCAGCTGAATTTCGCCGCTTGCATTCCCTTTGCAAACGCCTGTACAAGCGGGATCATGAGTCCTATCTTGAATATTTAGAGAATAGTGCCTCTAATCGTCCTGCTGAATTCTGGCGATACGTTCGCAAACGTTCGAATAAATCTGATAGTCATATTCACTTAGTTGACTCTCATGGGAATGAAATTCGGAATGTCGCTGACGGCTTTGCTCAACACTTTTCCTCCGTGTACAAATCTCCACGTTGCGATTCCGTATGCCTTCCAGCTGGCGCATCTAATTCCGTTCTTCTTGACGAGAAGTTGGTAAGTGAGAGTCTTAAGTGTTTGAAACCATCTTTGTCCCCTGGACCTGATGGCATTCCAGCCGCCATAATAAAAGCCTTCAATAGTACCTTCGTCCCTGTTTTAACCACGATATTTAATAACTGTTTGAAAAATTCTGCCTTTCCCCGCGTGTGGAAAACGGCGCGTGTTTTCCCTGTCTTCAAATCAGGAAACAAATCTGATGTTTCGAACTACCGCCCCATTTCTCTTCTTTGTGCAACCTCTAAGCTTCATGAATTAGCTTTGCACAAAGTACTTTCCTTCCACCTCAAACATGTAATCATACATAATCAGCATGGTTTCATAAAAGGTCGTTCTACTACAACTAACCTTGTGACTTTTATGACGTATATATCAGCTGAAGTCCTTCAGAGGAGTCAGGTAGACGCTGTGTACTGTGATTTGAGCAAAGCTTTCGACGTTTTTACTCACTCATTACTTCTTCAAAAGCTTCTGCTGTTTGAGATCGACGTTTCAATTGTAGCCCTCTTACGCAACTATCTTCTTGATCGGTCCTGCTTTGTCAGTGTAAATGGACAGACCTCATTTGTTTACACTCCAACCAGCGGAGTTCCTCAGGGCTCGGTATTAAGCCCGCTTCTGTTCTCTGTTTTTATCAATGACGTTTCCTCCGTGGTCAAAAACTCCTCGTTTCTCCTTTATGCGGACGATATAAAAATGTTCAAGGCAATACATACTCTTCATGATTGCTTGTCATTGCAATCGGACATATCCGCCTTCTCTGATTGGTGCTTGAAGAATGGACTCACTCTCAATTCATCTAAAACCAAGGTTGTCTCATTTACGCGTAAAACGCACAGTCTTCTCTACTCTTATTCTGTGAATGGTAGGCCGCTGCCCAGGGTAGATGAAATTAATGACCTCGGCGTACTTTTCGACCGTAGCCTCTGCTTCTCCTCTCATACAAAACGCATTGCTCTACGGGCTATGCGTACACTCGGCTTCATCTGCAGGCTTTCGAGAGAGTTTCGATCCCCACTTCCTTTCTTAAAGCTCTACCTCTCCATATGCTTGTCGCTTTTGGAATATGCGTCTGTTGTTTGGAACGGCACTTGCCAGTCGAACTGTGAAAAAATCGACAGAGTTCAGCTAAAGTTTTTACGCATATTTCAACATCGGTTTTCTTGCAAAACTTCCAGCTCTCGTCCCAGACGGAGTAACTCACTGCAGCTTCCTTCTCTTAGCTGCCGTCGCGTGAGGGCAGATATAATTTTCTTGTATAAACTTCTTCATGGTCACATTCTATGCCCTCAGCTCCTAGCGCGTATCCTTTTGCGTGTACCGCGAAAGAGCATAAGGGAATTCAGACCATTCCAAGTTTCTGCGCTCCTGCACTCCCTCTCCCCTCTGGACAGAATGCAAAAGTTGTTTAATTCTCTTTGTCCTCACCTTGATATATTCGAAAATTCTCTCCCTTCCTTTATATTGGATGTCCGTGACGTTCCACTTTGAGCACTCTTTTTCTCTTACATACCTTCCCCTTTCATGCATTTTGTCTTTACTACACTTGTGCGTTTGCACCAGTATTATATTGTTTTTTCTCTCCTTAATTGTTCATCACGTGTACTTGTTTTCATTAATATTATTTCTTTAATACTGTGTACTCATGTACTCACGCCTGATTGTCTGTAACACGTTCACTAATTACGTTTCTTATTGTGTATGATTGTATTTCTAGCTTGTATTTCAGAGGTTTCTTATTCGTTCATATTAGTATTGGCTTTATTCTTGTTTGTATTTTGCTATATGCTGTACTTGGCTGTTATCGGTCGTTCTTATGTTCATTCTCTTTGTTTATTGTTTCATTAGTTATTTATATGTCTGTTGCCTGTTCTAGCTATTTTCATTTACTGCTGTTTTCGCTGTTTCCTTGTTTTCGCTTTTTTGCTTCATGCTTGCTGTCACGCCTAGTTTATGTGTCTTTTTTTTCTATCGCCTTGACTGCTGAATTACCTCCCCTGAGTGTCTTCCTTTGTAGCGAAATAAATTTACATTTTGTGCGTGTGAATGGTGTACCAGCACCAAGACCTTTGGGTTGTTCCTGGGCACCGAAAAATAAAGATTGATTGATTGATTGATTGATTGATTGATTGATTATTATTATTATTATTATTATTATTATTATTATTATTATTATTATTATTATTATTATTATTATTATTATTATTATTATTATTATTATTATTATTATTATTATTATTATTATTATTATTATTATTACGCCGCATGTCGTGAGAATATGGCTTTTAACACCTGTAAATTCTTCGCTGAACGAACAAATGTAATGTTTTCTACGTTCATGTGAAGACAACTCCTGGTTTAAGCCGTGGTCAGCGGACTGAGGCTGCCCTCTCTGCAACTGATTAGGGTTGTACTCGAAAACGTTTTTAAATTACGGGAGATTTCATGGTTCCTCGAACCACTTCGGCGGACATGAAAAGCATATTTACTTATTTGGCTCGAACACACAGGTGATAGACGCAAGAGGCTTAGAAATAGCGAGGTACCGAGAGGCAGCTGGCGCGAACCGAGACAGAAGGCCTGCTTTCTCCAGAAACGAGAGGAAAGAGATAGGATGTACTTAGATATAACACGCAGGGCGACACAGATTGTAGGCCTCTCATGTTCCGAAACACGACGGTCGCGTTTGAGATATAGCTCGAAGGCAATCAGTCGCTCTGTATGTTTTTTATTAATGCGAAAGCATTACCTGGCTATGTAGGCGAAGCCATGTCCGCAAAATGTGTCGGCAGCAGTTGTGTCGTTCTCAGAACAGTTAGGATCAAACGAATGATTGTAATCGATAGAGGATGTTGTGAGAGACATGTGCGATAATATTTAGTATCTATAGGATGATTAGTTAATTATTTAGAGCCCAAAAAGTAGAAAAACCATCGAAGGTTCGCGGACGTAGATATATTGAGTGGATGGGAAAACAACCGTGGACGGCAAATTAGTAGAAAAATAGGTAAAAGAGAGGAAATACAGATTGAAATGTATTGAATGTGTTTGGTGAGTGATAATTATACGAACAAAAACGTTTTATTTGCATACAGTAATTATTTAATTACAAGTAAAAGTCGGACGACCGAATAGGCCGGCCGGGGATATAGTGGACGCTCGGGAAAGCAGCGATGGGCGCGAAATTTGAAAAACCAAAATATGTGATAAAACCTAAAGGGGGATAATAAAAATAATTGCGAATAGGCCGGCCGGGGGTATAGTGGACGCTCGGGAAAGCAGCGATGGGCGCGAAATTTGAAAAACCAAAATATGTGATTAAACCTAAAGGGGAATAATAAAAATAATTGGTTTTTGGAGAAAGCAAACGCCGCAGTACTTGTCTCATATATCGTAGGACACATGAACCGCACCGTAAGGGAAGGGACAAAGGAGGGAGTGAAATAAGAAAGGAAGAAAGAGGTGCCGTAGTGGAGGGCTCCGGAATAATTTCGACCGCTTGGTGATCTTTAACGTGCACTAACATCGCACAGCACACGGGCTCGTAAGCGTTTTGCCTCCATAAATACACAGCCGCCGCGGTCGGGTTCGAACCCGGGAACTTCGGATCAGTAGCCGAGCGCCCTAACAACTGATCCACCGCGGCGGGTAAGAGGGAAAAACTGAAAATTGGTTTTTGGGGAAAGGAAATTGCGAAGTATCTGCCTCACATATCGGCGAACACCTGACCAAACCGTAAGGGAAGGGATAACGGAGGGACTAAGAGATGAAAGGAAGAATGAGGTGCCGTAGTGGAGGGCTCCGGAATAATTTCGACCGCCTGGTGATCTTTAACGTGCACTGACATCGCAGAGCACACGGGCGTCTTAGCGTTTCGCATCTATTCAAACACGGCCTCCGCGGCTGGTAAAGGGGGATTGAATTTCAGGAACTGTGCCAGCTTTATTCTTCAGTCCTCCTCAGAGGAAACTCAGTAGCTAAGAGGGGCGACGAGTTAGCCTCAAAACACATGCTTTCGCATTCCTCCGCGTAAGCAGACCTAAGTGCCCTTGGAATTTTTTCGCATTGATCCCTCCACTCCTCTCACCGAGTCACCTATTCACTGCCCTACCAGATACCAACCAAAACCGACATTGAACAGATAGATGTAATATTAAGGAAGGCATATAAGACCGCCCTGCATCTACCTAGGAACACACCGAACGAGAAACTACTCCAGCTAGTGATTAGTAACACCTTCCAAGAGCTGAGGGAGGCCCAAATCAGGGCACAGTATACGAGACTCCGAGGCACGCCAACAGGCCGGGAACTGCTGAAAAGAATAGGGGTGGAAACACAAGAGCGCCTTGACAGGTACAGGGACGTCCCGGATGGAATTAGAAAAGCCATTCGGGTCGCACCCCTGCCCAGGAACATGGATCCGAACCTGCACGAAGGAAGACTGAAAGCAAGAGCCGAGTATATCGAGCGAGACTTAGCCAATCTGGAAAACACGGTCTTCACGGACGCGGCGCTGTACCTGATGGATAGGAAGCGCACGGCCGCGGCGGTAGTAGTCGACCACCAGGGAGAACTGATCACCTGTGAAGCGGCAGAGGCTGCGGACGCAATAGAAGCCGAGGAGGTTGCCATAGCTCTAGCGGTCGCTTGCGGCTCCCAGGGAAACAAATCTCTAAACATACTTACAGACTCGAAAGAGGAATGTAGGAACTACACTAGGGGAAGGATAGGTGCCGCAGCCATGAACATACTCAGAAAAGCGCGTGTCTCAGACACGAAACACATACACAGCCTGGTTTGGATACCCGGATATGCAGGTATTAAGGGAAATGAAAGAGCGGACGGCCATGCTCGAGCGGTGAGTTTCCGAGCGGGATTACCGGACGACTTTTGCACCCGAGCCTGCGACTGGGGGTATGCAGAGCACCTGGCTCTATAATGAGGCTTAAGGTATAAATATCCTCCGCCACACAAGGCACTAACAAAGGAAAAGGCTACCGGGTGGCGCAGACTGCAGACGGGTATTTTTTCAAATGTACACATACTAAACAAGATGTTTCCGACACAATACAGAGCCACATGCCCGTGGTGCAGGGCGGTACCAACGCTGTACCACATCACATGGTAGTGTGAGCGAAACATAAAATTCCACCAACACAAACACACAAGTGCGGAGCAATGGGAGAGCCGGCTCGTCAGCAGCGAGCTCACGGTCCAATGGGCCCTGGTGCAGCACGCTTACGAGGCAGCGCGGCTCAGCGGAGCCCTGGAATGAGGGCCCGACCTTGCGAAGACGGGATCCGGGATCGCCTGATATGAAGACGACGCGGATCCTGCTGCCGCCGAACTACGCAAATGTTCAATAAAAGTTTTTCACTCACTCACTCACTCGCATTGATCGCAGGCGCTGCGGAAGAAAGAAAAACAACTTGATTACGAAAAAGCAAAAAGGATCATTCTGCGCCATGGGACACGTGACCACGTGAGATGCCCGCTTGCGCGCCGCGATTGCAGTGCTCTCGAACGTTCCGTGTAGAAACGAACAGATAATTGAGCCCAGCGTGCTGCCGCTTCAGCGGACGTCCGGACGTCACGTATACGGACGCCTCTTACCATCCATCGAGGCCAGCGATGGTGGCGGTAGCTCTCGCCCCTCACCGCAGCTGGTACACAGCCTGCAGCATTCGCAATGCAGAAACAGTCACCGCAGCTGAGGAGGTTGCCATTGCGCTCGCGCTAGCCGACCCTAATACCAAAGTCGTCATCAGTGACTCTCAACAGGCTATTCGCAATTACGATGCTGGCCGTATCTCTTGCCAGGCGTTACACATTCTACGTTCTACAGCACCCTCTTCCACATCACGCTTACTTCTTTGGGCTCCAGCCCACGAGTCGCTCAGCGGAAACGCCCAGGCACACACTCTCGCTCGAGATCTCAGCTGCCGCGCCGAGAGTATGATCAGCCACCCTGCTTCCGCTGACACTAATATCCCACGCGCTTCTCTACTCACCACTTACACGGACATACTCCAGCACTACCGACTCCAAAGGTGCACATATCCTCCCGCACACCGCGATCTAACAAGACGCGAGGCCGTCCAATGGCGCAAACTACAAACTGGCAGCTTCCCACACCCCCTCTTATACAGCAGGATCTTTCCGGAACAGATAGCCCCCATGTGTAAACACTGCTCAACTCCGGCCACACTCATACACATGGTGTGGACTTGTACACATTACAACACAGACAACGCAAACACCCCAGAGACGTGGGAGTCTCTCCTGTGTACTTCCAAGCCAGCAGACCAACGCTGGCTTATCCAGCGCGCGGTGGAGGCCGCGGCATCCCAAAGGATCCCCGCCGACCTCCTCTAAGTAAGCGCAACCGGTCCTTTGACTGGTCCCCTGTTTTTGGGCGCAATAAAAGAGTTTATCTGCCGCTTAAAAGGTTGCAGGGCAGTGACGCAGCAGCTGGTTCTGAGGTTTACGCCAGTGGTATGCTTCCCAGGCGCCCTTGATGATAGCGGCCAGCAGACACAGTCCTTATCTCGCGCTCGCGTAATCGCACAGCCAACGCCTGCTTCGCAGTCGTGTAACCTTTTAGCACACCCGGGTAAATGACCTAATTGTTTGTTGGGCGGAACGTTTGAGAGCATTAGGGTCGGAGCGCGCAAGGGTACATCTCACTTGATATTTTTTGCATTTCGCGGGCATCTGCAGAGAGCGAAAGTAGATGCGTAATAGATGAAGACATAAAGTGTTCATTGCGGCGTTTTTCGGACCGTTCTACAACTTTCTCATGTTGCCTTGTCGCCTATCTTTGTTGCTTGCGAAGTTGGTTAATTAATCTTGAATAATTGTGCACTAAAGCTCAGTACAAAAAAGAGTGTGAGTTGGTCCGTACAGTAGCCAGCATTGTTGGCCAAATGTTTAGGGGAATCCCCCAAGGTGGAGTAGATTTGTAATAAGTAGTAATAATAATAATAATTGGTTTTGGGGGAAAGGAAATGGCGCAGTATGTCTCATATATGTTTGGACACCTGAACCGCGCCGTAAGAGAAGGGATAAAGGAGGGAATGAAAGAAGAAAGGAAGAATAGGTGCCGTAGTGGAGGGCTCCGGAATAATTTCGACTACCTGGGGATCTTTAACGTGCACTGACATCGCACAGCACACGGGCGCCTTAGCATTTTAGCATTTTGCCTTTATAAAAACGCAGCCGCCGCATTCGGGTTCGAACCCTACCGCGGCTGCTGCGTTTTAATGGTAATTACTCATTGCCATCCACCCAAGCGCAGCCATACGGCTACAGAGGAAAGCTATACAACTTTTTCAGGAACTTCGTAATAATAATAATAATTGGTTTTTAGGGAAAGGACATGGCGCAATATCTGTCTCATATATCGTTGGACACCTGAACCGCGCCGTAAGGGAAGGAATAATTAGGGAGTGAAAGAAGAAAGGAAGAAGGAGGTGCCGTAGTGGAGGGCTCCGGAATAATTTCGACCACCTGGGGATCTTTAACGTGCACTGACATCGCACAGCACACCGGCGCCTTAGCGTTTTTCCTCCATAAAAACGCAGCCGCAGCGATCGGGTTCGAACTCGGGAACTCCGGATCAGTAGTTGAGCGCCCTAACCACTGAGCCACCGCGGCAGGTCAGGAACTTCGTAGTTAGAGAAAAAATGAGTATAAGGGAAGAACTTTCTTTCGCAATTTTGATAGTTTCTGGCTCTTACCCGGTAGCGGAATTCTACAGTTGACTTTTTCAGCTATATTCGGAAAAACTACATTATTATCTTATACTATCAGACGTTAGATTTGGCGCCTACTCGATTGCGGCGCTCACCCGCTTATATAAAAAATATGTATATATTGCGCACTGGTCAAATATTAAATATTTCGACCTGGTTGTCTGCCTTGTACACTTGTCACATATGTTGTAATAGAAGAAGCAAGATATCATGTTTGAAGCGGGAGCCAGTGGGGCATTTGAGCTCGATGGAACAGCCAAAATTAATGCTTGGACAGTGTTTTAGACTGTGTTTTAGAAAACTGACGACAGTGGTCATTAAACTTTTTCGGTTCAGTCACTTCGCGCATTAAACCGAGAAAAAAATACTACTATGAAATTCTTGCCATTCATATCGCCATTTCGCTGTCAAAGTTGAGGCCGAAAATCCGAGTTTAATTTACACCTGACTCGACTGAAGCTGGATGACAGTCCCACCGAAGAGCTGCAATGCAGTGAAATACATACGGGGATCAAGGAAATATGCTCGTTTGCTGCCAACGTCGGACACAAAGTATCAACAATATACGTCACATCCGCTTTGAGTTTGAGCAGTGCACTGCTTTAGTGCAGCTGCAATCGCTATGATGGTCGCATAAAGAAAACCCGGACAGGAAAGCATTGACGACGCGGTGTCATGGCGTCAACAAAGTACGTACAAGAGAAACATACGGTTCATTGTGTTGAAACGCCTCGCAAACCTGCCGAACGCACTCAGTCACTACTTTTTGCACTTTTTACCTGCTTGCAGGAACAATTTTTTTCTGTTTAACGTACATTGTTTCGCACAACGTGGAATAGCAAAATATTCACATTTTTAGAAGCGTATGTTTACGCTGCAAACTACTGCGACTGCCCGCGGCGTGAAGAGCGAAGTGGATGCGAGGCTCCCCCCACCGTAGCTGAAACGGCCAAATAGAGCCGCTAAAATTCACCTAGGAAGTTTTGTTTGCTTGGACTTTTGCGATAAGTTGGTATTTCCGAGGAGCGGCCGCAACCCAAACGCGTGAAAGCACAGGTTTTTGCAGGTGGACACCATCGTCACGTACCTGAAAATGCGATTAATGTGTCCACTGACCCAGGGAGCCAGATGTGCGCGTCTTCAACTTTTCATCGTCAGTGCCAGTTTACCGTAATCTACGCAATTGGGTTATGCTGCAGTGACACGCTTCTACAGCAATGTTGGTGACGCCAACGCGCATTGCTCTGGTGCCTTGTTTCTGACACAACGTTGCCCACGCCAACGCATGCAGCGCACATCTCTCCGTAACTACCGCCACAAAAGCTGAAGGCTCGGATATTAGTTTGATAGTAGTACTAGGGGCTTAAGAAAACGATGTGCAATAAACCACGGGAGCGTGTGCTGCAGTTTAATATGAGTCGTGTTCGGCTGCAGCAATAGCCTAGTGAGGAAACTGAAGGCTATCGCCGCAGCCGAACACGAATTTCCTCACTGTGCGCTTTTCCTTAGGATACCTGAACAACCTCTCCAGAAGGCAGCTGACTCAGGCACTTAGAGTATTTGTTCCCTGCACCGGTGTATCGGCAACCTTTTCTGGAGTTCCTTGACACCAAGGTTTCAGAACGTGTTAGGCGAATGTGCGTTTCTGCTGCTGCAAAAACATTCTTCCCTAAACTGTACACATCCATGCTGCTTGTGAAGGCATGGCTTCATGCTGAGTAGATGCTTGCGCCATGGATGGTGAATTGCCGCCTGTGCAATACACCAGAGACAAGTGACCATTGTTTTGTTCTGTGCACTGATGGTGTGTTCTTCTGGGACATATTACAACGAACAATTAAGAAGGATATTGGCATCACACCATACAGTATCTGTTTTTTGCCTGTGCAGAAAAACTGTGTTGTGTCATATAATCTATTTATGTTGCTTGGTCTATTTAGTCTCTGGAAGAGCTGCATGATGCACCGCCACGCCGAATCACCATGGTCGTCGAAATCTTTATTTCTTGAACAATGCGCTTTGGTGCGGGAAGTATATGCTGCCCTGCAAGAGCCGCCTAGCTGGCTCCGCTATCTGGATGCTTGTTTGTGCCTCCCAGACTTTTGATGTTGTGGAAGGTGGGATTGTGCAGGGGTATGGTGGCCAGGTGTTTTGTGGCGTAAGCAGGATTAGATTTTTTGTTTTCGACACAATTTTCATGCAATAAAAAAAAAAACTGCGGCGATAGCCTAGTGATCTCTCGAGTGGCAAGCGAAGCTGAACCATTCGCGGCGCTGCGGGTTCGAGTCCCACTCGCAGGTATTTACTTAATTTGTTTTGGCTTATTTCTTTCACTGGTACAAACCCACAAACACCGCAAGCATACAAACTTCGCAAGATCTTGCTCAGTGGTTGCCCATCGGGATAGTGCTTTTGAAATAAAAGGTGAAATCATGGCACCGAACCATGTTCCAAATTTTTTGTGGTGGTCTAAAGAGAGAAAAAAATGGCTGTGGTTTAGCTCCGGTTAAACCGGGAGTGACGCGATAGCTACAGCTGGCCGAGTGGAACTCGCACAGTCGAATTGCAAAGTCAGTCTTTCGCTGCTCTGTTTCGATAGGCGTTCCTTCATCTTCATCCCTGGACGTGGATTCACACTCTCCCCTCTTCCTTCTTCACTTCTGCCCCCTCTCCCCCTCTCGGTTTCGCAAGCGCGCCGCGCGGCCGGCAGCTGCTCCGCACCACGTGACCAGCCACGGGACCAACCTCGTGACCAGCCACGGCGCCGCCACGGTGGCCACGAGGTGGCTACACTGAAGGCTCGAAATGCTAGCGTAATATAGCTATCGCTACAAAAACAGGCTAATCATTGGCCTTACTACTCAAATTATACATCTGCTGATTATTGTACGCAATATCATGCGCCTTGAGATCTGGAAAAAGCTAAAATAATTTACTAAAAAGTGCACAAGCAAGCAAGAAATGCACATCCTTTTAACGTTAGCTTGTAATGAGCGATTTTTCCATGCATACGAAGCATACGAAAAGGTAAAACATGGACAGATGCATGTCACGCCGGGTTGACATCGTTGAAGCATCTGGACCCCACAGCGAAGGCGGATTTATCGGAACCGTCTTGTCTTTCGAGTTTCCTTCAAGACCATGGGAGAGAGTTGCAATGGACCTGTTCTTCAACAGCCACTGGTGGTTAATTGTGACTGATTATTACTCCAGTTATACGGAACTGAGTCGTCTAGAGAAGCTGTCATCTAGTACAGTGATCAATCACTGCAAATCAATTTTCGCCCGGCGCGGCATTCCAGAGGTGGTAGTCTCCTATAATCGTCCGCAGTTCTCGTCCTTCGACTTCGCTAAGGTTGCTCAAGAATACGGTTTCGAACACGTCACATCAAGCCCACAATACCCTCAGAGCAATGACCTCGCTGAGGCTGCGGTAAAAATCATCAAAACTTCAATGAAGAAGACCCAAGACCCGTACCTGACCCTCTTGTCCTACAGGTCAACTCCTGTGAAAAATGGATACAGCCCCCCTGAACTATTGATAGGGAGGCGGTTGCGGACAAAGATTCCTCTGACAACCGGAAGGCTTGCTCCCCGTTTGCCAGACGCCACTAAACTTCGGAAGTTTGAAACCCAATACCGCGAACAACAGCGAAGAGATTACGATAGACGACATGGCGTACGGCAAATTCCGACCCTTTTGGAAGGAGATGAAGTCTGGGTTACAGACTTAAAGCGAAAAGGGAACGTGGTGTCGTCCGCAAGCGAGCCTAGGTAATACATAGTTGACACTGGGAACGGCACTATACGGCGAAATCGAACCCATCTTATCCCTTTTCTCAAGCCTGCGAAAGAGGAGAGAGACCACCAAGACGTCGCATACGACGAATCTCTCCCTCGGATTTCAATTCCTCAAGAAGATTCCCAAACAACCTGCGATGACGAGTAAGGATATCAGTAAAGTTGAGCAGCGGATAATAAGCACTTCCCGTTAAGTAAATTAATTACGCCAACCTTGGTTTCGTGCATGAGCTTCCAACCATGTGTAGCTTACCTACACGTTCGAGTTACTGTACAGGTTCCCTGAGTTGCGCGTTTGTTTTCCCTGCGTCGCTAGCGCCTTTTATGGCTAAACGAGATCACATTGTTGAAGAGTATCTATGCACTGCGGAGACGCCAACCCCTTTGCATTATTTCGTTGCTAACAGTCGATTCGTACACCTACTATTCTCGTGGTTTGCAGCATTTTATTTTGTCTTAGTGCAAATGCTCATCGAAAACGCTGTCTTGTTGCCAATAAACACCATTTTATCACAAGTTGTTCGCTGAGTGTTAAAAAGAAAACGTTTGTCATTTGTGGAGTTTATAACAGATGGCGCTACCCATCCACATGGGGTAAAACCCCCTGATATTGAAAGTAGCGACTCTCCCCCACTCCCCGCGTTTTCCTCCTGGATTATCCTCGCCCGCCGGCTGTGTGCGCTGCGCACGGCACGCTTCGCAGGCCATCGCGTGCTCGCCGTCCCGATGTGTTCGCAGGCACACGTGAGCGCGCCGAAGTTTGCGCTTTTTTTTCAAGCTCAATATCTGGTGTGGCTCCCCTGGAATACATAGGAAACAAGCAACACGACACCAAAACTCAGAGGGTACACATGTCCAGAGGGCAGCCGCATTGCCACCTTAATAAGTAACAAGGTGGTGGCCATAGAACACAAACAGATGAGGACACAAACCTAGATCACATAATCAGAGATAATTCCCAAGAAGAAAGCGAAAGCCAAAACCACCCTAATAGTTAACCTATATAGTCCGCCAAGGCAAACAAATTGCGACTTCCTCAGGCTCTTTGCGGAGGCGAAGAGACTAGCAGGGCAAAACACCCTTCTCATAGCAGGCGATTTCAACGCCAAAAGCCCAATATAGGGTTACCCCAGAGATAACAAGAAGGGGCGTGGCATCTGCTTAGCGGCAGAGAGCACAGGGTGTGACCTCCTAACCGACGAGAGCCAGCCAACCAGACAAGGCAACAGCGTGAGCCCAGATACGAGCCCGGACCTCACCTTCGTAAGAGGCAACAAGCAGGTAGAATGAGAAAACCTTCTCGAGAACCTGGGTAGCGACCACTACATAGTCAGAACCTGCATGGTGGCCGAGGGGGTCAAAAGGAAGATTGGCACGGCACGAATCACGGATTGGGACGCTTTCAGGGTGCAATGCACGCAGATAGAGGGCGAAATCGAATCCGTAGAGGAGTGGAGTCAAAAGCTTCGGCAAATCCAGGAGGGATACACGCAAGCTGTGGATAGAACAGAGCAAACACCGGAAGTAGATAAAAGGCTCATCGGGCTATGGGAGGCAAGACGAGGGCTTACCAAGCGCTGTAAAAGGCAGAAGCTAAACCGAAAGCTTAAAAGGAAAATCGCTGAGATAACTGAAAGAGCAGAGCAATATGCAATACAACTGGCAAGGCAGGGCTGACAGCAGTTCAGTAATTCGCTGAATGGCACGCTAGGCACGGCTAGGACGTGGCAGATTCTCCGAGCCCTCATGGACCCAACCCAAAGCAGAACCGAAGGCAGCAAGTCGCTACAGAGACTGGTACATCAATATGATGGAACCGAGGAACAGCTGCTAGAGGAAGTTAGGATAAAATGCTACGGGAAGGATCAGATAGAAAGCTACAAGGAAGAGTATAAAGGCGAAGAGAATCTAAACATGGACAGGCCTATCACCAAGGAAGAGGTAATCGAGGCGGTAAGAGCGGCCACAAAAAACACGGCAACGGGAGCAGACAAAATCAGCAACTCACTAATCAGGAATCTCAGCGACAACGCCATAGACCAGCTAGTGGTGTACCTCAATAAGCTTTGGCAATCCGGCACGGTTCCGGCAGAGTGGAAGCACGCAATGGTGGTTATGATACCAAAGCCAGGCAAAAAGCTATCGATCGAAAACTTCAGACCCATTTCCTTAACATCATGTCTAGGTAAGCTCTACGAGAGGATAATCACCAAAAGGATTCAAACACATCTGGAAGGAGGAAGGTTATACCCGGATAGCATGTACGGTGTTAGAGCGAACATGTCCACCCAAGACATCCTAATACAGCTTAAGGAGGAGGTTCTAGCCACGATGCCAAAAGCAGGGGAAAACGTTGTCATGGCCCTCGATATAAAGGGGGCCTTCGACAACGTCAGCCACACCGCCATCATGGAGGGAATCAATAACACCAACTGCGGAAGAAGAGTCCATAATTATGTCAGGGCCTTCTTAAGCGATAGAACTGGGACAGCCGGGCTTGGAGACCTTAGAGGCGACCCTTTCGGCACACCATGCAAGGGCACTTCCCAGGGATCGGTCATCTCACCGATATTATTCAACGTTGCGATGATCGGGCTTGCGCGGCAACTCGAGAGGATACCAGGGATAAAACACGCGATGTATGCCGACGATGTCACGGTATGGGTCACCCAGGGCTCTCTGGGGGAGAAGGAGGACAGACTACAGGAAGCATCCGCGTGCGTGGAGAAGTACACCAGAGAAAGAGGCCTCAGATGCTCAACCGAGAAATCGGAGCTGCTGAGAGTCGGAAGACATCCCACTAAAGCGGAGCTGGAAGTCTACCTGAAAGGGCAGAGGATCCCGGAGAAAGACATAATAAGGGTGCTAGGTATGTGGCTGCAAAGAAGCAGGAAATGCAGCCACACCATCAGCCTACTAATTAAAGCAGCAGAGCAGGTAGGAAGAATGATCAGTAGAGTCTCGCATAGGCGGTACGGCATGAAAGAGGAAGACACGCTCAGACGCGTGAGCAGCCTGATAGTCAGCCGAGTCACCTATTCACTGCCCTACCAGATACCAACCAAAGCCGACATGGAACAGATAGATGTAATATTAAGGAAGGCATATAAGACCGCCCTGCATCTACCTCGGAACACACCGAACGAGAAACTACTCCAGCTAGGGATTAGTAACACCTTTCAAGAGCTGAGGGAGGCCCATATCAGGGCACAGTATACGAGACTCCTAGGCACGCCAACATGCCGGGAACTAATGAAAAGAATAGGGGTGGAAACACAAGAGCGCCTTGACAGGTACAGGGACGTCCCGGATGGAATTAGAAAAGCCATTCGGGTCGCACCCCTGCCAAGGAACATGGATCCGAACCTGCACGAAGGAAGACGGAAAGCAAGAGCCGAGTATATCGAGCGAGGCTTAGCCAATCTGGAAAACACGGTCTTCACGGACGCGGCGCTGTACCTGATGGATAGGAAGCGCATGGCCGCGGCTGTAGTAGTCGACCACCAGGGAGAACTGATCACCTGTGCAGCGGCAGAGGCTGCGGACGCAACAGAAGCCGAGGAGGTTGCCATAGCTCTAGCGGTCGCTTGCGGCTCCCAGGGAAACAAATCTCTAAACATACTTACAGACTCTAAAGAGGCATGTAGGAACTACACTAGGGGAAGGATAGGTGCCGCAGCCATGAACATACTCAGAAAAGCGCGTGTCTCGGACACAAAACACATACACAGCCTGGTTTGGATACCCGGACATGCAGGTATTAAGGGAAATGGAAGAGCGGACGGCCATGCTCGAGCGATGAGTTTTCGAGCGGGATTACCGGACGACTTTTGCACCCGAGCCTGCGACGGGGGGTATGCAGAGCACCTGGCCCTATACAGGGGCTTAAGGTATAAATATCCTCCGCCACACAAGGCACTAACAAAGGAAGAGGCTACCGGGTGGCGCAGACTGCAGACGGGTATTTTTCCAAATTTACACATACTAAACAAGATGTTTCCGACACAATACAGAGCCACATGCCCGTGGTGCGGGGCGGTACCAACGCTGTACCACATCACATGGGAGTGTGAGCGAAACATAAAATTCCACCAACACGAACACACAAGTGCGGAGCAATGGGAGAGCCGACTCGTCAGCAGCGAGCTCACGGTCCAAAGGACCCTGGTGCAGCACGCTTACGAGGCAGCGCGGCTCAGCGGAGCCCTGGAATGAGGGCCCGTCCTTGCGAAGACGGGATCCGGGATCGCCTGATATGAAGACGACGCGGATCCTGCTGCCGCCGAACTACGCAAATGTTCAATAAGAGTTTTTCACTCACTTCACGCTCAATTATTAAACACAGTCACAAGAAAGTGATGCAAAATGCGTGACTCTGCCACGAACCACATTTATCACTTTCTCCTTCGTGCAGTGAAAGCACTAAACGTGAGCGCTTGCGGCATGAACAATCAAACCGCGCTCCATGCTCCTCAATACGGCAGAGTTTTTATCAGCCTGATATTTTGCGTTACGTTTTTTATTCAATATTTTTCAGCTCACTGACGCTCCGCTAAATGTAGATTTGACCTAGCACTACATTTTCGCGGAAATACTGTTCATGACGCTGTTTCTTTGCACTCGTGCGAGGTAAAGATTGCTGTAATTTAGGTAACGAAGTCGTTTCACGAGTGAATGAGTGGCTGCGAAAATGCTGGGAAATTTTCATTAATGCGCGTTATGTATTTTTTAGCAGGTCTTAGGCCGAACATTTTAAGCTTGGCTTGTGGGAGTGATACACACGCCGCTGCTTTATTGTCGTCATTACAAATTTCACGGCTGCTTGAAAGAATTTTATTTTCTAGTTTTTTCGTTAACTTTATTAGCTACTGCAGAAGCGAGCCTGGCCAAGGGTAGAGCTTCAAATTTTTGGGTGATTGCTGGTGCCAACAGAAGAGTTTATTAAGTGGCGGAAAGATATGATATTCTCTTGATGACTCATCTACGCCAATCCATCGAATGTATTCAAGGAACGCTTCAGATGCCCGTGCTGAATCAATATTCAGCACTGTAAAGCGCGATCAGAAGTGATGTATTCATTTCGTTACTAAGTGCTTATCACAGAAACGATTTGTATTCTTATGAACTACGGAGCTAGAGAATCTGATGCTATTTTTAAAGCACCATTCAATGCAGTTATCATAAGAATTTAGAATGCGGCGTGCTCGCTCTAAAAAGCACCTTTTCTGTGACTCGCTCCTCCGGTGGCATCAGGGCTCGAAACAGCCGTAGAGTTGCGCGTAGTCGCGACGGTTGAACGAGCACCTTAATCTCTCTAAAGATTCACACCCCCTATAATCTCTCAGACAGACGATGGTATAACACCGTTAAAGCTACCAGGCCAGAGCTCTAAGGCACACGGGAGAGAGACTGCCGTACACGCTACGAATATCAAAATGTTTTTCTATTTTCCACAATTTCAGGAGCACGCGTATTCACTAGCAAAACAAAATGAACGTCAACGATGCAAACGTTTTGCGCGGAAACCCACACTTAGGTTCAGAAATAAAGTGGCTATAATAGGCGTAATCCTCAGGCCAACAGACGCAAATAGAACACACAGAGCAACGTCGTCAAATAGAAAGATTAGCATGTGAAACGACGCATAATCATCACCGAATTAAGCAAGGTTATCAGCTTCCTGATGACCTCGCAAGAAGTTTTATGTATGCACACTAGTTTAGGTACCACGAAATGCACAGTACGTCGCCTAGGACGGTGTGCTTTGTCAGAACAAATTCCTTAGGGCGATATTGTGGATCCACTTTTTTTTTCGGCTGATGTTATTTTTTCCTCCAGTAATCGCGAACAGCATGACGCCATTTTCACTCCGGCTTGTGCACTGAAATGCACCGGAATCAGACATGACGCGGCACTAAAAGTTGAGTTCGAATTGTCAGAGCGTAAATCAATGGAGCTGGACCCACAGCAGAGGCAGACGGCCTGCACATGGCGCCGACGAAAGAAGAAAACGCAAGGAAACGATCCTTTCCCGCGCGTTGCCTGGGCGACGGCCGGCCGGGCCAATCATCGTTCAGAAAAGCGCCAAGGAGAGAGTCAGGCGAGGACTATGTGCGAGAGTTCGCGGCGCGGCGGCAAAGTTCACAGAAATGTTCTACTTTCGATATCAAGGGGCTTTAATATGGGGAGCATTTTGTTCCTAAGTCATTGAAATGGGTATTGGTGCAGCTGCCGCATTACTAGCAATGTGTGTGATGCGATGTAACAGTATTATGCCTAGAATAAGGCAAGTTCGGCATCCAGACTCAAGCGGATTGACTCTGCAATCGCTCTAACCACTGCACCACATCCGCGTGCTGCGCGCAAGAGTCAGGGCTTTCCCTCATAATACGAATGTTTGCCAGAGTAATATGGCGTACCAACGCGCAACTCTGGGAACAACGGTGGAAGGAAAGAATTCAGGAAAGCCTGTTACGTCAGATTTTTTTGAAGCCGGACGTGAAAGCTCCGCCGGTCCCTCTCTTAAGTGGCAGCCCTCTTAGTTTCCTTAGGGTGCAACCATATTAAGCTGTCCAGAAAGCGCTGTTAAATATTCTAGCATTGATCGCAGGCAGGCTGCGGGTTACAGCATCGCTCCCCGGTGTGCGCTTATGCCAATAACATTAACTGCTGCCACATGCGAAAGCCCGCCAATATGCACCGACTCTTAAAGCTCACATCTGCTCAGTAAAGCTAATGAAATATGCGATGGCGAGAAAGAAAATAAAGCTCTTTAAGCAAGGCGAGATGGCGGGATTCTACTTGAAAGGAATCACTGAATTATAAAAGTTACGAGGTGACCACTTCAAAGATGGTTTGAAATTAAGCACCGTCTGATCGCTTCTAGTGAATGATGTGGTCAAGCGTCCAGCTAGCATTTAAATCCACAGTGCATTTCAGAGTCCGTGACTGACCGAACATGGCAAATAGAGCGGGTTTGCTTTGAACTGACGCTTGCACATGCGGGCGGTGCCATAATGGTTCGCCGGCCTGCTGCGTATGGTGGCTACGGCTGCACGGGCGCGCAGAGTCCGATCCTGGCACCGTTCTCTTAATCGGCGTCGCCAGATAGCACGTAAGGATAATCTCGAGATTGAAGTTCTTACTGCGCTTCACGAGCATGCAGCTTCGGATCTGCGCGTAGTTTACTTTACAACTAGATGCAATTCCCACTTAAACTAGATCTCTGCGGTTATCATTTCTCCGAGGAGTGTCAACGACCATCTTTTAATGACCTTCTCATTGGATATGCTGACTTCAGCTTTTCGAAACTGCCGCGGTGGCTCAGTGGTCACGGCGCTAGGCTGCTGACCCGAAATACGCGGGTTCGATCCCGGCCGCGGCGTTCGAATTTCGATGGAGGAGAAATTCTAGAGGCCCGTGTACTGTGCGATGTCAGTGCACGTTAAAGAACCCCAGGCAGTCAAAATTTCCGGAGCCCTTCACTACGGCGTCCCTCATAGCCTGAGTCGCTTTGGAACGTTAGACCCTCATTAACCATAAACACTTCACAGGTTCCTTTGCGGTCGCGACGGCAGCATTTCGACGGGGTGACGCGCAGAAAGCCTGTGGATACCGAGGTTTCGTTGCGCATTGAATGAATGAATGAAAAACTTTATTGAATTCTTTTAGTCAGTTCCGGAGAGTCTCCTTGCAGCTGCGTCATGGCGCTTGCCGCAGCCGCCGCCGCCGCCACCGGGGGCTCCTTAGCAAGGGTGGTTCCTCATTCCATGGCTCCACTGGTCCTGGCCACCTCGCACGCGTGCTGCACCAATGCCCTTTGGGCGGTGAGCTCGCTGCTGGTGAGCAGGCCCTCCCTTTGCTCCGCACTCGCGTTAGTCTGTTTGTGGAAGGTGTAATTGTGTTTACACTCCCATGTGACGTGGTAAAGTGTCGGGACGTCCCCGCACCAGGGGCAGCTGTCGCTGTACTGGGTGGGGAACATTTTGCTTAGGACGTGTAAGTTAAAGAAGGTGCCAGTCTGCAGCCTCCTCCAGCTGACCGCTTCTTGCTGTGTGAGGAGTTTGTGGGACGGGGGATACTTGAACCTGCAGCCTCTGTAGTGATTTAGGATGTCTGCATACGTCGGGTCCACCATCGAGAGGTTCTCGAGGTCCTCCGTCAGCAAGGCTCGGTGCGTGATCTCGCGAACCTGGCTGTCAGCCCTCGAGTTGCCCTCGACTCCGGTGTGTGCCGGTACCCAGAAGACCTTTTGCTTCGCTTTGAATCCCGAGGCTCTCGCGCCGAGGAGGTCGGAATTTTTCCTCCACTACAGTTTGTGTGCTTATCGACAGCGCATATGGGGTGCGCAAAAGGCCGCTAAATGTTATAATACATTCTGGCCGATGCAATAATCTCGAATGCGTTACGGGCCATTTCATTTTGTCCGGCTGCTTTCGACTTGTTGTTTGTGGCACGGGCTCAATTTTTTTTTTATTCCCCATCTGCCGTCCTCCTGCGTTTTGTCGTTGTTGGCACTGTCTTGCACGCCGCATTCCCAGTCTCTTCGAGTGCCTACGCGCATTGACATATTGGTAGTTCAGACAGCGAACCGCCGCTCTGCGAAGCGAGGACCAGGTCATTCGGCTGTCTTCAATTTCACTGATTCAGATTATTGCAAACTTACCTTTTAGTCACTTTATATTCATGGGAGACGGAATTGTCAAGAGAAAGATGGAAAGCGCAGAGTGCCCGGGGACGCGTCAGAGAGATCGATCGACGCCTGATTGCTTTCAAGGCAGACGTTATGCAATAGCTGCGCGGTGATGGCCTTGCGGTGCGGTCCTACATGTAAACTGTCGATAGATAAAGAGGAGGAGGGAAAGACAGGGATATTAACCAGACAGGGGTTCCTATTGGCTACCCTGCACTGGGAAAGAGGAATTAGGGGACTAAGAGGAGGACGAGAGAAGGGAAAAAGGCATAACACACACACACGCACAACGCTGTCACCATTTGTCACTCAATCCAGTCGCTCTCGAGTAGGCAAAGAATGCCTTGTATGCCTTCAGGGCAGTCGACTGCTGTGGCCACGGACCGAGGATCTTTTGCTCTGTTAATGGGCGAGGATCGAGGCGGTCCAGGGCACAACACAGTGTATGTCTTGCACTCGCAAATGCAGGGCACTCACAGAGTAGATGAGCGATGGTCTCCTCACAACCGCAGCTTTCACAGGCAGGACTGTCGGCCATCCCCGTCCGGAAAGCATAGTGGTTGGTAAAAGCAACGCCGATTCATAAACGGCATAACAATGTTGCTTCGCGACGTGCTAAGTAATGTGGAAGACGAAGGCTCAGTCCAGGGTCCAGTGCCTTGAGGCGGAGGTTGCAAAACTCTCCCGTGTTCCACGCTGAAAGTGTGAGCTCCAGCGCCAAAGGGCGAAACCCAGACGCAGCGTCAGGTCTTGATATTGGGATCCTCACTGGAAGTCCGTCGTTGTGAGCAGAACGCGCAGCCGCATCGGCCTGGTGATCTCTGTTAATACCACAGTGTCCTGGCAGCCATTGAAAAATGATGTTATGACCTATTTCCACAATCTCCTCAGAATATGCAGACGACATCTGTATTTGGGCATCAGGGGTGACCCGTAGCTTTAACTGTAACTGTAGCTTTGTCATTTTGTCTTGGAACTATTATACTAGGACGTTACCTTCTGCCTCGCAGCCGACAGTGCCGCCATTTTTACTTCCTCATAATCACTGTCCAATCTCATTCTTTTTTGCTGCCTGGGCATTGTTTGGAGACGCTCCTACACCGGTGATAACTGCGAAGTTTGCAAACGTGTGGCTGTTGAATGCGAAGACCGTGAACTCTAAAGCACATTTCTCAAATTGCCGCTAAAAAGATCAGAACGAACGCGCGTGAAGATCACATGAAGGTAATAAAGGAGCAAAAGTTTGGCATAATAGGACAGTAAGCAGGACGCTTATTTGGAACGAAGCCTGCAGGGTAATGGAGCACGATGGTGCGCCAAATGCGTGTTCCTAGTCATGAAATAGAAAAAAATATTGCTAAAACTACCTGAAAAAAAAACTTCTTCATGTCGCAACCTATTTCAGAATATATCATCGACTGCCAAAGAAAGGGAAACTCATGAAAATATAAAGTATCAATTGGCACACAACAGCTGAAAAGAGGTGAAAATGTTGTGCGGCATTTCAGATAAGAGGTCACTTAGTGGGTTCCTCCAAGAACAGCCACATCGGTGCGAAAACTATAGGCTGTGCAGCGCTGCAGCTTTTAATGCGAAAGCTCTGTTCCGATGAGTAAACCCCGAGCAAGATCTTGCGATTTTTGTACGCTTCCAGAGTTTGTGGATTTGTGCTAAGTGAAATAAATAAAAAGAAATAAAAAATTATCCATGACGGGAATTCGAACCTGTGGCGGCGCGAACAGATAAGCTTCACTGGTCACTGCGGGAGAGCAATAGGCTAACACCGCACTTTTTTTCTTTATTGCCTGCTGCGGCAACCAGAGAAACACCCCGACCATGTCGGGTGGAATTAAACTTGAACATACTCTCGCTGTATGGTTTTCACATCGTCTTTGTCCTCAGCAAATATTAACACCAACTAATATTTACCCTTTGAGCTATGTGGTGGTAGTGACAGAGAGACGAGCGCAGCATGAGTGGGCGTGGTTGTGAAACGTTGCGGCAAAAACGCGGCACTAGAGCAATACGGTTTGGCGTTGGCAACAATGCTGCACAAAAGAGGCGCTGGAGCATTTGCACCTGCGCGCATTTAGCAAAATGGAAAATGGCAATGACGATGAAAAGTTTAAGACGCGCATAATTGGCTCTCTGGGTCAGTGAACACCTCAATCGCACTTTCAGGTGCGTGGCGGTGGTGTCCACTTGCGCAAAACTATGCTGTCCCACAGTACTTCGTGCTTACAAATACTAAGTCGAAAGCCACTTTTTATCTGTGCTCGTGAAGATGCGCAGATATCTACGGCCATGAAACTGATTTTTGTGTCGGAAAAGTCTATTCTGCCTCGGGAAATTTCCCAAAACACGTCTAGCTTGAGTGTTATGTTTTATGACGCAGATACGTCTCGTGCCCCACAATATTTCACAAATTTAGAGCTACCTATGTATTACTCCAGTCTCGGACGCTTAGCAAAAATAGGTCACCACCGCTTTCCGCAACACAATGGACGCTCTACACAGCATGCTGCACTTGTGTCCACATTGGCCTGCATGAGACTAGCCTCGCTTTTGCTGTGCGCAATGTTTACGCCTGGATGGTACATTTTGAGTAGTCTAAAAATTTCTATTAAATCCAGAATAAAAACTAACACATTTCCGTGTTTCCTGTGCTGATTTCGCGCATAACGACAGCGGGTTGCTCTGAGCGGTGACACACTTCCTCGAAGCCACAGCAGCAGTCCTCTGCTGCGTTGTGCGCACAGCCGAAAGAGTGTCACGATTCTGGCACGTGTGTAATGGTGTCGACCAACTGTTGCGCACTTTTTGTGCCTACACCGTGGCCGGTTTTATTTTTAGAAAGGTAACTGGCGGTCGTTTGTGCTGATCACTCCGGTTGCAGTTGGAGCTCAACAACCACGTAAGTTTCCTGAGGTTAACTGGCCGCTGCATATCTAGAAAGCTCTATCATATTAATTAACGCTTTCTCGCACAGAAACAAAAAGCGCTAATTTTTATTGGTCTTTTACGTCCAGAAACGCAGTAGATCTTCTTCTTATGCGGAATGCCGAAAAAGGCTTATGGAAAAGCTTCTTCGTAAGCCATCCGCAAGTTCTGTGGGTGGCGGAAAATCTTCAAGCCCCGACCAATCGTTAAAGAAGATGACGTTTCGGCCCCGGCTTACGGGGCCTTCATCTTCTTTATCGATTGGTCATCTTCTTTAACGATTGGTCGGGGCTTGAAGATTTTCCGCCATGAACATACACGACCAGACGGGTTTCCGTTGAACCCTGGACTTCAAGTTCTGTGGGTATGACCCCAAACATAAAATATCGATTTCTTTGCGATTTGTCCAGTGCGCAGAAATTATTACTGCAGTGGGAAGTGGGGGAAGTGTTTAAATGGTTTGAGAGCTCTGAGCACTTTTAGGGCGTCACAATTCTGCCTCCGTTGTTTTTCTTGTATCAAAGAAGTGTTAGTTTCTTTCGGCATCTGAACTTGCAAGGGTATTTCAATAATTTAGTTCACATCTACACTGCGCTATCAATATTTTTAAAAACTCCCTAAACTGAGCGCGTAATAATATCAAACACCTGAGAGCGCTGTCTTTGATGCATCCACTTTTATGTAGGCAAAATGTGCGGGTCCAGGGTGGCACGATATTCGGAAATAGCTTCTTCAACAATATCGCGGGAACAAGGGAGCGATAAAAAGCAAAACCTTCGTAATAAAAGAAAGATGCGGGAAAAGAGGAAGGCCATAAAGGAATAAATTTGGAGCTGATACGTTGCGTAGGCGACGAAATCGCTCGATAGGAACACTGAAGCGGGAACATGAAGGTAAGTTGTACACCAATAAAACACTGTTAGCCTTTTTTTTTACTCAACTTTTATCTGTTGTTGACAGAATCGTAAAAGTTCCTAGTTTAATTCCCCATTTGAACTCTCATGCAGCGAATATTGTGTTACGTCATTTTTGTTTGATGTGCATCCATCTGAGCTCTCGACACAAATGGCAACGAGGTCTTTCGATCGTGGATAACAGGGCCCTTTGTTACAGCATTTATCAGCAGATGGCACTTCCACGCTTCATACTGTAAAGCCATGCTGTCAAGAGAGGGATGTAGCGTTTTTACAAATAGCCGGTGACCCCGGGATCTTCTATTTCGCTCGAGCTTTCGAAGCTCCGGCGTACGGCCTCTTTGCGCGAACCGGCTGGGTGGCATTAGAAGGGAGCGAACCCTCGTATTCTTGTCTCTCAGCAGCGCTAGCCGTGCCACTTTGCTCGTATCTTGACGACACTCGTCGGCCCAATATCGTTGTTCATAAAAGCGATACAAAACTCCTGGCAGCCGAAAACTTTGGCCCTCGACCAATTTCAGTTATTCGAATTCTCGAAGAGCGTCGCTACGTGTTCTTCTTTTTGCTTTTTCTTATTTTTCGCCAGACGCAATGTCTATTTTATTGTAGTCTAGATATTTATTTCAATTTATTGACAGCTTTTCATGGAAAATTCACCGCAGTTATTGGACCCATAGCCATCTGCTATTCACGGGTCTAAACGAAAAACTGTTTCAAATCCAAGCTGCAGCACATCAGAGAACAGAAATTAAACACCAAAAATAGCCACGTCGTGTCAAGCACACCATCAGAATTAAAAACAAACAAAAATATTACTGTAGCACATTCTCTTCTTACAATCAAGTCTGTGCCAACTTGCGTAAACGAAACCGTGGATTACGAATTTCTTAAACAGCCCTTGCGATAGGCATTAATTAATTGCTCGTTACAATATATTGTAAGATATGCCCATCTATAAGCTATGTACTACAGCTTTTTGCAAAAAAAATTGCATTTTAGCTGCCACCTTAAAATTAATGGCTTGCTTTATGTGCACTGGCAGTCAATAATACACAAATGCCACGCCTGAATTGAAATATGCAACGCGTGGGCGCTAACATAATTTAATATTATCGCAAGACATAGCATTTTCTTTCTAGTTTACCTTTACGAAGTGCGACATTAACTCGTGTACAGTGGAGAGGTCGGATTTCTGAATGACTCTGCCGCACTGTTCTATCTAGCGATTGAAACGTGAAGTGGTGCAGGGAAAGACGGGGGTCGTGTAGGACACATGTGAGTATTGTTTCGAAAACGCCTCACGACGGTCACGAGGGCAGCTCGATGGTACACATGCGCAGTGGGAGGGATGTGGTGGTGTGATGCTTGCCGTGGACGGCTCAGTGTTTTTCGTTCATGTGTGATGTAGTCCGGCAGGCTCTCTAATGTCATAAATAATTAGGAAGTAAGTACTCATCAGCATTCCCTCATGCGTAGCTATACGGCTACCATGAATTGGAGCTCACCGCTATCAATCAAAAGAAAAGTTTAAGACGGTTGCATATTCGTAGATGTCACCTAACGGGCAGGAGCTTTGAGGCTAACGAAAAGAAATTTAATGAAACGCATCACGGCGATCTAGTTAAGTGAAAATGCTTGGGGTGTTGTTAAGAGAAACGAAGAAAGCAAATGACTCAGGGAATAAATGATAGTTTATTATACTCTAGCTCAAATCGGTTTGAAATGGGCGTCGGCAGGACATGTAGTATGAAGAGAAAAGAGTGGATCCTTTCGACTACGGAGGGTGTTCGAAGAGACGGAAAACATTGGCAAGAGGCGAGATAGTCACGTAGGCATAGCCGATTCTTAATTTCGCGGGGATAAGGTGGTCACAGATGGCGCAGCACAGGGTTAATTGGAGATCAATGGAAGAATAGCATATCCTTGCGTGGTCTCCGCTGGGCTATTGACAATGTGATGTCCTGAGGTTGGGGGAAGAAACGACCACGTTTAGTAAAGTTGCTATAGGCCTGGGTGCGTGCCGTTATGTGCTGTTCCCATCCCTCTGACAAAAGGATATCTTGAGGCTGGCCACTTATTCAAGGGACGCTGAGATGAAGCAGCTCGGGTCAATGCCCGCAGCTGTGCGTAGTCTTCAATAAATCGATATTCAAGTAACCACCTCGGCTAGACTACGATAATGAACATGGAGGCCCGCAGAGACGAAGATATCGGGGGCATGAGGAGGTCCGCAACGTGGGACGAATGTCAATGCTTCACTGCGGGCCATCTGTAGGGGAGGGGGCTGCAGCACATTGTTGCAACTCCGCGAGTCTAGACCTGCCAAAACGGGACAGTGTAAAGTAGTGAGATGAGTGATTTCTTGCTTTCATAAATGTGGAGATTACGACTTTGGTGGCACGATGCATCGGGCAGCGGAATCAACAGATGGTACTTCGAACGCACTGTGCCGGGGTCAGGGCTTCAATAAAGTAGGATGGCTTATCTATCCTTAGAGGCGTTCTTCGACCTAATAATGTAAATAATGAGATCTGTCAAAGGTATTGCAGAGGGCTTCTTCAAGAACGCGGGCTCTAAAGTAATAGTTTAGGATGTTGTGCACACTATACTCCCGATAGTTTAATTTCTCTTTGAGAGGTGCGAGAAGACGAAACTGTTTCGAAGGCAAACGATATTCTGTTCTGTGAAGTTTAAGACCCCACGCTGCTAATGAGGTGATGACTTTCATCGATTCCTAGCGGCAGTGATTGAAAACACAAATCAGCACCATCGTCTTCACCCAAAATAAAGACAATTAGAACACGAGTCTGGACCATGACGGAATGCACAGTGAGAGAGAAGTTAGCGAAGCCAGCAAAGAAGTTCATTTCTTGAGCCTCAGTGGATAATAAAGACAGCTCAAGCTTTGGAAAGGCAAAGGTCTACTTCAGCTGTTTAGCAATTTTCTATTAGAGGTAACGCTGTTTTTCAATATGAGCAGGACACCTACAGCTGATTCATATGCTCGTGTCATCGGTATTTTCAGAGTATTGGATGTCTGTGGCGGAATTTTCTCTCCGAGTAGGCTGAATATCATGAAATTGAAAAGGACGTTGGAGTGAACAGAGATTTATTGGTGATTGTTGTTAAAATGAAGAGGAAAAAGGCTGGTGGGCGAGAAATTATTGCTCAAGCATTATATGGAAGTCTGAAAGCAAGAAAAGACAAAAATATTGATGAAAAAATTACATAACTAAGTGCCTCCTGGAAAATGCTTTTCGAAGCGGATGGCAAACACCAAGTGCACTACGGTTATTATACAAATGGCTCGTGAATGCGGTAAAAGCCAGGACAAAAAGCGTGCTGTTTAAACAGCACTGTGCATGAATTCAGCAGCAGTCAGTTATGTGGAGA
The DNA here is from genome assembly GCA_030143305.2 of Amblyomma americanum. Taxonomy (NCBI): domain Eukaryota; kingdom Metazoa; phylum Arthropoda; class Arachnida; order Ixodida; family Ixodidae; genus Amblyomma; species Amblyomma americanum. The sequence continues at coordinate 84,832 of JARKHS020010606.1, forward strand.
AGAAGTCGCGTAATTATATCACAAGCGCTCTTTTTCCACCGATATGAAAAACCTTCTAATCCTATTCCAGGCATTAGAGAAAAATGACAGGTTGGTCTAAATAAAATAGCATCGAAAATGCATGGTGAATATTATTCCCATCGGATGGGTTGTGCGCATATAGAACATGTTCAGGCGCACGTTAATTAAACGAACTGTGGCCTAAATTATTAGCGCTTCAATTATTTTTTTCGGTGAAGGCTCGTGCTATGCATATGAATAAAATAACGCGGTTTCGTGCGCGAGAGAAGAGCTCAGCTGTAATTTCGTTCACTGTTTTGCGACCGCTAGGCTTGGTGACGGCGTGTGAATTCGCGGTGCTTTGGCGGTTGTGAGTCTATATAGAGCTGCCTATAAGTACGGAGCGTACCTGATGCACATGTGTGGCCCCTCGTGCCATGGAGCAGACTCAAACTATAGCTTGCAGCTCAAGGCTTTTGCGCTCTAGCCGAGTCCACCCAGTTGTCGGGCCACTGAAGGAAGATGTCACCGTACGGAGAGAGACGAACACGGCTTATCTTCGGTGTGGGAAAGACGAGGAGCTCTCTCCCTGCTTGATTTTATTTACGAGCATGGCCTTTTATTGATTAATATGAATGAATATATCCTGTTAAGAAATAAAGCTTTCAGTCAGACGGAAAAAGAAGAAAAGCAAGAGGTTTCTAAGCGGAAAAGTATTTTGCGAACGTTCAGCTTGCAAGAACAGGAGTTATTGCGGTGGTGGCTTACGTAAAAGACTTTTCTGTGCCAAATGAGAACGATCGGAATAAAGCAAAAAAAGAAAACGACAATCGTATGTGAGGTGCATTTTGGAAAAGGTATCTTCGCACGCAAGCTCGACAACGAAACATCATTTCATTTGCAGCGTACATTTATGCTGTAGGAATGCATTTGGGCTGGCTGCTTTTCAATTGCAGGAAACTAATCCAGTGCCGGTTGTGAGCATGCGGTGTACACGTGAAAATCTTATTTTTGCTGAGCGCGGTTTGCGCACGCGCTCTAAATCTGCCACAAATTCTGCAATGTGCGTCGACGTGAGAATCAAATAAGGTGGTGACGACCAGAGTAACGCGACGATATCAGGTAATTGAATTTCGCACATCAGAGGGAGTGAGAGGGAGCATGGGCGTCCGAATCACGCTTGTCGTTTCCCTTTCCATTTACGAAGGTTGGATCCGTGCAGCTCATAGCCATTCGCAAAAAAAACCAGGCCACCGATTCCAAAGTTAAATGTGCAACCTCTGAATGCTGGCAGTCCGTTGTACTTTTTACGCTAGACTTTATAAGTAGCTGTCCATTTAAAAGGGGGGAAAGACGAATTAATTATTTTAACTGAGTACCATTGCAGGGATTTTAGAATTGTTCCTAATTTCCCTTCAGCATGCCTCTGAGTCATATTACCTTCCGCACCTCCGAGGCATCTTTCAGCAACATTACTTGCGTAACTTCAGCAACAGAATCTAGGCAGCCAATAAGATTATTCATAAGCAGATATCAGTTTCGTGTCTTTTGTCCTGGGTTAAGTTGGGAACACTCCCTATGGAGTTCAGCTGCAGGAGTGCCAGCAATACCTTTAGCGATTGTAAATTATTGTACCTTGTTTGACATTTTTCTAAAGAACCGCTACACTCATGCGAAGCCAGGGTGGTTCCCACCATCTGAAAAAAGTAAGCGTACATTGCCATGATACGAAAGTGAAGAAATAAACATCTGACCGAGCACAGAATATAACCGAGGGGTTCTGATTCCGGAGCGGGAAGCGTTGCCCTTACGCCATCACCTAGTTTTTACATTTCATTCGTACACGGGAAACTGTTTTTTTGCCAGATTCCTCACATAATCAGACCGCATTGTGAGATTTGCCACACGCTGTCACTCCGCTCCAAGCAAGCGCATAAAAATTCTGGCAGGCACGCACAGACTTCAATAGCGGCTAACCATACACTCACTGCACCAATATCGCTGCTCTAGGAGCAGGAAGCTCGTCCAGCGGGATGGCTGAAAACGTTTGTTGATTATACGCTTCTTCCTGAGACATTAAACAGATTTACCATCACAAAAATGTCACAAGACATAATAGCCTTTCTCCACAGGCAAGAATCTTATACTGTGCATCATGATCTCACTGCCCCTAAAGGTTAACTGCAGTATGTCCAAGATATACCCCGCATAACGACATAGAACGAGACAATGATCAATGGTCTTTGACTGACCACAAATTCAACAATTCAGCGACTGTGGCACAAATATTCTTGATCGACTTCTATGATAAATCAAAAGAAAAAGAAACAGAATAGCAGCTACGTTGGCACAGTTGTTTGTGATTTCATTGTGGCATTTGAAATGATTTAACTCAGTATCGTGGATATAATGCTTTCAGCGTGCACTCCCTGAACTCCGCAGTTGCGTATAAAACACTGCAATAAATGCTATCGTAGTTGTTATTTCATCTGATACTGCAATAGCTCTTGCAAATTTTTTACAAGATTTAATTGCAGGTCGTTTGTTATCCGAATTCATATTATCAACTTACCTGACTGTTTAGCGTGTTCTAAACACTTCTTAAATGCTGACGATAGACCTGAAGTCTCAATCACCTCTTCTCTTGAGATCATAATTTCCAAACTCAACGATTACCTTAATAGCAAATCTATATGGCACCAAGTGGACCACTAACTAATCCTGCAAAAACAAAGTTAATTGTTTTCTGTTCAAGGTTTAAAGCTTTTAGTAATAATATTCTGCTACCACGTTTTTGCAGGCCGGAGTTGATTTTTTGGCATAGAAGCAGATTTTTTATTACAAAAAAGCCTATATATCGTTCTGCGCAAAAAAAGGACAGCTTATGGCGTGAGGGTGCTCGTAATGGCTGGACATTAGTTCTATTTGACTACTATAATTAAACTATACTGCGCTTTCGTTCATAGCCACCCTAATTGTTGGATCGGAGCATGAAGCCTCACGTTTCATTCGCCGACCGCACTGCGGCAATATATACAAAACTGAGCCCTACGCAATGTTGCTTTCTCGTTACGCTTCTAATAAGCGCACATTTTTTCAACAAACTAATATGTATGTCCAATTTCAACTAATCACGTACATCTAATAGCTTTGTATAGCGTTTTGTGAACGTACACTTGGGCTTATTGATCGGGAAGAACACAATGATCAAAATCTTGCAAGATTAACATAAAGTACTAACTTCTTGGGAAAATCCGCACAGATTGGATTGAATTCGCTTCAACTGACATCCCTATACCTATTAAGCCTAGATGATTTCTGCATTTTTGGAACGATTATGGTGACATTTTAATATTCAATGAAGCAATCAAAAACTTTGGAACTATTCCACATTCTCCCTCAAAGGCTACTACCTATTAATTCAGGGCAATGTACTTCTCTATTGTTTTTTGTTGTGATACTGCTTGTATCCTCAGCTTTGATTTTCGCGATACTTGTTCTTGTACAGCACACTCTTGTTAAGCAAGGGCTCTCGTCGGCAAAAACGAATCCTCAGCGTGTCCCTCGGTTGAGACAAACATTTGCGCCGACCGTGATCCATGGCCACAACGTCCGTGTAAGGTGCGTAAACATGGAAGAGTCCCGGATGTCACGCGTCAAACTTTGACGAATTTGTTCCGGCCAGGGAGCTCCGAGAAAGTCTCCAGCGACCTGTCGAGGCAGTCGCTTAGTAGTATATTTTTTGCGACACGACACCATGTCACAGAGTTCGTCCGCAAATCTACGGGACCACTAGAAATGACACCACGACACGTGGCATTGGTATCGGGATTTTTGTTTCAGCGGGCTATTAAAGCCACGCCACGTGGCAGCCGGCCGTCACGTGCCCAATATAGGCGGCCGTGTTTCAGATGACAGGCCGCCGAGGCTGCACGTGCGTTCCGTGTTCCGTGCGCACCACATATTTTTATTTGACGAGAACCGTGGATTCTCCGCTATGAAATTTCATGTACGGCTTGAAAAAAATGTGCTGTGCGATGTCAGTGCACATTAAAGATCCCCAGGTGGTCGAAATTGGACAATTTAAGGAATGGACGCCTGTCTCACATATCTCGGTGGACACCCGAACCGGGCCGTAAGGGAAGGAAAATGAACATTTGCGTTTAAAGAAAGGACCCCGCCGCGGTGGCTCAGTGGTTAGGGCGCTCGACTACTGATCCGGAGTTCCCGGGTTCGAACTAGACCGCGGCGGCTGCGTTTTTATGGAGGAAAAACGCTAAGGCCCCCGTGTGCTGTGCGATGTCAGTGCACGTTAAAGATCCCCAGGTGGTCGAAATTATTCCGGAGCCCTCCACTACGGCACCTCTCTCTTCCTTTCTTCTTTCACTCCCTCCTTTATCCCTTCCCTTGTGGCGCGGTTCAGGTGTCCAACGATATATGAGACAGATACTGCGCCATTTTCTTTCCTCCCAAAACCAGTTATTAATTATATGAGTCATATACTGCGCCATTTCCTTTCCCCAAAAACCAATTATTATTAAATTAATTAATCGCCGTCCTCTTCTCACTCCATTTCCTGTTTTGCCTAAATTCTGTAGCCCCTGACGCGGTGGCTCAGTGGTTATGGCGCTCGGCAACTCATCCGGAGTGAACGGGTTCGAGCCCGACTGCGGCGGCCGCGCTTCGATGGAGGCGAAACGCTAAGGCCCGTGTACTGTGCGATGTCACTGCACGTTAAAGATCGAACCCGCCGCGGTGGCTCAGTGGATATGGCGCTCGGCTGCTGATCCGAAAGACGCGGGTTTGATCCCGGCCATACGTGGCGGCTGAATTTCGTTGGAGGCGAAATTCCCGAGGCCCGTGTACTATGAGATGTCAGTGCATTTTAAAGAACCCCAGGTGGCCGAAATTTCTAGAGCCCTTCACTCCGGCGTCCCTTATAGCCTGGGTCGCTTTGGGACGTTAAGCCCCTATAACCCAACCCAACCCACGTTAAAGATCCCCAGGTGGTCGAAATTATTCCGGAGACCTCCGCTACGGCACCCTCCTGTATCCCTCCCAAATGTCTTCGCTTACGACGCGGTTCGGGTGCCCACCGAGATGTGCCAGGCAGTTATTGCGCATTTTCATTTCCCAAACAAACAATTTACAATTCACAATTCTCTTGACATTTTTGCTCAGGGTCTGTCTACGGTGCTTCATTTCTTTTTATAGCGAGAGTTACACTAGGCTACCAGTCGAGCGTTTCGTGGTGGCCGGGAGAGACCAGCTGTGCGCATGCGCAGTTACTATGGCAACCGGAGAGGAGCAACAGGTGCGGCGTGCGCTTCGCCGTCGCCGGCCGCGCGCCCGCTCCACCATCCGAGCTACGCGCGACGTCACGCGGATGAGCAGTTGTGCGCATGCGACGATACCATGGTAACCACAGAGACCCCACAGGTGCGCCGCGCGCTTCGTCGGCGCCTCGCCGCACACAGCTGTATCACATGAACCGCGCGTCGCATGCGCACCATTCCGTATAAAAGGCGGAGATGTAATGGACGGCTGTATCACAACGTTTCGTATGGATGCAGAGAAGGAGAGACGAGCCCCTGCTAAACGGCGGTGTAGAAAAGAGAAGATTAACTCTTTCGATTTTGACGTTGTTACCTGGCACTTTACCACTCAACAAAGAGAGAATGAGCGTAAGAAGGCGAAGAGAGCAGCGGAGACGCCCGAACAGAGAGAAGAACGGCTCGCCAGACTTGCCAGACGGCTTGCCACAGATGCCAGACTGCTGATTGTAATAGACGGCGCATAGCCGCCGAGATGGAGCCTATGGAAGATGGCACATAGCCGCCGAGATAGAGCCTATATGCCTCTCATTGCTAAACATACAGTGACGACAACAAGCTGAGCCAGGAAGACGTACCTCTCGCTACGTATATCCTGGCATAGCCAAGCTAAGCCACTGCCAATTTTTTTCCTGCCTTCTCCTTATCGACAATTCTAATATCGGCCGTCGCCTTCGTGATAGCTAAAAGTGGAATTGTATTCGTCACCCCTATCGTATCCTTATTAACTTCCATGCTCTTCTACTGCTTCATTTCAGTTTTTTTATTATTCGAAAAACTTACAACGCTCCGAGACATCAATGTTTTTATCAATTTCGGGAATGTAAAGGAACGAAGTTCAAATTCAATCCCCAAACAATCAGAAAGGCGGCGCTCCATCCGGCTGCCACCTCATTCCCGCTTCCGTAAATCACTCATTCGTTTCCACACCGTCTGCCCGAAACCAGACTTTTTGGAGCAGAATAAAACATTAATTATAACAATTTTGATGGTCTCTTCGGGCGTTCAGGTACCACCGCGCAGCGCGACATTCGTTTGGGGTAGCACAGAGGTCGAACAAGGCCAGATACCTCTAGCAGATGCGCGTCGCTAGCGGCGGATATAGACACGTGTTACACCTCAGCTAATGCGACACGTGTCGAGCCACGTGTCGCGGTTCGTGGATAGAAGAAACTGGGTTCGAACAAAGTACGATAACATGATTTCAAAACCTGTATTGCATGGCTGGACAGCTGGTATGTACCTTCATAGTGCTGGCAGCCGAAGGAAAAGCTAAAAACCACAAAAATGAGGTAGGTCTCTTTACAGCAGACAAAAAAGGGGTCGCAGAAAAAGAAAAACCAGACCAGTGCCGTTTTCAAGTGGGAGGGCATGAGCTTGATTCGTACACTCACTCTTCCACTAAGTGCGTGCACAGTGCAATAAAGGGTCTCATTGTGACACTCCTAGGTAATTTTATTCCGTTTTCTCATGCAACGCTTATTTGGTTGCACTATGCTTCCTTACGTACTCCGTAGGGGCACTTGAGGCGATTGTGCTGAGAAGACGAAAAAATTTCCTTGGTATCGTCAGGTTCGTTTTAAACGGCGTCTGATGTGTTTCCTTCGCCCTGCTTTATTAAGATATGGGTTATCGTTAGAATGCTGATACTACTTCGTCAGTGTCTGCTTTGAGATATGATTTTATTTATGTCGATGTGTTACAGTGTATAATATCACTGTGTAAAGCTGCTACGTTATTGTTGCCGTCATCATAGATCTCCTTCATTATTTATTAGTGAAATTATCTTAGGACAACGGTTATATAGGCACCAATTTGTACTACTGATTTGTGCACCAATTTATTATCGATGTACTAGCATAAAGGAGAACTCTGGTTTTTCCGAAATTTTCTGTTGGTATTTACATCCCTATTGCTCTAATTCTCTCTCTTGTACAACAAACTACATTTCAAAATACCGAGTGGAACTATTTTGAAATAGCAAAAAAGAAAACTTGAATTGAATCTCAGTCGGTGGCCCGGAATGGTGCTTGTCGTGACACAAGCGATTACCACGGGTGTAATTGGCAGACAGCTTAAAAAAAACAGGTAAATGCTTCCTCACGATCATCACGGTTTGTTCCTTTCTGCATTTTGCAAAGTGCAGCTATCCACCATGCCAGTAATAGAGTGATGGCAGTCCCGTTAGAACTTACACATCTTGTGAAACGATGAAAGAATCAAGATGAAAGCTGGACACCATAGATAAGCTTCATTCGAAAGGAAGATTATGGTGCAAGTTGAAGGCTTGACCTTCTTAAACGAAGTGCACTGGCCTGGTGGTTTATAACTCAGCAGAGTAAAATCACAGCAACGCTCCACTTATCAATAGTGCGAGCATTTACGTCGGGATGGTAGTGCAATTCTGCAACGTGTTTCCATTGAGTCTTCAGGGTTAGTTGTGATGATTTTCAGGAATTAACAGAAACTGGTTTCGCTGAAATCGTAAGATCAATCATTTATGCAAAACTGGTTGTCCTTGAAAGATAACTGCTTCAAAATAGCTGTACGAATATGTGAACGAGACTCCAGGAGAGCATTAAATTTTTGCCCAGTGATACATCAGGAATTGCGTCATGAATTTGCAGCAATTAGCAGACCCCTTGCAAATTGATGCAGGCAGGTATTCAAAGGTAGCTGACTCAGCGGCGGAAGAATCTTTGCCAGAGATGAAGGCCTCAGGTGATCGTACCTTATGTGTACCGTGCGAGTCACGATAATTATCCTTAACTCCTTTTGCCGGCACATGTAGGGCACACGCAGTTTCATTCCTTACTGAAGCTGGATCGAACAAGCAACTTCACTGCTCTGATAATATATGCGCAGCGAACAGCTGCCAAAGTGAAACAGCAACTTCACTTATTTTGTGCTGCCTCCAGCGTTGTAAGCGTTGCTAGGTGCAGGCAACGCTTTTTTTAATTTGAACTATCCTGCTCCCTTTAAAGCGCTCCACAAAAGCTGAATGTGGGGCGAAACTTACTTTTTCTGTTTTTGTTGGTCAGTGGAAGTGTTGCTTTTTTTCAAAGCCATTTCTGCTGGTAGTTCCGCAAATGTTGAAACCACATCTTCACGACCACTCAATTTCTGATTTTCAAGATACTGTTTAATAGCGGGTCATTTGATATTGTCGCTATAGCTCTCTTAATTTGCTGTGGAGGGGAAATCATTGAAAGACGACCCCTTTTTGCACAGCTCATTGCTCAGCCCATGTTTTTTTTTTTGAGAGCCAACATAGTGCGGTGTATTCTGCGCTTTAGTAACTGTTAAAATTGCATCCATTAGACATGCTTACTCATCTTTCAACAGGTATAACTGTATAGTCAAGCTTACTTTACATTTTCAGGCGCAATATATAGAGTACGTTCTCTTCATTCATTCAAAATCTTTGGTAACAATATTGTCAGAATATGTTGCTAAAACACGTAGTTAACGTCCCCCTTTTTGGACTTTGTTCAACAAAAGGTACTGAAATACTCTTACTATGTTGAGCCATAATGCATATTTTGTGAGATTTTCTGATATTCGCCTTGATAAACACAGCCCTGCAAAGGGCAAAAACCAGTAAAGTCTTCACTAGTACGTTTGGAGAGAAATTGTTTATGTTGAGCATTGAGATGCCAAATAGAGATAATCAGTTTTTATACGGCGAACACTGGCGTGACGGAGATGTGGCTTATTATATTTGAGAAAAGAGTGAGGAATCTTTTTTGGTTCTGTATCTAAATGTCAGTACGCGCAAACTAGCCCAGACAAAACTTTTGGTTCTCGAACGTGGTATATTTTGTTTACCCCGCTCAATAATTCCGCTGCTTCTCACGTCACTTCTTCTGAGTGGAAGTCTTAAATCTCTAATCTACTAGATGTTTCAGACAACCTCATATATTTGAAGAGCTTTCTGCGTTGAATAAATCCTCAAACCAATTTGCAGTTCGCGTGTGTTTTGCCATGTGCTGGAAAATGATCGCTACCCACCTTTCGAATGCATGCAAAACTGTTCCTTTATGTGCCAACTGGTCTCTTGTAGAATAGGCAATAGACAAAGACTATGTAGGTATAAACACTCTTCGGCTCATACTGCTTAAAGCGACGTGCATGTCAAGTCTAAAACATTTTCTAAGGCATCGAAATTATCGAAAAATTTGTATGCATAATTTTAATTTAAATTTTATACTAAACATGACCAACGCCTGCTGCATATCAAATGTTTTTAGCGCCTCTTTTTTATCTACGGTGCTACTTCTTAGCAAACTACAGTGACGCAACACAGTTTTTAAACATATTTGGTATACTAATTTATACGCTAACCATTAGGTATTCTTTCCTTTGGTTTGCATAGCTAGGTACACCAGAATGGTCTTCCGGATTTTAATGAGCAATTATCCGCTGTCGGCGTAACAGGCAGTGCAGTATGCGCTTTCTGCGCAAAGCGGTGGCGTCCGCACTCCTTGCGATCTAACGACAACGATAGGCTTGTATCACATATGGTAGGGCCCTGCATAGAACTGGTGCACATCAATTGTATTAGCACAAGTGGCGCGTTACCGTCAGCAGGCAAGTATTTAGGCAATCCGCCATTTTAGTTACACAGACAGTCATCGCGAAATAGGATAGCCTTCAAGCTTTCTAATACCATGAACTGCAAATGGAAACCCACAGGACGACGAGGGAGGTACCGCCATTACAACGATAGGAGAATGAGGCCCTTGACTTATGTTTCCATAGCAGAATCGGCAGCAGCCTTTACAGCAGGGGAGCTCTCTTTAAATAAACAAGTAAAGAAATCACCCACTTGTCGAAAAACAGAAATATACAGCATGTGTCCCCATTACCACGCCGTTTGCGATAGACACATCTCTGCCATATGCTTTGGCGCAGCACGTCGCTTCCTGAAACTCTCCAGTTTGCCTGCTGGCTAATGACATAGATCTAGTTGGGACGTGAAATAGGTGCTTTGGAAAATTTTCTGGCCTGTTCAGGTGATATAGCTGAGCCGGGTTCATGTGGGCTTGGTGACCTACTATGTAGCAGTGCGGCGACGCCATTACGTAGCACCTTTTGAGCGCCACATGTTGTGGAGTATTATTTGCCTAGGTGGCGCACGAGTAACTAGGATATTTGTGTTAAATGCGAGGCACATATGGAGACAACCCTAAGGGTTCCCTGATATCTAGTGCTGCCTAGGCAGAGATTGGGATGACATCCAAGCGGGCGTAAAGGAAGGATCTGAAGTGCAGGAGGATCAAACGCGGAGAGCACAGGTAAGAAAAGCAGCAGTTTTATCAAGTTCGGCCTGCAGAATAAAGAAAAGGGTGAAGAACACTGACGTGCGCTTACCTCATATGATCGGCGATTGAAGTTAATGACGCTAATGGGCGACGATAATGGGACAGTGATGGGTCTGACGATGATTTTTTTTTCTGATGGTAATGACTCATAACAATCACCATGTGATTATGCTTTGACTATGATGGCAATGAGCCTCAACATGTGATTATGCGTTTATGATAATGGTAACGAGCATCACCTTGCAATCATGCGCTTGCTCCATCAGCAACACCGGCTTCTGCTCAAGTTATCAATCTGGTAGCTCGGGTAAGTTTCCAGCTGCACTTTGTTAGGGTGGCGTCCACAGCGCGTTCGTCATCTGTTCCGCCCGGAGCATGTTTTAAAGTTCTAGCCTCTCGCCTATAAGCAGCATCTCGAGGCTGGTCTTCACCTAAACGCCGACCCGCCTCAGTTTCGGCTGTGTCCATGTTCACCTGCCAATGTAATTGATATCTGCTTCGACCTTGGCGCTTTTACACTTCGTCTTTATTGCAGGCTTCGAATCCCAATCTCTTCCCTGCCGATTCTATTGAACCGACCCTCTAGGAGTTGGTGTGACACCACGAGTGCGACGTGAGTCAAGGACCAAGACCTCGGGCGCAATGTCTTCTCTCAGAGGGAAGCTGGCTGTGGTGACGGGCGGTGCGAGTGGCATCGGGGAGGCGACGTGTCGCACCCTGGCCTCCGAGGGAGCCACCTTGGTCGTCGCTGACAAGCAACTTGAGGCAGCGCGAAAGGTGGCAGAATCGCTGCCAGGTGAGTCGCTAGACAACAGCTTTCTTCGAAGTATTAGTGGGAAAACTGGAAGCTAAGATAGGTGCTTGATTTTTTTTAGAAATTAATGTTAGGAGCCATGCATTTAGGCAATCTCTTGAAACCGCTAACGTTAGAGTTGTAAACTATTGATGTAGCTTATAGGGTCTAGCTGCGGCGTGCAATCCTGATGCCGTGAAGTAACGAGCAAAGAATTTAAACCGTTCAGTCAGAAGGTCGAAAACACATTCCCCCAGCGTCGATCGCACACATCATATTGTGCTTTAACTTTTGTTCCAGAAATATTTGAGACCGCAGGTACCTTTCACAAAAGCAATTTTCCGTTCCACATAAGCAGTTACTCCACTTTGAGCTGCTGACCAAGAGTTACAGGTATTCAACGGCCATGGCTTCACATCTCGCGTTAGCCTGCGCACGTGAGGTCAAAAGTCCCAGCATTGAATGACTCCTGCTGGATGGGAAGGCGTAGCTGATGAATGTAGCGCTTGTGTGGGAAATCCCTTAAGTTTGTAGTCTCTACTGGATTACACCAAGTTAACCGCTGCCGAATTTGAGAGACGTCGGTGGTGGCTGCGTCTTCGGAACGAAAAGCTGCCCAGCCACAGAGCAGTTTTGAGTCGGACATATTTTTTTAAACTTCTTTTTGCGCTTGTACATGATTCGAACATTATGTCCTGTGTAGCTTTGAAAATATGGAGTTTAATCCCTGTCTGTCATGCCGGAAAGGCAGAAATTGGAATAAAAAGCTGCGCAGCTAGCACGCGGAAAAAAGGAGGTAAGGAAGGACACAAAAGGTGTAAATCTACGGTCGGAATCAGCGCGCCATAAAGATATAAACCTTCAGGGGTGCCATCACGTTCCATACAAGGCTAAAAAGCGAGCCATATGGCATGAAGGCTCTCGACCAAAGCTGTGCATCCTTACGTGGGACCAGAAACGTGCACTTTTGTGCGTTTAAACCAATACGATAGTTTATCGTAAGGGTGGAGCTTTTTGATGGGCAATGAATGCTAAAGGCTTACAACAGCTTAAAATACCTTCCAAACAAACAGCCAGATTGTTTTAGTTTTAGTGAAGCTGCAACAAAAAGCAATAAGAAAGGGAGATTAAGATCACGGTGTCGCTGAGCGCCGCGTGATAGAATTATAACTATATAAAAATATCTATTCAAGAGTGATTTTATGCACTGCACAAAGGCAGTTAGAACAAGCGTACTTGTCTCTAATAGTCACAGCGTAATGAAACCAAAAGAACTTGGGCCAAAATTAGTTATGAAAAGAACGCGTTGGAATTTAGGCATGCGCTACTGAAGCCATACTCAATGACGTCTCACCAAAAGCTTTTAAGCAGAAACCTGTGATTTTAGTTAAGTAGCTTTTAAATCGATGAACTAATTAAGGTCTGTGGGTGGGTACTGAATAGATGTGTCGGAAGCTTAGGTGTTCATTGTTCTCGCTCTTTTAGAGGCCTTTTGCCTAGCATTTGTTTTTTTAGTTTTTATAACGAACATGTCATCCTAGCTCGATATACACAACATTTTCATTCAGTTGCTTAACCAATTATGATTCGGTCAATTTCTTCTAAGGCCGTAGTGGATAAAATTAGAATTCAGTCATCACAATATTGTGATCAAGCCGCCGCGGTGGCTTCGTGGTTATGGCGCTCGGCTACTGAGCCGAAATACACGGGTTCGATCCCGGTCGCGGCGGTCGAATTTCGATAAAGACCAAATTCTCGAGGCCCGTGCACTGTGCGATGTCAGTGCACGTTAAAGAACCCCATATGGTCGAAATTTTCGGCGACCTTCAATACGGCGTCCCTCATAGCCTGATAATAATAATGATTGGTTTTTGGGGAAAGGAAATGGCGCAGTATCTGTCTCATATATCGTTGGACACCCGAGCTGCACCGTAAGGGAAGGGATAAAGGAGGGATTGAAAGAAGAAAGGAAGAGGAGGTGCTGTAGTGGAGTGCTCCGGAATAATTTCGACCACCTGGGGATCTTTAACGTGCACTGACATCGCACAGCACACGGGCGCCTTAACGTTTTTCCTCCATAAAATCGCAGCCGCCACGGTCGGGTACGAACCCGGGAACTCCGGATCAGTAGTCGAGCGCCCTCATAGCCTGAGTCGCTTTATGACGTTAAACGCCCAAGAACCATAAGACAATGTTGACATTTTGGCCGGTTGCCCTGGGGTTCTTTGCGTTCAGCGAGGGTGACATTTTCGCTGTCGTTTAGACAGGCCTCGAAGTGCATAAAACTAGCTACAAAAAGGGCTTCTGATAGATGTCAAAACAGTGCAATCGCTTCATTTTACTCCTCTTTCCGTAAACGTATTCCGTGAGAGCCAGTTGGCGATTCGTTCACGCAGGCGACGGTGCTCACCGCGCCTTGTTCGTGGACGTCGGCGATGCGCAGTCTGTGGAGGAACTATTCGACAGCCTGCACGACTCCTCCCTCCCGCCGCTGACCGTCGTCGTTAACTGCGCTGGCGTCCTCCGGATGGCGCCCATCGCGGAATCCACTGATGAGCTCTTCGATGACGTTATCAGCGTTAACCTGAAGGTGAAATGTCTTGCACTACACTTGCCGCTAAACACAGTATGGTGAGAGCGATTCCATGGTGATAAACACGTGAACGTATCCTGCAACAACTCCATTTCTGATAGTCTAGTTTTCGGCCATTAAGATTTTAGAGTGATTTATTGAACGAACCTTCTTCAAATGACTAAATTTTCTTGCATACATAATGTTCTCTGATAATAAAACACCATACTTGGAGCTCGTGAATAATCAAGGTACAAGCCCGGTTAAGCATGACCGTGTCTCCAAGGGCTCCACTGCGAGAGGCGCTGGCGCTGCTCTCAGCGGAATTTGATGAGTGAAACAACACGTGGCGCTACGCTACATTCAACGACTTTGACATGACGACACGAGCATGGTTGTGACGGGTCTGCAAAGTGGAGCGATAAATAACCGCGTCCTGTTTTTCTTTCTGGCGTTAACGCGTTGTCCCTTGTTTACTAAACAATGTAACCAGCATTTCGTACGGCGCCTGGTTTTGGGTGGCTGGGAAACTGATTCGCATCACCAGAAGAACGAGCTCGACGCGTTCTGCTGTTAAGCTCTGTTTATGCACTTTTATTTCTGGTTAATACTGATTGCATGGCGGCACCCAGTACGTAAAGATTCACCATTCCTGGCACATGAGGAAATTCCTTGTTTTAGCAATGGTAGCTGACATCTTGGGTGCCAAGGGTGGTAAGGAATTGTGTCGTGGTCAGAAGGGGCTCCACATGTTTGTGTCTGGCAGCGTTAATTTCTAAATAAACCACTAAGCTCTCAACGCATATCTCCACCATAGATGGAAACCAGGGATTATGCTCTGACTTAAACGTTCTGTTTCAGCTGGGAATATGAAATTGTGGGTATACAGAGTCCGTGTAGTGGAGAAAATACGTCGCATTCCATGCGCTTTCTACAAGTTGTTAGTATGGTTTCCATGCCACTTCACTATAGTTTCAAAACGTTTTCCGTATGATGCGAATGGCGTCATGCGGCTTCCGCGTAAATTAGGACTTGCCCCTCGTATTGGCGATTTTCACGACCTAGAGAAGGCGCCTAAAGTCATCCAATAAGGCGGCGTTACGTAGGACGCTTTGTGTGAGCGGCCAAGTAT
The DNA here is from genome assembly GCA_030143305.2 of Amblyomma americanum. Taxonomy (NCBI): domain Eukaryota; kingdom Metazoa; phylum Arthropoda; class Arachnida; order Ixodida; family Ixodidae; genus Amblyomma; species Amblyomma americanum. The sequence continues at coordinate 99,986 of JARKHS020010606.1, forward strand.
AAAGTCGCGTTTCTTTGAAATTTTCTTGATAAACCCGCACTGCTTTGTGGATGGTGTCAAATTTGCGTGGGCCAGTCTTTCGTTTATCGAGGGTGTGCAGGTATAAACGAAAGACAAGGAAGAAATCGCTGTGTGTGGTTTGAAAACGGCCGCCGTGAAAGCGGAGCGCTTGACTGCCGAGGCGCGTTTTCTAGATTATATAAAAACAAAAACATCAACGATGAAGACGTTTGTGCAACGGGGAAATGGCGGAGCTCTAGAAGCAATTTTACACAGGCAAGTAAGATCCAACTATTGCTAAGCTGCTCACGCCGAAACGGTGCTAGAAAATTTTGCCAGTAATTGTGAATTGGATTTTTATTCAGCAACCTATGCTCTCTTGAATTTCAAAAATTTTATTCACCACATGCAACTTTTAATAATAAAATACGTTTATAAGCACTAATACCGGGAAAAAGCGAGAAATATGACACATAGTTTTCTCGGAGTAGCTAACCAAGCCTTATGTTCTCAGTTTGTAAGCAGCGGATGGAAGGCATGTAATGAATGTAAGGCTGCTATGGTGCAATTCATTTCGTTCGATTATAGTCGATGCTTATCATACAGCCGTCCGACTGCCTAATTTCAGTGACATCGAGGGCGCGGGGCAATAAGAAAGTGCAAAGACAATCAGAATGAAAAGGAATTCGAAAGAAATCATCAATTCACCTACTTTGTGGATAACAAAGCACCATATAACCATACGCGCATGCCGTCACAAGTTCTGACATTACAGAGACAGCCACGCATAAAACTCTTCGCTCTTGCAATTTTTCCTTTAGCGATGTGTGCTCAGCGACGTTTGTTAAGAAATAGCGGCTCTTATTTTTCATAAGACGTGCTAGTTCGGGCTAATCTTTTCTTTTTGGAAATATACGTTCAGTGCCTGACAAGAACTACGCTGTCATTGCTTTGAAAGCGTTTCACCACCACAGCGAGAAGATTTCTTGCTCCTATGCTGTCACTGTATTGTGTGCAAGGAAAGGAAACACGCAATGAAATTTAGCAGTTTTTCTATTTAAGTAGCCTCGAAAGTTATTTCTAATAGCGCTTCTAAGGTATTTTAGGGCGATAGCCTTAAAGTCCGCGTTACCCAGAAATTCCGGCGTCGGCGTTGTTAGCGAAAAATAGGATTGCTTGGAGTGGCCACGGTGGCTACCCGCCAGAGAAGCAACCTAGGTGGGCCACCTAGGTCCTGTGACCTTTGAGCTTGTGACGCCATCACAACATGCCCAACGGATTGTGAGCAGACTGACCACCGTGGCTGTTAAACTAATTATTGATCGCGAGAGGTGGCTCAGCAAGAGCAATTTGAGTCGCACAAGCCCCACCGGTGCTAGCGTGTGCCATCGCTGGGCACTGGCGCATCCCTTAACCACTGCATCATGGCAGAAGGAGTGGTGTGAGGGCTCCTAGGGACCTATGAATCGAAAGTTGAGAATAACAAATTCCGCATATGTGGCCATTAACTCATTAATGCTATCGCGTCATATCCTTAAGGCGGAGCTCCAGTGTCCCCTCCATTTTTTTTTCGTACAGGGAAACTATGACAACAACTTCTGAATTGGCCGACGAAACACGCGCCACGAAGCAAACGAATGTTTCCGGGCGCGCCGATGCTTCTTAGTCTAGTTCGCGGCCCCACCGCAGCATGGCGTCAATTTCGCTAAAATTGCGAATGCTTTGTGCGCTTAGTTAGTATGATTGCGTATGTTCCACACAGTTTACATGCGATTCACACAGAAAACAATGCGAGCACACGGAAACACCGAAATCCTCGCAAGAAACATTTCACTTTGGCTAACCAGGAAAAGATTACATTTATCTTACCGCTCCTTTTCAGGGCACTTTCCTGGTGACCCGAGCTGCAATCCGCGAGATGCTCCGCACTACCGAAACTTTGACCAACGGCGGCGGCGCTGCGATCGTGAACGTGGCCAGCATCGAGGCCAAGACGCCGTGGTTCTCCTGCGGAGCGTACGCAGCTTCGAAGGCGGGCGTCGTGGCCCTGACCAAGGCGGCCGCTCAGGAGAGCGCGCACCGGGGCATTCGCTGCAACGCCGTGCTGCCCGGCTACACGGAGACACCCATGACGGCGTTTGCGACTCCCGAGGAGAAGGCGCTGGGGTCGACGCTGATACCGCTCAAGCGTGCCGCGCAGCCGAGGGAGATCGCCGAGGCCATCAAGTTCCTCTGCGTGCCGTCCGCCAGCTCGTACGTGACGGGTGCCGCTCTCGAAGTCACCGGAGGTTTCCACATGTGACTTGTTGCGCTCAGCGCCATAAGCCACTCTCATTGACGGCACACTGTAGGCTTGGCGAATTCGTCCAGCCGCCATAGTTATTGACATTTATCCCACTGTAACCTCACCTCCATTTTGACTCTGATCTGCGCTATTAGGAACAGGCAAGAGAAAACATGCAGAAACCACACGTATTAAATAAACCATGCCAGCACAATATGCATCCATTTCATTTTGTAACCATATCTTCTCAAAGAAACTGGGCGTTGCGTGCACATTTGTTGGGAGATTTCACAGGCTGGGAAAATCAGGAGAGCAGGGGCCAGTAACAATATTGTTCAAGGATTATAACGAAATGCCACAAATCTCAAACAACGCTCCTAAACTTAGAGGTACGGTTATATCCTTCCAGAACGACCACTCGAGGAACACTTTCAGGATTCTCAAGCTGCTCAGACTTTACCAAGCATGAATACGACGAGGCAAAAAAGTGGCATTAATGAATGATTAACTGTGAGTAGATGGAAAGTAGTACAAGTAGGAGAAAAATAAGAGTCGCAGAGCCGGCTACCTGGTTTTAAAAAAACCCAGAAACAGTGACTTTCGCCGCCCAGTGATAAGATACTACAGCTGTTAAACATAGATGCCCGCAGTATCTTGAATTAAAGTGACGAGCTGGAAGCTGTCATTTTGGTTTGCGATCCGCACATTGTTGTTATCACCGAGACTTGGTTCCGATATAGATGACGCCGACGTGTTTCCGCCCTCAGATCCGATCTTTTGTCGAGGCGGATCCTAAGAGGTCGTGAGTTAGCTGTTTTTCTTGAGCAGAATGTTAAAGATTTTTAAATGCAGCAAGCTTAAAACTAAGAAAGCATTGCTTTGAAACTATCTTGTTGGAGCATATCTTTTTTTAATTGGTTTTGGGGGGAAAGGAAATGGCGCAGTATCTGTCTCATATATCGTTGGACACCTGAACCGCGCCGTAAGGGAAGGGTAAAGGAGGGAGTGAAATGAGAAAGGAAGAGAGTGGTGCCGTAGTGGAGGGCTCCGGACTAATTTCGACCACCTGGGGATCTTTAACGTGCGCTGACATCGCACAGCACACGGGCGCCTTAGCGTTTTTCCTCCATAAAAACGCTATCTGTCTATCAGGCTCCTGATTCCCCGCCTCAGTTCCTCTATGATTTGACTGGCCACATCAATCGCTTTTGCAAAGGCAAGATGTTCCTGGTGGGTGGGTCCAACTTGCCCGAAATTGACCGGAATTGTATTTTCCTTAGTCCAAGCCTTGGCGTGCACAGCGGGCATTTGTGCGATGTCATCCTTCGCCATAACCTCCCAAAAGTTTAAATGAGCCAACTTGTCCCCAGGGAACATTTAAATCAGCGCTTTTCCTCGTCTTTGCAAATAGTTCATCAGTTTTCGGTCTCAGTTCAATGCGGCGTTTCGGATCAAAGCATAGTCTTTTTTTCTTGTCCTTTACAATTACCTTCTTGTCTGTTGCCTCCTGCTTCCATTTCTCTGAAAGATTTCTCTCGAGCTCAGGATCAAAGTACCCTGGATTACCTTAATTACATAAATGGCACTTTTAAAGCAACTTGTTTTCCCGATTTGTGGAATAAATTTAACGGATGTGCAAGTACAGCCTTGACACATTCATTCCAAAGTGCCGCCGCGGTAGCTCAGTGACTATGATGCTCGGCTGCTGACCCGAAAGACGCGGGTTCGATCCCGGGCGCGGTGGTCGAATTTCAATGGAGGCGAAATTCTAGAGGACCGTGTACTGTGCGATGTCATTGTAAGTTAAAGAACCACTGGCGGTTGAAATTTCGGGAGTCTTTCAGTACGGCTTCTCTCTCAGCCTGAGTCGCTTTGGGACGTTAAATCTCAATAAAGCAAACAATCATTCCTAAAAAATATCAAGATATACGGGAAAAGAACTCCTTGGAGTGCTGGAGAAATATTGCGTTTAACAAGGTAAACCAAACGGTTAAAACGAGGCAGCACCTGTCACAGCCTTATTCATTTTAAGCAATCTGATCTTACTAATGTTGTTAGGGAATCCGAATAATACTATTTTAAGGGCACTTTGCCGAGTGTTATTCGGAGTGCACTAAATAAATTATCGAAATCTTTGACCAATAAGAAAAATGACGTGATCAAATAATCTCATGATGGGGCGCCCCCGCTGCCAAAACAGCCATTGCTGCGGAATTTGTTCGCCACTTCCATATTATAATTTCTGAGCATTGTACACAGCAGCACTAAGGTAATCTAGCGTGCTCAGTTGTCTCTGATATTGTACCGCCCTTTGGTGAGATTGTTATGTTGTTGGACCTAAAGAAAAACACAGTGTCGTGACCCGACGGAATACTCAAATTTTATGTACTAGTATGCTGCAGCCATGTCCAAATTTCTGCTTATGATTTAAAGTGTCTCTTTGTCATCAAGTAGCCAACCTTTAGACTAGAAAACAGGACGTTGTGCCGGTGTTTATGAAAGGAGTGAGTTTCGATGGTTTCGGATTATCGTACGATTTCTATTACTTTAAATTGCTGTAAACTAGTTGAACATAACATAGCCAACAAAATAACAATGTTAATAACTGGTAATAATACACGCATGTATTTAGGAATCACCATGTATTTGGGAAGGTAGAAAGGTTTTTCTACTCTTAGACAGCTGACCTCTGCCATTCATAGTGTGCAACTGTTTTGAATAAATATGGCCAGATTGACGTTATATTTTTAGACTTCAGTAAAGGGTTTGACCCCGCTTACACACTGAGGTAATTCACAAACACAATTTGATTGGCCTTCCGAGTTTCATACTTAACTGCGTGTCTGCATACCTCACTCACCGGGCCAAATTTGTTTGCATTGATGGTGTCTTCTCGAACCATCTTCCTGTAACTTCACGTGTGCCACAGGGTAGTGTGCTTGAGCTATTTTTGTTTCTAATATATAATAAGGACATTTTCAACATAATATGTGACTGAGTTCAACTTAGGCTCTTTGCAGACGACTGTGTTCTGTTCTTTGAGATTAACAGCCATTGTGATGAATTAGTCCTGAACTGTAGTCTTTATAACATCCAATCATAGGGCAGAGAGTCTGATATGAAACTGAGCACTGACAAAACCGTCTTCATGAATAAAAAACAAATGAATCGCCCATTTGTTTCAGTACAGACTTCCGTCACAGCCTCTAAATGAATGAACTGAATATATATAGTCTGGAATCATTATAACTAATAAACAAAACTGGAACCACCATGCTTTTAATGAATGCGCATCTTCGTAGCAAAAGTTTGCACTCCGCCAAGCAAGCTGCAGCGGATGTAAAGTTCTTGGCATACTCATTAATCATTAGACCCAAGCTTGAATATTCTTTTACCGCCTGGAGTCTGCACACAAGAGTTAACATTAACGGACTTGAAATCGTCGAACGCAAGGTTTTTGTTTTATTTTTTTCTAATTATCGTTCAAGAGACCGGAAATTGACCTTATGAAGGAGCATAGCGTACCAACACTCAGAATACGCCACATGATTCCAGACTAACACTTTTGTTACTACTAAAACGTAATAAATCGTCAGTTAGCCCCTCTCTTTACCTGAAACCGCGCGATACGCCTCTGACAAGGGACCGGCATGAACAACTACTAACTCCTTACAATTTTAAAATAAATGATTTTTTGAGTCATTTTTCCCGCGCACAATTAAAAATAGAACAGACGCCCACCTTAGTTGAAAAGTAGCATCGATGCGATTAGCTTACCTGAATCCTAACGAAGTGAGAAAACTAATTTGGTATTGCTTCTCTGAGTACTATTTCCATGGGTTTGTAGTTAAGTAAGTTTAATGTAAAAACACTAACTCACGAGATCTAACCGGCTCACCGAGTTCTCGTGAAGCTTGATCTTGAGGGTGACCTTAGATAAATATAAAATTGCAACACCCAACGCAGAAATAGAATAAATATCACCGCGACTAGGTTTCGAATCCGCGACGGCGTGAACAAATCAGCTTCGCTCGCTTCTGCACATGAGCACTATGTGCTTGAGCCCGAAGCTGATCGCGCCTCCTGTTAAACTGTGACACACTCCCGCGGTGTGCAGTGTGCATCGTCGTCTTCATGAACTAATACCACTATCGAACTAATATCTCCCCCAGCAAAGCAAATCCATGAGCTAACCAGAATAAACACATGAATTCCCCCGTCTATTAGGCCTAACTACGTTGATGCTGTTGTTGTTGTTGCTTCAAAAGCGATGTTTAACCCTTGCCACTTTTTCTTTCTTCGTTGCTGTTATGCTTGGCGTATTCTACAGGTTTATTATACAATGTGATTTAGTTAGTACACCTTTGACTGCTCTCATTATTGTATTTGGTGTATCGATTCTGATTAGATTATATTTTGTTGTCCTTGACTGTAGCCATTATTTTTTGTTGTATACCAATTCTAATGAGAAATAAATGAAAATTGGTTTTGAGGAAAGGAAGTGACGCAGTAAAAATTCGCCCGCTAGTTCTTTTGGAGCGGGAAGCGCTTCGGTTGTGCCTTGGTTTCCCCAGATTTGTGGCCAATAACGTGCTTTTTTTGAAGCCCGCATTCCTCGTTTATTATCTAGATTTCAATTCCTAACTGTTCAGACGTACCTAAGTATATATGAATCTGATTTACACCGCTCCTTGTCTGTTTTTTTTTTGCCAGCCGACTTCCTTTTTTGGAGTCCACGGGCCTATATTTCATACCGCGCTGGCAGTTATGGTACAAAATTTGCTTGATCCTTTAAATGTTCTTTTGTATAACATCCTTCCGACAAAAAACATTGGGTCGTGTGTAGAAATTGTCTATGATGACATTTTCCTAAAAAACGCTAAGCATTTATCACCCCGCAACTTAAATGGTTTATTAGAAGACCATTTACATAGCATCCCTATTACCTTACCGATAGCTTCTGACGCCTCATAATGTGATGAAAAGGCAGGGGCTGGAATATATTGCCCGCTTCTAGATTGGTCTTTTTTCTGTGCGGCTTCCAGACTACACCCCAGTTTTCCGAGCGGAGTTTCTGGCGGTGTTGCTTGCTCTTTGAAAACTAGAGCGAGCTTTTTCTTCACTGGCAATCATTGCAGACTCTCTTTCTTTGCGTTCGTCCCTTGCTTCGGCTCTGGATTCGCAAATCTTGAACAGCTTCCATTCATTACTCCCTCCGCATTAGAGCCTTGTTCACATGATATGGATGCCAGATCATAACGGTGTGACAGCCAATGAAGTTGTGGACTGCCTGGCAAAGGCGTCCCGAATGGCCCCGTGCTACCTATCGTTCCGGCTACAGCGTACATCAAAGCAGCGAGGTTTCGAAGGCAGAATTTGTTAAGAATGACAACTGGATCTCTTTTAAGATCTGATGATTACCATGATTACTTGAAGTATTCGGGGAGCAGGCCATCATGCCATTCACGGAAGCTTGAGGTACCTTTATCAAGGCTCCGCTGCCGGTTCCCACGCTTAAATTTTTATTTGCACAAGTCTGGGTTGGCGCATAATTCCGTCTGCGTATTCTGTGGTGAGAACGAAACCATAGACCATTTTTTGTTGTTTAGTCGTCGGTACACCATGATGAGTAGACGGTTTTTAGAGAAAAGACTACAACAGCTGGCCCAGTCAAATTGTCGTTTGGAGCCAACATGCTTGGGTACAGCCACAAGTCTGTTTGTACCGCCGTCCAAACTTTTTTAATAGAATCAAATCGGCTACTTTGGTAATGTTACCTTTATCAATAATATTTTTATTCTTACTATTATCATTATCATTTAACCACTCGGCTCTAAACATCAGTCTCGATCTCCTGCGTGCGCTATGCATGTCCCGTTTCATGTCGCTGTTCCTTTTTTTACTTCCTTCCTCAGCATTCATTTTATTTTCGTCTAGGCAATATTTAACTGAAAAACTCTCTGTGCCCCCAATTCTTGGCCAATCCCCCTATGTGGACATGTGCCATTGCGTGAGGGAGATAATAATAATAATAATAATAATAATAATAATAATAATAATAATAATAATAATAATAATAATAATAATAATAATAATAATAATAATAATAATAATAAATCTTTATTTTCCGGTGCCCAGGAACAACCCCAAGGTCTTGGTGCGGGTACACCTATCACACGCACAAAAAGTAAATTTATTTCGCCACAAAGGAGGACATTCAGGGGAGGTAATGCAGCAGTCAAGACGATAGAAAAAAAAAGACATAAACTAGGCGTGACAGCAAGAATAAAGCAAAAAAGCGATAAGAAGAAAACAGCGAGAGCAGCGGTAAATGAAAACAGCTAGAACAGGCAACAGACATATAAATAACTAATGGAACAATAAACAAAGAGAATGAACACAAGAACGACCGATAACAGCAAAGTACAGCATATATAGCAAAATACAAACAAGAATAAAGCCTATACTAATATGAACGAATAAGAAACCTCTGAAATACAAGCTAGAAATACAATCATACACAACAAGAAATGTAATTAGTGAATGCGTTACAGACAATCAGGCGTGAGTACACAGTATTAAAGAAATAATATTAATGAAAACAAGTACACGTGATGAGCAATTAAGGAGAAAAAAAACAATATAATACCGGTGCAAATGCACAAGTGTAGTAAAGACGAAATGCATGACAGGGGAAGTTATGTATGAGAAAAAGAATGCTCAAAGTGGAACGTCACGGATATCCAATATAAAGGAAGCGAGAGAATTTTCGAATATATCAAGGTGGGGACAAAGAGAATTAAACAGCTTTTGCATTCTGCCCAGAGGGGAGAGGGAGTGCAGGAGCGCAGAAACTTGGAATGGTCTGAATTCCCTTATGCTCTTTCGCGGTACACGCAAAAGGATACGCGCTAGGAGCTGAGGGCATAGTATGTGACCATGAAGAAGTTTATACAAGAAAATTACATCTGCCCTCACGCGACGGCGCTAAGAGAAAGAAGCTGCAGTGAGTTACTCCATCTGGGACGAGAGCTGGAAGTTTTGCCAGAAAACCGATGTTGAAATATGCGTAAAAACTTTAGCTGAACTCGGTCGATTTTTTCACAGTTCGACTGGCAAGTGCCGTTCCAAACAACAGACGCATATTCCAGAAGCGGCAAGCATATGGAGAGGTAGAGCTTTAAGAAAGGAAGTGGGGCTCGAAACTCTCTCGAAAGCCTGCAGATGAAGCCGAGTGTACGCATAGCCCGTAGAGCAATGCGTTTTGTATGAGAGGAGAAGCTGAGGCTACGGTCGAAAAGTTCGCCGAGGTCATTAATTTCATCAACCCTGGGCAGCGGCCTACCATTCACAGAATAAGAGTAGAGAAGACTGTGCGTTTTACGCGTAAATGAGACAACCTTGGTTTTAGATGAATTGAGAGTGAGCCCATTCTTCAAGCACCAATCAGAGAAGGCGGATATGTCCGATTGCAATGACAAGCAATCGTGAAGAGTATGTATTGCCTTGAACATTTTTATATCGTCCGCATAAAGGAGAAATGAGGAGTTTTTGACCACGGAGGAAACGTCATTGATGAAAACAGAGAACAGAAGCGGGCCTAATACCGAGCCCTGAGGAACTCCGCTGGTTGGAGTGTAAACAAATGAGGTCTGTCCATTTACACTGACAAAGCAGGACCGATCAAGAAGATAGTTGCGTAGGAGGGCTACAATTGAAACGTCGACCTCAAACAGCAGAAGCTTTTGAAGAAGTAACGAGTGAGCAACAACGTCGAAAGCTTTGCTCAAATCACAGTACAAAGCGTCTACCTGACTCCTCTGAAGGACTTCAGCTGATGTATACGTCATAAAAGTCACAAGGTTAGTTGTAGTAGAACGACCTTTTATGAAACCATGCTGATTATGTATGATTACATGCTTGAGGTGGAAGGAAAGTACTTTGTGCAAAGCTAATTCAAAAAGCTTAGAGGTTGCACAAAGAAGAGAAATGGGGCGGTAGTTCGAAACATCAAATTTGTTTCCTGATTTGAAGACAGGGAAAACACGCGCCGTTTTCCACACGCGGGGAAAGGCAGAATTTTTCAAACAGTTATTGAATACCGTGGTTAAAACAGGGACGAAGGTACTATTGAAGGATTTTATTATGGCGGCTGGAATGCCATCAGGTCCAGGGGACAAAGATGGTTTCAAAGACTTAAGGCTCTCACTTTCTAACTTCTCGTCAAGAAGAACGGAATTAGGTGCGCCAGCCGGAAGGCATACGGAATCGCAACGTGGAGATTCGTACACGGAGGAAAAGTGTTGAGGCAAAGCCGTCAGCGACATTCCGAATTTCATTCCCATGAGAGTCAACTAAGTGAATATGACTATCAAATTTATTCGAACGCTTGCGAACGTATCGCCGGAATTCAGTAAGATAATAATAATAGTAATATTAATCCATTCCAAGCTGTGGGGTTGACTCACGCTGACCCGACGGTCGGTTGTCCAGACCAGCTAGCGTTTACACCAGGCCAGCAAGCAAATTTCATTTCGACAGGCCGACTTCACCCGAGGTTGTCGAGATATTTAAACGTCCATATAACAGCACATTTATGGCAGTCGTCGCTACCCTCTTGTAGTTTTCAATCAGCTGCTAGGAACGTGTGGCTATGGTTATACGCGCTTTGTGCTTTTTACGGTCTGTGTATTGCATCGTGAGCTCACTTTTTTTCCCTGTTTTCTTTAATGTCGAACCCTCACCGCGCTTATCTGCTCATGACATGTTAGGAGTGAGAGAGGAAATCGATTTAATAAGGAGAGACAGATCGATCGTTCAAAGAATCCTGGACATCGAGCACCAGGGGCTGTGGATCGTGCAGGTGGTTCGACGCCAGCCAGGTAATTCAGGAAAGAGGAAAAATGTAAATTTGATGGCTAGCGTGCAATAAAAGGGACAGTGCTCCCGACTGGCATTGGCTGACGGTCACTTGGTGCAAGTGCGACAAAACTGGAGGAGTTCCAATGCAGAGTGCAATCCACAAGCAAAGCTGAAAATGAGCCCAGTTCTTTTTTCTTGTTCATCTTCATTACTGCTATACTTATGTGTACAAACACCACTCACCCTTTCTGTATCTGTGGTTTTTCGATCCCGTGTTCTTCGTATCTATGAGCAGCACAAACATGAAGTTAATACATTCCATAAACCAGCTGTTCTCCCCTTAGCATGCCCTACAGCTGTCTTGAGATAATCGGGTTGTAACGAAAGTTACAGTAGCCACGAACTCGCAGTTTCGCTGTGCTCGCAGTCCTCACCGTGGTCGCACCGCACCACGTGACGAACCACGTGACTGGTCCCCTGACCAATCGCGTGACGAACCACGTGACCAGCCACGGCGCCATCTCCTCGCCATCTGGCGTGACGTCAGAGGAGAAGCCGCGCGCCGCACCGTCGGCTTCCAACCAATCTATGCCTTAGCTTTCGCTACGGATATCCTGGCATAGCCGAGCTAAGCCACTGCCAATTTTTTTAGAACAACCTGACAGAGCTAAAACACGCTTGTGATATGCCGCATCCAGGCAACAGGCGTTGGCAGACGCTGGCCACTGCGCAGGCTGTGCCCGTAACGGATACTTATGCGTTTGTGCCTCTCCTTAAAGGAGAAAATAAAATAAAATTTAGCTTGCGGCGGGGGCCTCTCATTTCGTCGAGCAAAAGGACGTCCCTTGGAGATAGCGTGGATGAGAAAAGCGTTGTGTTATTCCTCAAATGGCAACGGTTGAAACTCCGCCATAATGAGTCCTCACAGACTCTTTGAGGGATCACGTTGCTTCAGCATACCCCTGCCCACAGGAACCTCACAAAAATAAGAACAGAACAAGGTTTTCTCACCATGGTGGGGGGCGGCGTTCATTGAACTTGGAATGCGTAGTAGAAGTATATAGAGACGCAGGGGACCTGTTGAATGAAACGCCTTAGTAAATAAGCTTATACGTCGAAATAAAACTTCCTGTGATCAGGAGTACAGACTATGATACGACAAAACTTACTTCACTCTAGTGTTACTAGATCGGTGTAAGACAAAAATAATCATTAGGGCATTGCTTAAAACATCGAACTTTGCGAAAATAATCCGAAAAAAAACTTAAAAATTTTATGTGATCAGAGGAACTTTAATTTGCATCATATACATATCACAGAGTGAAGCGTACCTAGGATTCGATTTAGATTAGACGTTCTTTTCGCATTTAGCTGAAACCAAACAGAATTTGACCACATTACGTTTTGCTATTACGACACTGGTGTAGGTTCTAAAGGCATGTTGCGATCTCAGGCGCTGGGCAGAGGGAGCTATTACTTGCTGCAAGAAGGACGTACTTTTGGATTAACGACGCCGCTGTTGTATCAGCTCGTGTAAAGAACCTCCATGCCCCCGCGCTGGCCAGAACAATTGTGAGCGAAGTAAGCCTGCGACGTAGTGTACAGCCATGAACAAAGTCACCTTCAAAGACAGAAGGGCGACCAGACATTACTGGCACCGTCTAGCTACGGCGATACGAAAGGATAACGACAAACATCGGCACAAGAGTACAGACAAGTCCGCCTAGATCTGCATAATGGTTGCAATCATACCGAGAGGCATGAATTTGATGCCTTTGTTGCATCTATAATTCCTACGATCTGCAATAAAACGCTCTGTGCTGTTACAATAACATTTGATTACGTTTTGCTTCGGTCACTTCGGTTCGCTAATGAGCATTCGCCAGTGTTGCCACCGTGGGTCATTCCACTTGAAAGGACACGGAGGCATCGCTCTCGTGCAGTGTTTACCTCGTTCGGTCATGTTCTCGCGGCTGCACGGAACCATCGGGAGTTTTCGGTCATCCGTCTGATCGTTCACATCGCGTTGTGTTTGGTTGCACGCGTGGCTCGGGGGGGGGGGGGGGGGGTCGCCGATATGCGCCGTGTCTTGTAATGATTCGATATGCGTGGGCCATTAATTGGTGCATCGTTTTTTCTAAGGAGGGAAATGGGAGGGGGAAGTTAAGGTACAACTGCTGCCGCCGCTTCCTGCTTCTTCTTCACGGTTATCATCGCCAGCAGCAGCCTGACTGCGCCCACTGCAGGACAAAGGCCTCTCTCATATCGCCCCAATCATATCTCTGTCCTCAGCTCCTTTCTCACGCAATAAGGCAAATATTCCGGCAGTTTTTCTTCCTTTTTATGCTTTTTGTGCTTTCCGGCAGCTTTAAGAGCTTTTCATTTGCATCTATGTATTCGTATTTCTGAAGAAACCTTGTCTCCTATTAGCACCGTGCGTTGATGGCACTCAATGGGTGGCGTTCTCTTTGCTTATGGACCGCTGGAAAAAAACATATCAAAAGGGTAGTGCTTTTAGAACCGCTTTGCCGCGCAAAAACGGCACGCTGCACCATTCTGAAACATGCGCGTTTGAATTGAATGTTGCCAGAACATTTGCACCGAGGCAGCAATGACGGAGGATACTTTGCGAGAGCTTCGCGCTAAATCACCGACATTGTACGCAAGGCGCAATTATGTCGTTGCTTTCTGGGTTGTGGTTCATCCTTTAGGTGTGAGTACGCCGAGTTTCATTGATAGATGTAATTAGTCTAATCATGGCTAGGCCTGCATGTGGTGGCAATCGGATAGCCGAGAAGTGCCTTCCTAATTAAGCCTGCAGTCTGTATACGTTATAAAAAGACCGTTGACCTAGCGCATCAAGCCCTTTGAACATGAGGTAATCGCTGCACGTTTGAGATCGGATGGAATAACTGAATCTCGGGCCGCATATTGAAAATCATTTATCACTTGCTTGAAGCGATATTACATGAAGTCTGCATTTTGGAAACATGTTCTTTTCTCCCGCTATAGGAAGTATTATTTACTTTTGTAAAATGTTAAAGCGGCCGTGAAACATAATTTCAGTACAATTGTTTTGCGGGTAGGTTTCATGGAGTAAGATATAGTGATGCTATTAGTATCGGTCGTACCGGGTACGTTCCGGTTTTTATATTTTAATTTTATAGGCCGCAAAAACAAATTCATGGCGCGGATGGTGTCACACTCAGTGGCGGTCAATAGCAATGAATATTACATCACTGGGTGGGAGCTTGATGATTGGGCAAACAGTTAATATACACAATAGATAGGCGGGAAATTTGATGATACATATTCAAGGTTAACCGCGCAAAAAAACGGGGATGAAGGGTAGAAAAACGCAGGACAAGCGGTGACTCTCAACTAAAGTTTATTCACAGGAAACACACAAATACAAGGAAAAAGGCAACAACAAAAGAACAAAATACGTGTTACTACATTGGATCAAGATTGGCAACCTTACTATCCCGCAGAGAAACAGATGGTTTGCTGAAGCACAATCTCGGCTGTTTTCCTTATTTGGTAGGCTTCGACAATTTCTGCGGTCAATTGGTCAGGGTGTTTATAAAATATGTCTCTATAGTATAAAGAAGAAAAACAGGACTGACACTCACGGCAATGATTAACTAAATTTGTAGAGCGGGTAGAGTCATGTTCTCTTAGTCGTGTGTTAATACACCGTCCCGTTTGTCCTATGTAAATTTGACCGCAGGACAGCGGCATTTTATACACTACGCCCTCAGAGCACGGCAAAAATGTCTTACCATGCTTAATCCCACAGGACCCTACAGATTTATTAGGATCCCGAGCCTTATTTTCCGCAAATTACTCCACCGCGGTGGCTCAGTGGTTAGGGCGCTCAGCTACTGATCCGCAGTTCCCGGGTTCGAACCCGACCGCGGCGGCTGCGCTTTTATGGAGGCAAAACGCTAAGGTTTCCGTGAGCTGTGCGACGTCAGTGCACGTTAAAGATCCCCAGGTGGCCGAAATTATTCCGGAGCCCTCCACTACGGCACCTCTTTCTTCCTTTCTTCTTTCACTCCCTCCTTTATCCCTTCCCTTACGGCGCGGTTTCTGTGTCCGCCGATATATTAGACAGATACTGCGCCATTTCCTTTCCTCAATACCAATTATTATTATTATTATTATTATTATTATTATTATTATTATTATTATTATTATTATTATTATTATTATTAATTATGTCGAAGTTATCTGGTGCTCATAAACACAAAACCAATTTCATACATATTTAACATTCTTAAGACGATGTGACAGGCGGTGTATATAGGGAAGGGCTGCGAACTTTTTCCTTTTGTTTCTTTTTATGAAGAAAGCGGCAAAACCGAGGTTTTTGAGCTTTTTAAATATTTTATTGGAATCCAAAGTGATGAGCTCTTGTGGATAACCTGCATCCCTAAGCCTCTCAGCCTGACTATCGAAGCTGTGTTTCATAGCATGGAGAGAGGATTATGACAACGCCGATGACAAGGATGAAACAACAATTCCGCTTCTTACTGTCTTCGAATGATTCGATTTATAGATCGGCTACGGTTTTTCGGTCAGTGGTAAGTATTTCCAACACATGCGTCCCTTCTCCGTAGCCAAAAATACAGACAGACTAAAACATACAGCTATTAAAACGAAAATTATGGCGGCAAAGTTGAGAGAGAGAGAGGCAGTCGGGTTTAGAGAACAAAACGATAGTCAACAGTATATTAGCTCACTTCAAATACATTAAAGAGACACTAGTAGGAGATGTAGTAGACGCAATAAATAATTAGTCGACCGTGAAGGTAGCAGAAACTATGACAAAAAGTAATAGATACCAAAGACGGAAGGAAGTCACTTCGATAGGACTGATTGCAGTAGACCGCAACTACCACAGCGCAGGGCCTATAGGAGATCGATGGAAGAGTCCCCTTTCCTGCTATAAAGAAAAATCTCGGAATCTGATATCGATGAATTTAAGCACGTTTCAGGTTCGAGTCGCATTTTATTCCCAATATGTTCTCTCCGACTGTACCTCGTTCCCTACAATTTATTGTCGCGAGCACCATGATCAGCGTCTTTTAAGGTGCTTGCAACGAACTTTCCTTATCGTCGCTAGCTCTCCGACCATGGAGACTTGGGATTAAACTAGCCGTGATAGTCACGTGACTGAATCGCTCGTGATAGTGAAGAATTTCGAGAATGTCCCATATATGGCCTTGTGATCCAATAGTGTGGGCAGGGGGCGCTCTTGTGCCAGAAACTCGGGCTATTATTTTCAATGTTTTTTTTTCTGTGTCCATCCACGCGCGGCAAAATCTCTGGGCGCTGATTAGAATTGACAGTTTGAGCGCTTTCGAACCATGCCGCCAAGCCGCAGATAGCTCTGTTTTCTCCGACACTGCTGCCCGGTGGAGCCTATCCTCACTGTCTTTTCATTGTGTTTGTTTTTTCCACCATGACGAATGACGGACGTGGATAGCCTGCGGGTGTGGCCGGCCACGCTCCGCGCATTAGCGCGTCTCCTCCTGCTGCAAGATGAATAGGGGGCGACGACGGGTCGCCTGGATTTAGCGGAGGGGAAACACGACCGCGGGACGCCCTAACTGGGATTGACGCCCGTGGTTATCGTCGCCGGCAAATGATGTTTTCGGCCCAACGTGTCGCGCTAGACGCAGACTTCACGCTGCTGGCAAACAACGTAACATGAAGGGAGCGAGTTCTGGTGGCCGAGAGCGCACCATTTCCACCTTCCGCTCTTGTCTCTCCGATTTTTTCCATATCGGGCCCTAGACCGAGGAAATTTAAGCAAGCTGATTGCCCCCACAGGACACTTTATTTCCCTTTATTTTTCTGCGCCATCTTAAAGAAATATGCCTTTGCATAGGCGAACAGACGCCAGCCTTAGCTATGCGTTGTGCATTTCGCTGCCAACAGAGGACTGCTTAGCGCTCTACGCCAGTGGCACGTGTGGTGATAGGTTAGAAAGTCTATAAAAATAAGAAATATCTTAAAACTGTACCTAATATGACGATACATTAGCAAGGTAAAATTTTCTAACGCAGCTTTTTTGCAAGAACTCGGGCGTAGTATTTCGTGTATTTTCATCTATTAAGTGGAACCCCTTTTTAATGCGTAAGCATCAGAAGCCCCTGACACCATAATTCGTCGACAGTCACAAAATTTTCTCATTGGGTGGAGGGCAGTGATGTCACCAGCCCACAGAAATATTTCCGTTGGTTGGAGAGAAGGGATGTCGCTAGGCTGAAGAATTCCCGCTAGCTGCAAGGGGGTGACACCACGAGACCGAAAAATGATGTCATTACTTCACCTCTTTCCCCCCCCCCCCTACTTTCCCCTTCTCTCCTGGAGCGCTGGGCTTCTCTCGATCTCGGCAGATAGCCAAAGGACCCAATCAGGGCAAGCTCTTTTTTTCACCGGGCTTTAGTACACTGGTCCCGAAGAATGTCTCTTCCATATCCTCCTCACGTGGCCTCTTTAAAGGCGTTCAGTGGTGACCCCTCTCTTGAAACTATATAAGCAGTCGTATTGGAGGATTAAAAGGGTAGAATGTTGGGAAGGTTGCACGTTGGCGTAGCGACATTGGTTTAGAGTTGGTGTAGCGAACGTTGGTGTAGCGGCATAACACAGGACGGGAGGAAGAAACACGCACACAGACACGAGCGCAAAGTTATTCTGCGCAAAGTTTTTTAAATATGTACTGGAGGAGCGTCAAAATGTCAAGGCGAGTTCAGGCAAGCCGACTAAAATCTGCAGCATGGAAGTCGTATGGAAGTTCAGGCATGCGTTGTTGTCGCCTCTGTCACTTTGGTATGCACCTCCAGCGGACTCGTAGGCCATCGCGTCCTGTCGTGAGCCGATCGTACTACTCTCAACTGGCAACTTACCCCAAATCGGCGATTTAGCCTTGACCGCAGTCGGAGCGGCCCGTGTGACCACGGGCTCGGAATACGAGCGTGGGGCCAAATGCTCATTATCAGCCTCTCACTTCAGTTTCAGTTTGGAAGCTTCCTATACCCACCGCTCGCTGGCGTGGCTACGGTGGACGTCGGTGGAACTAATGACGGTGCAGTCGCGCTTCTCTGCTTGTCTCGCGCGCCGTCTGCAACGCCTCCGCAAAGACTGGCGGCGAAGCGCCTGTGCCTCCAGGTAAATTATTTTTTTTTCCGGCGTGAAAAATCAATCATAAGATCTGGCTGGTGTTCGTACATGGTGAAAATACCACGCTCATTGGAGGACGCCAGTGTACACACACTAAGGTTGGGACGCACGACACGAGGCTATATAGACGAGGCGCACTTCACTTTCTTAGGTCTCGTGTGTGTATTATGTCGTGCAAGAGATTTAGTTTTTCGATGTTCTCTTTTCGTTGGTTACAGCACTTAATACCAATCATATCTAATCACAGAACTATCTCCATGTACAAGTATCGAGCCGTGCTCTATCATGCTACAGGCTGAAGAACGCCTGGCGCTGCAAAGGTAGGAGATCAACCACTGCTCTTTCAGTTCTTTGGTGTGTAACTTCTGAGAGTGCTGCCGTCATTGCCAGGACTTTGCTCTTTTTTTTTAGCACAAGTCAGCTGTCTATGTTTCACAGTTTGTTAGTTCGCCGCCAGTTCATCAAGATTTAATCTTTACACCTGCACTAATATTCAAGCCTGATGCTTCCATCACGATTCTCTCACAGTCGGTGACAGAGGCTGAAGTTTTGAACAGCTGCTTGTGCAGCTTGTAGCCATTCACGACGCAGCTGCCATCATCTTGACAATAGCCTTCGGCCGGCAGTATAAATGGCCTGCAGCTATTTTACTGGTGTAGAAGACTCCACGCACTTTCCCTGTTATTTCATCGTGTATACCTTCACGTCGCCAGTCCGCGGAAAGTAGATAGCATCACAGTCGCCTGAAATCCAAGTGTCATCGCAGGCGGAATACTGGTCTCAGCCGAGCGGGAAAGTGGAACTAACTCATTCGCATGGAGTATATACGAACGGTCGGCTGGCTTGAACACGACGTACGGTTGATGCAGGGATCATTGGACTTATACGCCTGCATTAAAGCACGCTGCTTTGATGACGTTCACCTGCATTGCCCGTTTTTTTGGTTTTGAGATCTGCTCCGGAAGACAGGGACAGAGTCTAGTGACGGCAATATGCAGCGCGCAGTTCCCCGCTAGGTTTTCGCGCACCTCTTGCCATTCTACAGCGAGCTTGTATTCCTTGACAATACCGTCAGCCTCAAAATGACGCTCACATACGTTAGACGTGCGATATAGCTGTTCCCTCGAAACATCATCTGGTGCCACCTTCTGAAATGTGTGTCATCGCGAGCAGCTGTGAAAAATGACTAGTGGCGTTGATTTTGTTGCCATTTGTCCAGCCGGGCTCAAAGCAGCATGGCATATGTTACGCCTGTTTGAAGTTACCAAGTAAGTACAAAGGTTTCACCGCAGAGAAGTTTTCATAATCACTAAGAACACCACCCACACAATAACCAGACTGAATTTGCGGCTAGCTTATCGTTGCTGCAGCGAACGAAACTGCCACGACAGTAGACGATCCAGAAAAGATCGACTACAGCGCCACTAGTTGCCGAGACCGCCACTTGAGCCAACTCCCCAGCGTTGCTGCGAAAAAGAAACTGTCTAAGAACGTTAGCTTACATAGCACTGTGGGGACCATGAATCATCTAGCACAAGGTAGAAAGACCTGTAACCTAAAATATGTACAGTTATTAACTTTCCCAGCAAGACGTCCTTTTAAGATATACATCTAGCTCTGTTGGTCCATATATCTTTCGTCCACCTGGTGATCTTCTCTGTTTAGAGTACTTGCAATAGAGAATTGTGGACCATAATTATTCTATTGTCACATTGCTTAGACCTGCGGGAATTCTACGATTTGCTTCAATGAAAAAAAAGAAGAAACGTTGGGAGAAAGACAAGGATTCAAGAGGGACAAACATTAACGCGCTTCTTCTTGTTTCCTGTGTCTGCCTTGTGTCCTTGCCTGGTATGCGCTACTCTTTTTTTTAAACAAAGCAGCTATTTATGAAACAGCTCAACCAGTAACTCTTCCAGCCCATCTCCAAGCCGTCGATCATGTTATCTTTAGCACGTGCGCTGCACATCGCCTACCCGCCGGGTTTTCCACATTAGCTTAGAAGACGCATGGTGTCCAAATACACGCTGCAACCATAAGACAGCGACGTAAGAAAGGGGCGTTGTTAGCAGTTTAAGTACACAACACACCCGGCGCTGGAAGTTGTAAGGGAATGCGCATAATTAGAGGAGGTATTGACTGGAGATCCGGAACATGAAAGTTAAATAACTAGAAAAATAAGAATGCGGTGGAGCGCACTTGGGAGGTTCTCTCAGATCGTGAATGGCAGTTTACCAATAGCCATGAAGAGAAAAGTATATGACAGCTGCATCTGGCCGGTACTCACCTATGGGGCAAAAACGAGTAGGCTAACGAAAAGGGTTCGACTTAGGTTAAGAACAGCGCAGCCAGCTATGGAAACGAAAATGAAAGGTGTGACGTTTAAAGACAGGAGGGAGGCAGCGTGGTTCAGAGATCAAACACGGGTTAATCACATCCTATTTGTAATAAAGAGGAAGAAATGGGCTTGGGCAGGGCATGTAATGCGTAGGCAAAATAATCGATGGTCCTTAAAGGTAACAGACTGGATTCGAAACGAAGCGAAGCGTAGCAGGAGGCGGCAGAAAGAAGTTTGCGGAGATAGGGTGGCCGCAGCTGGCACAGGACCGGGTTAATTGAAGAGAGATGGGAGATGCCTTTGTCCTGCAGTGGACGTAGTCAGGCTTATAACGATGATCATGACACATGGTGCCCCCGCTCTACGAGATGAAACTGAACACCTCTTGCATTGACGAAGCCTTCACCGCTTATAATTATCACGGATGTACGCCAATTGTGACGGCAGTAGTGAACACTGATGCTCCTGTTAACAAGCAAGCAATCGGCAAACAACATCAAGACTGGTCAAACTAGCAGAAAATGAAAAATGTTGGGGCCTCGGATTCATAATGACAACGGGAACTCTATGAGTTGTGTTGAAAAGTCTACTGAAGTAAATAATATGGCCATCACTGCCATCACTGGCACCTTTGTTCGCTCTGTGCCACCTTATGTTCCTGCCCAGTGTAAGAAAGATACCGCATTTTTCCTTCCTCAATAGCCTCATTTTATTTCCACCATGCATTGAATCATATCGTCGCCCAGAAATGCCTCGACTTTATGGACGTATGTACCAGAGAGTGGTTGACCTCGATCGAATATGTTACACTTTAGTGACCTTTCTCAGTTCTTACAGCTATCACTGTCGACTCGCGCACTAGGTGAGAACATCAGGGAAATCTTTCAGTTCTTTTAAAGTCATAGCGTTTAGGGTTCCGTGCCGCAGCAAAGCCGGCGTCAGCGCCTGAGTCTTTGGTCAAGAGCGAAAAATCAACGAAATATCCCTAGGGAAGAAACCTAGGTGGCAGGTGAGCCACATATGTTACCTGACCTTGTGACGTTTTCAAAGCCTGCTCAATCAATTGTGCGGAAACTGACCACCGTGGCAAGTGCCGGATAAATTAATGACTATTCGCGACTGGTTCCTCGAGAGGAGCAACCTGGGTCTTGCATGCCCCGCCGGTTACCGCCGGCTAACATCTGCACCACTGCGCCAGGAGTGGTATCAGAAATCTCAGAGATCTGTGCATATAAAGTAGAGTATACCCAATGCGACATATATGTAGATTAACCCATTAACGCTATCGTGTCATACCAACGATATCCGCAGCGTGAAGCCGTCCGGCTGAAAAAAAAAATGGGCCGCTTAGAAAGAAGACTGATAGACTAGCGTTCCGCAGCCCCTGCCAGTCCATGCTCGACTATAGTATAAGCAGAAAGACGGCGGCTTGACGCGTAGGCAGCCCCGCGAGTTTCGGAAGATTGATTCGTGTTTCCACTGACCGATAGGGGAAGCGAGACAAACAGTGCCAAACAAGTAAGAATCTGGGGCGCTGCAATGCATCCTGAGAACATCGTAGTTAGTACTAACGCACTCGGGATTTGCCGGACACGGCTCTTAGTCGCGGTTTACTCCCGGTGATATACGAAAGGAGGAAAAAGAACATTCTCGCATGCGACCATTCATTAACGCGCACTCCCCGTGCAAGGAGAGGGAAGAGCGGCACTTCTTGGGTTTATGGTGGCCGGGTATGTCTGCTGCGATTTTCTCCCTATATCGAGGAAAGGGAAGCATAAAGTAAATGTCGGATGCAGAGTGTAGTTCTCACGGGAACATTGCAGGCGAGGCATTATTGCGCTCATTATAGTCACCAGTGTTCTTCTTTTTGGTCGTGTCCTTCACGCACGTAGCTTACGGAAGAAGACAGTGCTCAGGCTCGAATTATGCTCCTTTTATTGCTGCTACTGCAGTGGTGGCCAGAGCTGCTTTCAGATACCTTTTCACAGCGTCTTGAATCGTACATATAAGAGTTTTGGCACTGATTTCTTGCCACAGCTCACAAGTGTGTTGGGCTTTGTGTTTGACGAAATGCACATTAGCATAAGTCACCTGCTCTATTTCTTTGTAAGTTATAAGTTTGGATAATTATTATCAGTTTTATTCCGAGAAATTACATAGTCCAATTGCGCTTAATTTTTATTGCAAGGCGGCATGAATTCCCCATGTGGCATAAAAATAAAATTTTAAAATGAAACGAAATCGAAAAAAGCTGATTTGTTTCCACTGGCCAAAGGCGATAAAAACAAAGCGTACCGGCTACTCCTAAAATAAATCGAGAAGATAGCGACTACCATTATTTTGTTGTATTTCACTTTTGGTGGACCAGACTCAAGCAACTCGCCGCTCCTGAGACCAAGTACGCGTTATATCAGGCACGAAAAATGTGCATCCATGAGCACCGGTTAAGAGTGCCCGTGCAGGCAGCACGCACACGGATGCTTGGTCTTCTCTCCGGGCAGTTTTCGCGCACCTACCTTTTTTCCCTGCTCTGTCCTCTCTTTTCGTACCTTCTCTTATTTCTAAGAAAGCGTAACTTGTATTTTATAACTTTCTGAAAATACTTTAACTGCGGTTTTCTAGTGGCCTGTTCAGCATAATCAAGCTGATTGCACCGATATCTGTAAAAGATGGGAGAAGTGCGCGTTAATAAGATATGAGCGCCAATATAGTTTTTCTGTGCCTAATATTGTTCTTCGTCTTAATCAGATCGGAATACGCAAATGTGTTTTGGATATTTAGAAATTGTGATAGGGAACATGATCAGGCCTTTCTTACATCAGGCCGTGCATTCATAGTTTTTATAAGGAGCATTGAATTTATAGTGCACTGCACCGCTCTGGAGGGCCGCTATCTACGGCGACATTTTCCCTTTGTGGTACCCCGGAGGCGCTTGAGCACGAGACTGTATGGCGCCAGGAGCATCGGATATCGGGGGTCAAGGCACATTAGAGGCCCGAAGGCCGACAGCCTGGCCGTCAGCTTCATTCGCACGCCAACAAGCATTCAACTGGTAAAGCACACCCGCAAAGAGTGACAGGGGCCCCGCCGGAGAAGGTACCCAGGCCGGTGGTGGGGTCCAGGAAGGAAGGGGAATACCGCAGGCGCCGCGCTGAGAGGTGGGCGAGGGAGACGCTTCAGCCTGGAAGGAAGGATCGCCCGAATGGACGCGAAAAGAAACGAGGCGAGCTAGACAGTGGGGTGAGGAGCACAGCTCGAGACGACACACTGGCAGCCGATCCTGCGGTGCCCGAAGCGCCCAAGCCATCAGGGAGATGCTGAGCGTCAGCGAACGAACAAGGTCAATTGTTCAGTCCCTCAGTTCCTTCTGACGAAGACTACGGCGCCAACGCAGTGGCGTGTAAGCTTGGGCACCCCAGCCTCTGAATCAAGCACTCGATAATATTGTAATTCTTGAATACATCCGTGTTGTTCCAACTGAGTCTAGCGGCGTCTCGTTGCCTCTCCGTCCCGTGTGGGGGTCGTCACATTGGTGATGCCTATTTTTGCTAACGCGCTAATGTTTTTCTCTGCTTGTAGCAATTTTTACATTACTTAACAAAATTACCCTTCTCGTATCTGTCTTTTCAATTAAGCTGCGGTATTAAGCAAATACAAAAGTTATGGGGCGACATGCAAGTAATTGCGAATTTCAGCACTCCCTAGGCACTTAACCCCACTTCCGTGTTATACTACAGATGAAGAGGCGGTTAAGCGTGCGGCTGCGACCTGAATTCTCCGCGTTATTGCCAGTTTGTCCTGGACCCAACGCGCTAAGCCGAACGCGTTGGCGTTTAACTGACGCTAAGACCCACGATTGGCACCTCCATGGTTCCCTTGGCCAAGCCTGTCCGAATAGAAGAGGCACTGACCTGTTCCTTGCGCCGGGGGCTTCAACTTCGCATGTCATGTAGCCTTCTCTTATTTGCAACAGCCTCAAGCATACAGGGATCCTCTGCCTTCGATGCCTCTGCTTTCACGCCGCTCCATGGGCGCTCAACTCGTGATCTTCATGAGGTTCTCGCTCGCATTCGGATTCACGGTGACATTCGCGAAATTGCTTCGCTGCACTGCTTTTGGCGGCTCATCATCTTTGTCGCGGTAGAGCACGACATAGAGTCACTGCGGTCACGCACCATTTATGCACCACGCACCACTTGATGCAGACGTCATGAAAGCGCGAAGCTTGGGACGATGCGAAACTAACATACGTAAGTTGACTAATATCTGTCGCTGTAAATACACATTTAAGAGGCCCCTCCGAGCACTGACCAAGGGCTACGAAGGCAGCTGCTGCTTTTCGGTGGGCCTTTGTTCATGGAAAACAGAGAATGCGTTTATATACAGAACAAAATCACGAGACATTCATAGCTGCTAGCGTCTCTGGCGGTTACACGGGACAGCCAGGAAACGCGAACATACAGCAGAGGAAGCTACGCTGTAAACTCAGTTTTTGTCCTTGAGGGTATTGCTGACTGCTAGCAAAATACGAAAAGGGACGAACACACAGGACGAACCGCTTCTAACAACTGTTTATGGTCTGATTAAGCATGAGTATACATCAACGTGATATGATGCGCAGGAGAGGGAAGAGCACATCGCGCTGACAAGAGTGATAAGAGGGAAGAAAAAAAACTGGCGGTGGATTAGCTCTCGTTAGACCTTGAGTGACGCGATAGGTACAGCTGGCTAAGTGGAACTGGGCCACGTAACCAACCACGTGACGAACCCCGTGATCAGACACGTGCGCTTACGACAGCCTACGATGACTGTTCTTCAGGTAGTCTAATTTCGTTCTACCTAACATTACCGAAGGCGAGTTGAAGGATTGGTTATCTAGAGCAACATGCATAGCGAAAACTTCGATAATTTTGCCTTCCCTTCTGTTTCTAGCAGCGTCTATTACCTTAATGTTTTTTTGAGCGTTGGGGCTCATTTACAATGCACGCAGTGAGATGCCAGATTCCCGGACTTTGGAACTTGTTTGCACTTCACTTGTTCACCTGTTCGACTTGTTCATTTGTTCAGATAACTAATGCGTACGTCAGGTCGCCTTCGGTATTGTTAGCGAGAACGGAATGAGGCTACCTGAATAACAGCAATATCTTACGCTGTCGTAAGCGCACGTGTTGATCGTTTTCGATTTTTTTTTCTTTCCTCTTATCATTCTTGTTAGCGTGATGTGCTCTTCCCTCCTCCGCGTATCGTATCATGTTGATATACTCATGTTTCATCAAACACTAAAGAGTTGTTAGAAGCGCTTCGTCTTATCTGTTCACCCCTTTCCGCATTTTGCTAGCGCTCACTAATACCCTCAAGAATGCATTTCCAACTAGCCCCAGTAGTAGCTCTTTTCAAATTCAGTCTGGGCTTCAGTTTAGGCTCCAGTTCCGTCTTCAGTTTCACCGTGATCTGAGTAAGATATTCAACTCAGGTTTCCGAGAACAAGAGGTAAAAGCGATTCATGGTTAAAACATCAGGCTTGCTAGGTGGCTCAAAAGCGGCAATGAGATGGGCACGGGCCTCGTGTACCCCGCGCTCAAAGCGCTGACAGAACGAACAAAAACTGATGCGAATTTCGCATGCTGAAAAGCGCGCACAAAGCGAGCGCCTGACAAACCGTTATTCCTTTTTTTTTTCAGAATTTTCCGCTGCACTGCACACACGTTCTGCCGCAACAACATGCACCTTTGTCAACATGTATGCTTTTTTAATGTTATTAGGTCGTCTATGCGCATTTTATGTGTGTGGAAGTGCCCCCGGTCTATTGGTGTTGCATTGTGATAGTGATCCATGTGTCATTATAGTTATTCGTAGTGTGCACATAACCTATTTCGTTGCAACCAGCCAATGTAATATTACGCAAACTGGGGAGTAAAACAAAAATCCTAATTATTTTGTACCTCCGCTGTGAAATTGCTACTAAAGTCAGTGCTGCGTGAAAGGTGGCACGGTTACATAACAATGGATGAAACTTGTAGTGCTATGACATACGGATGGCAAGAAGACAACACACGAGGTCGCTCAAACAGCTGCCCTGATCAAGTTACATGGACGGGATTAGGGGGAAAGCATGGTATACCTCATTTTGACTACGCACGTTACGCAGAAATCAAAGAAATTTTCCGGACCGCAGTCATTCGCCACACTCTCATGCATAACCGCTTATTGTCATTGTGTATAAAGCCGAGGTAAGTAGTTCTAAAAGTGCAATAACACCTGGTAGTCTACCAGAATTCTGTGAAAGCATCGCAAAGAGAGCAGTGACTGAGAAGCGCCACTTCAAAAACAAGTAAAAAAAGGAGCGCCTCAGCATTATCTTTATAAAGGAACATGAGAAGACAGGAGCAAAGCTAGAGGAGACGGGAACAGCGGTGGTGCAGGGCTAGTTTCCTCAATAAATTGCAGCACATAAAAGGCGCTGAATATCTTGTCTTCTCCTCGAAGTATCGACCAAGGCTCTGTTCGAATGGCCCTGATCTCCCTTGGAGATGAAGCCGGATTCCGTTGCGATGGACTGCGCTGCGTTTAGGCGAGACTCGCCCTTCTTACCTATCTGCCTGTTCTTATTCAGTCTACTAACACCATGAGCAGAAGACTAGCGCCAGCGCTTCTGCCGAAAGCTGCCGGGTTTCGGGACGTGATAGGGGCCGGAAACACTACGTTAAGTGAATGTTTCTTCGCAACGTCTACTCAACACCTTTTTTTTTGGCTTTTTCATCGCCGTGCAAGCATAAGCAACACGCTCAGCTGTACGCTATGGGGAAAGTTTCAGTGTTGTTCCACAGGGAAGTTGATTCTGGCCGTTTTCTTTTTTTCCCGCCGCTTGTGTGCTCGTTCAGCTTCTTTCTTCGTGTTGAACCAATGCCAGTTAGCTCGTCCGTGACACGGCATCCCGTTCTTTTATATCCCCGCCTTTAGTTCTTGCTCCTCTCCATTGAAGTCCTTTCGCTCACAATGTCTAGACGGTCTCTCGAAGAAACAGCGCAACTACGCTACAGCGCTGAAATGCGCGCTTTCTCTACAACCGTTAAGAATAAATTACGGAGAGCCCCTAAGACTGCTAACGTGCTCTCATTGCGAAAGCATGGTTTTGATTTTTAAATTTTTTTCATTTATTTTAAACTTTTTTCTTCTTTTTTAATGACACGACTAATCATTACCTTACAGTCATCAGGAAACGCATATACTGCCGTTCACCTTTGTTCGAAAAGAAATTGAAAATTGGTTTTGGGGGAAAGGAAATGCCGCAGCATCTGTCGCAGATATCGGCGGACACCTAAACCGCGCCGTAAAGGAAGGGATAAAGGAGGGAGTGAAAGAAGAAAGGAAGAAAGATGTGCCGTAGTAGAGGGCTCCGGAATAAGTTCGACCACCTGGGGATATTTAACGTACACTGACATGGCACAGCACACGGGCGCCCTTGCGGTTCGCCTCCATCGAAACGCGGCCGCTGCGAATTTCGCCAAGAAGCAATGTAATTTTGTGGCCCATGGGTTGCGTGCTCGCCTCGCAATCCGAAAGTCCTGGGTTGCCATCCTTGGGCCTGCGCAAGAAATTTTATTTTTCATTGACATCACGGTGACATCATGAGGGATTTTGGGGATCACTGCTGCTGGTTGATTCCGACGCAGAGTTTCGTTGCCGATGAGTCGTATAACGCTTTCGCATTAAAATGAATACGCCGCCATTATTTGCTTAGCTGCTGCAATGACGGCGTACACGTATTTGGAGGTAAGCTTACGAAATTATCGCATTCCGCAAATGAACTCAGCCGCACATTTACGACTGTATATAACTGCTGAGTGTAAGCCTTCTTATGGTCAATTCTGTCTCATGTCAGTGAGATGCGACAAACCGATAAAATTAGGAAGTCGGCAGTTCGTGGAACCTCTACCGACCCTGCTAATTTGTTATACTCGCTTTTGAGGCTGCTGCTTGCGTGGGGAGGAGCTACATCTGCTAATTTCAGCCCATAAGAATGAATGCACGATTTCAGAACACTAACTTGCAAGCCGCGTTGCCGACTTCCTCAGTTTTGGTCTCCTGTTTGCTAGCTGGTGGTGGCCATTTTTTTTTTTGAAGGGGCGGGGGGGAGGGGGAGGGGGAGTACGGAGTACGTTCGCATCGGCACAGCTGAGGAATAATTGAGCCGCATTTAATAACCTTTCCAAAAGTTTATGCGGCGAAACATGCATCGTTGGTATGGAGTGGCTTTGAGGGTATAGAAAGTCTCCCTTCAAGAGCACACCACGCAGACAACGTAAGTACACAGTAATCAAAGAATTCTGATGTTTAATATGATATGTTTTGGTATTTTTATAGAAGAAAAGAGTTTGATCATTCTGAACTGATTATTAGGGATGAATAAGATGTGTTTTTTTGCTGTCATCATAGAAAAAAAAAACCTGGCTGAATAGATAGTTTTTCAACCTCCAGGTTTCCTTTAAACGATTGGTGAGTAAAACGGATAACATGCTCTGAGAGCTCAGTATCTACGTTGCGTATGTGTTCAATGTTTCACGTTTGGTCCCATTTTTCCTTCTAATGAGACTTAGTTTTTTTTTTTTAAGTGAGAGGCCGGTGGCACCGAGCCCGTCGGGCAATGCGAGCTGCAAAGTTGTCAGTGTGGTCGACGTTCGAAGTTATGCATTCGTTTCTGCATGTCAACTGTTGTAGCCTGCCACTGATCCTGTTCCTCGCTTGGCCGGCATATGACTCTGCAATACAGCAGTAGAATTTTCAGAAAAAACAGCCATTTTGTATTTCTCCTGCGCAATATAGCCACACTGAGGTCAAAGTTCCAGGTCCACTGGTACGGTAATGTGAAAACTATAGAGGGAGTTCAAAGTGTTGTGCCCAAACGTGAAATAACTGAGTAACAGAAAGAGTGCAATGAAAGCCGGGAAAATTGTGGCGTATGCCACTCCGGTGTATGATAACACTCCGTTTCTCGTAAGGAACGAACAGACTCCCAAAAGGTAAGCAATCAAAAAGTCCACGTCTTGACGTCTGTCTTTTGTGTACGCTATTCGGAGCCCTGCCGCGTGATTTACTAAATAATAAACGACGAATTCTGACGGACATTCACCCTGTTAAAGAAAATCATCATGACAAAAATATAGTGTGCCGATAAAGTCGCGTAATTGAATGGAAGAGTTAACTGACAGAGAGTAGAAGAAACCGAAAACCTCAAGCTGTCGAGAAGGCTTTATACTGCACTTACTGAACCGGCTTGACGACCAACAATAGCTACCTCAAAATATTGCATAAAAGTTAACGCTAGCTGGCCACACATGTTGCCATTGAGATAGAAGTGCGGAGACAAACTTCAGGAGAATTTTGTCTTGGGAATCCATCTTGCCGCATGCACTCGCGCTTGTTCTTTAGTGGAAACAAAGGATCGCCCTTTGGAGACTTGTGCAGCGATTGTTGTACTTTTATTGTGACTCGTCAGTGTCATGTCTGCTTTGAAAGCCCATGCATTTGACTGACGTTTGCAAAGGTGGTCGTACTAGGGACTGACAGTCACACTTAATCTCAATCTATTAACCATTACGAATACCTTACGAACATCATGGCGGCGAGGAAGGATAACACAATAGTCATTATGTGCTTAGGATAAGTCGATGGCGCCTGCGGCGGGCGCTTGTGCGGCCATGCGTGCTTAGACGTGGTTGGTTGTTGTGCACGACGAGCTTGTTTTCCGCGTTATTGTAGGCATACACAACCCTGAAAACAAAGAAATTTCCCTCTTCGTCGCCTCACAGGCGAGGGGATCTCGTTATTAACCACCGGTAATGCAACAGGCACAAAGTTCAGTGGAACTGCCATAAGTTCCGTGACGACTACCGCATCCTGCTGCTCGGAAAGTCGAAAAATTCTTGCCAGAGTTCTGGGTTTATCTTGTCTAGAGGAAGCAGCTCCGCAGACTATATATATAGTTTACAGCATGTTTGATTTTCTTTTATCATTTGTGCATAAAATTTCTATCTGAAAAGTAACTACTGAAAAGTCGTCGCTCCTTCAGACACGATCTTAACGTTTCAAGGTGGGCAAGAATGCTCCTCGGAATTTCGAAAGGAAGCGGTTGCTTGTTCGAGATTGTTCCGCTACGAGATTTTTTTTACTGAAATGTATGCAGCCGGGGTGCGATGGTTTCCGCTTCTGAAGAGCACTATGCCTTACTTGGCTTTGCGGCTGGCGAATAAAGCCTTGGGTCTAGGACGCTCACGTTTGGCTGGATACGGCGAAAAGAACCCTTCTATTAATGAGATTCGAGGGCCACCAAGTACCGAACATTTGGAAAGTCGAGGTGGCAAATAGGGCAAGGCAAGTAAGCGGAGTGAAAATATCGAGCGTACCAAGTCCTTGGTAGCCAGAGTAGCGTAATCACCCAAGCTACGCACGGCCTCTGGTAGCGATGTATTAATCTCATCCCTGATGCGTTTCTATTAAAGGCACCCGTACCTCAGTAGGTGAGGGAGAGAAGTGAGGGAATCAACGCACTGTTGGCAGGAGGGCACCCTGTATTACAAGCAGTCGGATAGGTTATCACGAGTCTGAACACTGTGAAAGGGTTCCCGCGTTTGTGCCGGTACCTTGCAAGAAGAGCCGGAGCACCCTCAGGGAGATCGATTACAGTAGCCTCGAGCAATCAAAGAAAATCGGGGTAGGAAAACCTAGCTTGGGGAACGACAGCCCAGATTTCTGCCTGTGTAGGGTCCGCTATCTAGGAGCGACGGAGACCCGACCGAACATTTCGTGATATGGAAGTTTTCTTGCAGGCGCAACTTAAACGGCGGCGCCTGCTGCACGTGTTGCTTCCAATTACAACATCGGCGTCAGGAATCGCTTCTAGCTGGGGCCAATCCTGTACTGGTTGCAAATTCCCAGCAGAGTTGGTGGCGTACTAACCGATGCCCGCCGCTGCCGAATCCATGTTCTAAAGGGGGCGAAAATTAAAAAAACAAAACAAATTTCTGTCTGCGCACAACTCGTGCACACTGCAATGGGCGCAACCCTACCTGTGGCATTTTGGTTTCCATTTCCGAACAGCTCGGTGCCGTGGGGGGCTCTCGGCAAGGTGAACCAAGCCTGGATCTAGGGAGCTGACTTTTGGGCTGGAAGCGGCGAAAACAATCTGTACAGTGAGTCTCGAGAGTCAGAGTGCCCCGAAACATCGGAACGTCAAAGCAGTAAGTGGCGAGTACCGGCTCGTAAGCTCGGTGGAAATCTAACATGGACCAAACCCTGCACAGCAAGTCCATCATCACACCTGTGGTGACGCACACCCATCGTAGCCAAACTTCGTCGTCTCTTTAATGAGGCAATTCAAAAACAGCGCCAATAACACTTCAGGTGCGAGCGAGAAGTGACGACATAAAATCAGTACTAGCGGAGGACAATCTGAAGTCCTTGGTATTTAGGTAGTTCCGCACTATCCTTAGCGACAGGGTTATTGCGTGTACCTTAGAGTAGGAGTCGAAGCACCCTCGGTGCAACAAAAATCACGGGTCTCTAATCATATGGGATGGTCGGGGTGGGTGGAACACGGCTTGGGACAGAACTCCAGATCGCTGCCTCAGTTACGGTTCCCTGCATAATAATAATAATAATAATAATAATAATAATAATAATAATAATAATAATAATAATAATAATATAATATAATAATAATAATAATAATAATAATAATAATAATAATAATAATATATAATAATAATAATTGGTTTTTGGGGAAAGGAAATGGCGCATTATCTGCCTCATATATCGGTGGACACCTGAACCGCGCCGTAGGGGAAGGGATAAAGGAAAGAGTGAAAGAAGAAAGGAAGAAAGTGGTGCCGTAGTGGGGGCTCCGGAATAATTTCGACCACCTGGGGATCTTTAACGGGCGCTGATATCCCACAGCACACGGGCGCCTTAGCGTTTTGCCTCCATAAAAGCGCAGCTGCCGCGGTCGGGTACTCTGCTTCTGAGGATCGGAAACCCCGGCAACGTTCCGTAGTACGGAGGTTCGCTTGGAGGCCGAGGGACGCTTATAAGGCAAAGACCCTTTCTTCGACACCCTTTACGGAGGCCTGTAAATGAACTCAACTCTCTTCGCATCAATTACCACATCGCATGCTGCCTCCACATTCGACCTACTCTCCATAACCCACTCCGAGCGTACGAATTCTCTTCCCTTACAACCCATCTCTTCAAACTAATTCCCAAGGAAGATTAGGGAAGCCTCCTAGGGCCGCTTCCTCGGGTGTGGTGTGGTGTGGCATAGTAGCTTGCTACGTAGTATTTAATTTTTCACCCTAGGGTGTGCTAAAACTTGTCAGTAAGGACATATTCATTTATGGTTACAACTGTGGTAAGTCAGTTATGCGTAAGCAGCGCAGGCTAAGTCTTCATTATTTTCAAATTTTTTTAATCAGCCGCCACCATCAACTGTCCTTGTAAAGCTTGCCGCAATACAGCAGAAGTGCGGCGAGACCATGTCTTTTCTATCTGGTCTTAGTAGCCCTCTGGCCTGATGAACCTGATGATGATAAACTGCATGACACTGAAAAATTCAATAATGTGTGCGAGTGTAAACTGCCTTTCTCACTAATGAAATACACTGCGGGGCAAGTTGGTGCATATGTTAGTCTAGTCGAAGTACAAAAAGAGAGGGCATCATGACGTTTTCATGTCATTTTCTGGTGCATATGTTGTGTCTTTTCTGCGCTTCGTCTACATTAATCTGTTTCACTCTACGTAAGCAAATGGGCTTCTCATAAAAACAGGAGATTGGATGTTGGGGAGTGAGTGAGTGAGTGAATAAACTTTATTGCTCTAATAAAGGAGTCTTGCTGCTTGCCCGAAGATTGCCGATGTCTTCCAGACTGAGCGTGGTTGGCGCCCCTAGTCCAAGGCACCACAGTCCCTGGCCATCCGGCATGCGTGGCTCACTAGGTATCTTTGGACCTTGAGCTGGCTGCTGGTTAGCCGGTCCTCCCACTGCTCCGCATTTGGCTCTTTGTTACCACGGAAAGCTACATTGTGTATGCATTCCCATGTGATATGATACAGCGTGGGGGTTGCCCCGCACCACGGACATGTATCCCTATACTGCTCCGGATACATCTTATGTAGAATGTGAAGGTTGTGGAAGGCTCCTGTTTGGAGTCTTCTCCAACATGTCGCTTCATATGTGTTAGCAGAGGATGTGGCTGGGGATATTTGCGTCTTCTGCCTTTGATGAGGTTGAGGATAGCTGCGTACGTGAGCTCTACCGTTATCTTCGGGCCGTCCGAGGCGTTTGACGCACCAGCTCGGATAGTAAGCTCGCGAGCTAGCTTGTCCGCCTTCAGATTGCCTTAGACTCCGGCGTGTCCTGGTACCTAGTAGATCCTATGTTGGATCTTTTTGTTGGTTCGCTGCGTTTTCAAGAGAATGCTTAGTGCTTTCTTGTTGATTCTTCCTACCATGTAGCGTCTGCACGCTTCTTGGGAATCTGTTATGATTGTGAGAGATTTGTTGGTGCGATAACCCTCGGCTGCCGCTAGAGCTACGGCGATCTCCTCTGCCTCAGTTACCGTCCCATCTCTCGTGGATGCGCCGCTGATGAGGCCACCCTCCTTTGTTGTGACAACCGATACCGTTTTCTTGATGCTTTGGCTACGAGTCCACGGGTAAAGAGTGGTGTCAGTGTAGACTACCTGATCTTGTGTGGCTATCTTCGCCTCTACATATTCAGCCCTTGCCTGTCTTCTGGCTGCGTGTAGATTTGGATCCATATTACTGGGTATAGGGCTAACCTGGTAGGTTCGACGTATTTCGTCTGGGATGTTTGCCGATCTATCCTCTATGTCCAGGACCCCCTTATAGTTCAGCCTTCTTAGGAGGGCCGTCCCTGTTGCCGAGTTCCTTAGCCTTTGTATCTGTGACATGACTTGTGCCCTGCTTAACTCGTCGAACGTGTTGTGCAGCCCCAGTTCTGCCAGCTTGTCGTTCGACGTGTTTCTGGGTAAGCCCAAAGCTGTCTTGTAGGCTCCTTTGATTAGGACCTCTGCCTGATTTTCTTCACTTTTCAGCATGCTGTGATATGGAAGTGAGTAAGTTATTCTGCTGATGACTAGGCTGTTCACCAGCTTTAGCGTGTCGCCTTCCTTCATGCCGTATCTTCTGGATGATACTCTGGTTATCATACGGCAAACTTCCGTTGACTTTTTAAGGAGGCCAATCGTGTGGTTGCATTTGCCGTTGCTCTGTAGCCACTTGCCTAAACCTCGATTGATCTCTCTTTCCCTCGAGCTTTATCTCTATTCTTGCATCCGTCAGGAAAGAAGCCGATGGATGTTGGGGAAAAGAAAGCGCGCAATAGCTGTCTCACATTTCGCGCACACCCGAACCGCGCCGTAAGGGGGGGGGGGGGATAAAGGAGGGAGTGAAAGAAGAAAGGAAGAAATGGGTGCCGTAGTGGAGGTCTCCGGAATAATTTAGACCACCCGGCGATCTTTAAAGGGGCTCTGAAACACCTTCCGAGGAGAGTACATCAACTTGCTCAATCACTGCATTGTGTTGTCACGAAAACCTGAGCCAAATAATACACTTCTACAAGCAGCAGAGAACCCACAATCACGCGCGAAAGTTGGCGAGCCCTTCCCGGCGACCCTTTCATGCTCGCACCCTCCTCCTTCCCTCGCATCTACGTATACATGTTGAGAGATGGTTATTGGTTGGATCCTTTCAGACGTCAGACAGCTACCAAGGCGCGGCCAATAAGCCGCGTAGCTCCTGCGGGTCAGGAAGCTCTCCCCCGGAGGTGGGGCAGGCGGAGAGGAGCGTCGACCTTCCTATGTGCAAAAAGTGACGAGAGGAGAGGGAAAGGCGCGAAGACACTGAAATTCAAATTTTGATTACAGCCAACTCTGTTTCTACAAAGCTCATTAAAAAAAAATTCTTCCTGGACAATATTCGTGAAGTGGTGTGCTGTAACATCCAGGCATACCGAAACTTTATTAGAGCACCTTTGAGAGCCCCTTTAACGTGTACTGACATCGCACAGCACACGGGCGCATTTGCGTTTCGCCTCCACCGAAACGCGGCCTTCACGGTCGTGTTCGAACCCGGGTACTCCGGATCAGTAGACGAGCGCCCTAACCGCTGAGTCATCGCGGTGGGTGAGCTTCTCATCATAGCTCGGGAATTAAATTCTCTCCTGTTTTTAATGACTTTACTGTTGACGTGCACGGCAAACTGTGATCATTGAATTTTCTTTCCACATTAAGAAATACATGAATTCAGCTCTGCGTCTTTCACTTTTCCTCCTTCCGCCTTGGTTTTCTGTTCACTGTTATTCCGCCAGAATGAGCTACTGGCAACTAGTCTTGATACGCTATTCTCGTCTAACAGTCTTGGCAAGAAACAGCAGGTGCCGATAGACGACGAAGCAGCGGAAATTGCAGCTGGTGCCCGCAGTTCCGGACAACGAGAGTGAAGTAGCTAACACGATAGAAATTGGGGGGAGCGCATTTGAAACTACCTTGAGGTTATGAATACCAGCGGACCAGTATCCCTAAGATCAAAGAAAATGGTAGTTCTATTCAGACAGGTCTCATCTATGCAGCTACTACTCAAACGCCATGAAAACGGTTTGAAGTTATATGAAAGACCACGCATCATGATAGAGAAAGAAAAATGATAATGGTACACATTATAGGATAGGAGTACAGGCGCGTGCATTATGTAACAAAGACGAGTTAATGGTACCATAGCTGAAATCGGAAAGCAGGGACGGACGTGTGCATTACATGCAATCTGGAGAAGAGATACTCAGTGGCCTTTTAGAACAACAGAGCGAATTGAAAGCGAAGTAAAAATTTAGCAGGAGCTTGGAGAGACTCACGTGAGGCGACGAGGTGAAGAATTTTGTGGGAGTAGGGTGGCTGCAGCTCACGCAGGTGAGGATTAATTGATATCATTGGAAGAGGTCTTTTTCACACAGTTGAGGTAATGCCCTAACCGGGCTAATGATGATGTTAATGATCAAATCCTAGACCGAATCAAAAAGCGTTGGAAACAAGAAACGTTTTCAGAAGTACCTTTTCCAGCTGCAATTAAGTGAATACTGCAACGATGGTTTCAACATTAGAATTGTTAACAGGTGTCAAGAAATGAGGCCTTTCCGCACTCATTTATTCTTATTGCCAGGACTAAATACGTAAAATATTTTTAGCGGGAAATGTTTCTCAAAGAGATCAGCGGCATTTGAACAAAAAAAAAACTGGGTAGCTTTGAAGTGAACTTCGTATGATCATTTATTTATGGCGCATCATGTGTTTTTTTATGTACATTATATATCACATAGCTTGAAAACAGTCACTCACGAAGACAATTATTTTTTAACAGACAACAGTATTCCCCAGATAGTTACAGAGACATGAATTCTTATCCTTAGTTAAGCAACACGGCACTGAAAAGCCCCTTGCGGGTCTCAAGCAATGAAATACATGGCAAACAAGCACACATCAGAGCACATACCAGGCTCGTTAACACCGTGTCCCTGGTGTAAGACAGCATTTTCTCACTTGCAAGTCAACAAGCGTTGACTGATGCGCGCGACACACACTCGATGGGAGGAATGTTGCAAACGTTATGATACTGTGATGCACAAAGAGACGAAAAATGCATCAACCACATCTTATAGCATTATTGTTAAAAACATGCTTTCATTTTCAGAATATGCTGATGTATTATGAAAAATGGGGAGTCATACAGTTACTAAATTTGACGTTTGACGGGTGAATAATTAAAGGGTGTTGTTTTGACAACCTTCAACAACATATGCTGCTCGCTCCATGATTTATGAG
This sequence comes from Amblyomma americanum, assembly GCA_030143305.2. NCBI lineage: Eukaryota > Metazoa > Arthropoda > Arachnida > Ixodida > Ixodidae > Amblyomma > Amblyomma americanum. Next base: position 137,547 of record JARKHS020010606.1, read on the forward strand.
GGCGATGAGGCAAGATTTCTTCTGTAAATACTCTCAGCCTGGAGATAATATGAAGCAGAGCATGCCGAATTTATATTCTAACGGGAGTATACATTTTAAAAATTCGAAGAAAAATATAGTAAATTGTAGAAAACCTTATATACATTTTTATGAGCCCATGCGGGATTTCAAGGTCCCCTCGAAATAGGCTTTTAGGCATACTCTGCAATATTGTTGACTAACCTACACTCTGGGTAAACTTCTTCAAAGTGTAAGCTGTCCAACGAGAGAAATCGCAGGATAAAAATACGCACAACCACGGAACCTCGCGCAAACACATAAATGCGCACAGTTCTCTTATATTTCGGAGACGTCAGATAAAGAAATGAGAATCAAGACTGCGCGTGGTTACCCAGCACCCGTCCGCCCCACGCGCACATCCATGCAAACACACGCATCTGTAATAGTGTTCCTTTTCCCACAAGAACAGTGGCATATATCAGCTCGAAGATATGGGAATTCTGTTGAGGCGTTTAAGAATAACAGCGTCATAATGTAGCAACCTTGAACGCTAAAAATGTCGCACTCGTTCAAATGGGCTTCTCCAGCATGGACCACTCGTCAGCAGACAAAAAGCAGACATCAGCACTAAAATATAAAGACGGCACACAAAACCAAGGGAGCTTCAAGACCTCAGCCAGCATGCGGTAGCGCATATCCCATGCAAACGTTTGTATTGCAGTCAGGTGACGCGTCAGTGCCCAGGAGGCACAGGACAGAATTCAACAAATGGCCAGCGCCAAGAAAAACGCTGGGCAGGCCCTCCTGCATTCAAACACTCGGGAAGCCTCTTTTTCCTAGAGGCGCGTTAATGGTCTCTTGTTCACTCTTAAACGCACGTACTGAAGGCTCTGCGCCCACCTATTTTCACCGAAACATGCTGAGTGCACCAAATATTGTTTATTAAATGACTTGTTTTAAGTGAAAAATGCTTAAAAATGCTCGTGACTAGCGAAAGCTCGCTGAGCAATCTTCTTTCCAATACTGCTGCTGCGTTACGCCACCTGTCGACAGTCGTTTCTAATGTAAAATCAACAGCCTCTGTGTTCTGCTAAAACAGTCCACTGAGCAGATTTTAAAAAGCGCACCGGTAGAGCTATCGACCAAGCAAAAAAAAGTCGCTTCACTTTCGTTTAACCAACCACGTAGAGATCTCCAAAAAGCTAAGAAGTTACGTTATGTGCAGACCGTCAACTTAAGGCAAAAAAAATGGCAATTTTACGTGTTGGAGCTTTCTATCAACAAACTGATTTAAGTACTATGCATGAAAGGTGTTCGTATATACTTTCATTGATATGCTTTTCAGATGTAGGAGCAGCTTCGCTGCAGCAGGGTTGGTTAAATGTTGGAAGTAACATCACTGTCAAGTCGCATTTTTATCTTAATTGATTCGCTAAAAACTAAAGCCTAGAAGCAAAAGAACCAAATCTCGTGCCAGTGACCTCTCTCCGTTTCTCGAATCATAAGTGGAGTCGCCTTTGCTGCACTTTGTAAAGGCAAGTACGACACCTTTATGCTTTGTTACTTCGCTGAGCTCGTTTTATACGCAAGGCTGACTTCTTGCATTTGTCACTTTCGCTTGTCATCTGTTTTGCGCAACATGTGAACAGTTGTATTTCGTTTCACAGCCAACGTGCTAGCTTTGCTTCTCTTATATGAAGAACTGACAAACAATAATAATGCACACGACTCCTTCCATGTTTTGGAACATAGCCCTTTGTTCTTGCTCTAAATGCTGATTTATACAAAGAATCAATGACCACTTAAAATTTCCCCACCCTTAGGTATCCAAGTCTGTGTAATCTAGTCAACTCTTCTCAGTGAACTGAGGGTCATGTGATCTTAAAACTATATCTTGAAAAGGAACCACTTCACAGCTAAATTTGCTTAGCTTGCATGTAAACATTATTTCATTGGGTTAAATGTCAAAAGCCAGTTAAAAGCCCTTTTCGATCATTCGCTCAAGCAAAGCCCTAGAAAGAAGTATACAACGCTTCTTTTGTTTCATGAAGGTGCTGAGAGCAAGGCCCGAGCAGTTGCGACAATGAATGCCTCTTTGGTCTCCGAATGAATTCCGACAATCGGTCTCCGCGTAGCAAAAAGTTTCACAAGCCACATTAAAAACATCCTCGGGTACATTGGTCATTTTCTGAGGATGGAACTTTTCTCTCGACAATTATCAATGTAGTAAAGCATTCATGCAATTGCAGCAGCTCAGCTAATTATGTTTGGCTTATAAATAGGTCTCATAACGACAGAATATTGGGAAATATATTGTCCTCACGGACAACACAAATAGAGTTCTCGTTTATTCCAGCAGCATAAAGGAGCCTTTCTCAACTTTCTCAGCAGAGTGAACATGCAAAGAAAATGCTGATATGACGGAAACCGCTTCATATTATAAATAGTTCCACATTTACTTTCTTCCAGCTGTTTATCGATACTTCTTCAACTGCAGTTTAAGACACTACACAAACTTCACTAAAGAAATACGGGTACAGAAGCTACCCAATGGCCAAAAAACGGCGCAGCTTTTCAAGTATCAGGCAATTTTTCATAGGAACGTCCCTTGAATGGGTGGCGCAATATATATTGATACACAAAGATCAGGACTTTTTTTTTTGCACGTTTAGTGCCGCACAGAAAAGGTGGACGCAGACCCATTTAGCTCGAAGGATGCTTTCGATTGAGCTACAAGAAGAAGCTGCAGTCAAGAAAACGTAAAACTTTCAGCCGTGTGGAGGACCTGCCCGGGAAACAACATTTGGGAAAGCCGCTTGCACTTTAATGATGCAGCGACGTGTTACAAAATAGCGGCATCAGTCTTATACGGCATCGTCCTTTCCGGGCGGGCCGAACGCCCCATTCGTGAAACGGTGCGCTGGCCCCAGGAAGCCGGCGTGCGGAACCACCGTGGAAGTGGTCGAGGCGAAACTGATGCAGCTGGACCTGGGTGCTCGGCCTTTGTAGAGCCGCCCGGTGTCGCCATGTGCGGCCACCGTACCGCCAACACTCGACACCCCCGTCGACTGTCGGCAGCCCACGCGGTAGCTGAGACCATGGCGCATCTGCTCCGCACTGAGAGCACGCGACGCTCGCCAGCGCTGCAGGTGATGACGAATGGTACTGCGCACCTGCGAAGGCGTGTGAGGTGTTTTTGTCTCCACTTATTATGTTCTCGAGTTACCTGCAAGTGGTAAACATACCCGTAAATTCTGGACAGAAGGATTTTTGAGCGGGAAACCGTTTATGAACGCAATTTTTTCATTATAAAATTTCACTGTAGGAATCAATATATCCGCAGATCACCTGACAGCAGTCTTGAATTTTTTTTCTATTGACCTTTTGCTATCGTCAAAAACGTTCCCTAATAGTTTTCTATGGCAGTCTTAACTGTTCGATGCGATCGATGGAAACACTGTAAAGGAAAGATTTTCCTACATATCAGAGTAATGGACAATAACATTCAAATATTTTCACAACAATGTCTTACATTTTACCAGTTTTCAAAATTTTTGCCCGAGAGAGCTGGACATGTGTACTATACAACAGATGTGGTAAGAAATACCAGACAGTGTGCTTCGTTAACTTCATTTAAGTAACCCCTTGCTTCGCTACTATCTAGAAGCCATGCTTTTCTGGTGAGCAACCATATCAAGCACAGTCTTATAGCTGATTCGCATCTGCGAGTGGCGGTCTGCTTTTAGTCAGTTCGTTACGGTAGCATGGTTGGGGTTCTTCGGACCATAACGAATCGACAGAAATGATTCCCGCGGTCAGCAGGTGCGAATGAGCCTCAAATACAAGGGGTGCTCTTTGTTTCAGTTTCCACATCGAGAGTTTCGTTCTGCGCAATTTGTTTTCAAAAGATAAGGTTTTCAGTTATTCTGTTAATCCATCTTCGCTTGACCCCAACAGTTAAGAATCTAGCACTACTCGTGTCACCATTATGCTTCGACGACCAGTGCGAGACTGTTCCTACGCAATAAAAAACTAGTAAGGCGGTCGTATACGCTAATTGATCTAAATGATCATACCTCATTGAAGGTTTCAACTTGAGTGTTCAGCACATTTGCTTCAGTGCTGCGCTTTTTTTTTCTCGTAGAAGCGTGAAGCACACAAACGTGATTACGCAAAAGCTTCATGCAATAGTATTCAATGTGATAAAAACTGGATTCATGTTGTACTGGCAAGGACGAAAACGCGTTTTCTGGAACTGCGTCCGTGTGAGAAAAGACGACACGCAAAAGGTTTTCAGGGCATAAATATGACGGGAAGTTGACTGCAGCTTCGGCATCAAGACTATAAAACTGTTTTCAAGACTTCAAGCTGTATTTCGACGTTATCACAGACTCGCGGGAAGTAAAGGCAGAAGGAATATGTTACTTACCTCACCATTAAAGAAGCAGTAAAGAACCGCTACTGTGAATCCCTGAAAAGCAAATAAAAGAAATCCTTTGTGTAACCGAAATATTCATTCTAAAAGAGCGCGGGCAGGACACGGATGGAGAAGGAAACGTGCAACACGAGCGCTTGTACGTGCCCTTCTTCGTCCATGTCCTGTTCGCGCTCTTTTAGAATTAACGCCTACCGACTCGTACAGGCTTCAACTTTAACCAAAATAGCTTTGCGATCTGTGCGACGCAGGGCGGCCCAAAGTTAGACAGTTTTAACACGACCGTAGGGTAAGCACGGTAACTACGGTAACTGCTACCGCAACCTGAAATGTTGCTAAGGAAGCCTGGCAACACTAGCAACGGCAACACGTTACCGTAATTGTCGTACGGCTGTCCGGCTGCGCTAAGATTGTTTAAAAATACATACTCTAACGCGCTTCCTTTCTGGAATTTTCGTTTCACGACATGACCGTGGAGCTGGTTGGAGGGTCGGAAGTTTCTGTAGTCGTAAAAAAATATCGTGTCGCGCCATGATATCAGCGCGCATTCTGCTTAGAAAATGCACGAAAAAAAAATAAAGGTTTGAGTACTTCGATTTTCAGAGAAAACGTAGTTATCTCGCCTTGGATTATATGCTGAGAATAATGTCGCATTTAACAAAATTTGTATGTATTTTCCAGCACTATGGAGCCTGAGTGTCGGTTTAGTCTCGCAGACGGTTGTGTTTTGCAAGGCACGATTCAGGAGATGAGAATGTTTATAAATGTCATCGCAGCTTCGAAATAGCTGCTTCTTTCCCAGCATCTATTTGTACCTCGTTGTGTGCTTGTGCTAACTAGTGTGCACTACTTTACAAGAATAACATGTTATAACGGCAGGCAGCCTTTAAAAAGAATCAGAGATTGCTCGATATGATGACCCTCGCATATCGCATTCCGATTATTACCTCTTGAGGAACAAACGACACATTGAGAAGAATATATCAAGGTGTCATCGAAATATATGTGCAGATGGTGCAGAACACACCGAGATGTTCCCAAAATATTTAATTTCGGGCTTTGTCTTGTGCTCTATTCAGTAATTTTCACCATCATCCAACTGATTAGAGGACATTAATACGCTCGAACATGTCCCGTCCTACAGGATTCAAGAGCTGATATGTTTGAATGCAAGCGGCACCAGCATTATAATTTTATCCACACTAAACTAAAATAAAAATAGCAAGTACAAGTTGTTTGGAAAATGATGAAAACTTGCAGTAATGAAACCGATTTAATTTCTGAGATCCTGCGCTAAAGTTACGGCAATAATAACTTCACATGCACGAAAAACTTCTGTCTTCACTACAAGTATTCGTAATTGCAATTTTACAGTCGTCCTGAAGTTCTGTACGTTATGATATGTTTTTTTTTGCGCGTGCTCTGACTATATTGAACTCGCGTATGCTTGAACCAGGAAGATATTTTAATTTTTAGCGCCACTCTTCATCCAAAGTAAGCCCTACTTCTTTGGGATGTGAGCTTTTTTCACACCTAAAAGCAAGACAAATATTCTACTTTCGCCGCCGAAGTCACTAATATGAATAAGACGATGTAAAATCTTTAGAATTTAAGTGGAAGCGCTGTAACCATTATCCTATTATTAAGAAAACCAGTGCGTTTTGTGCCGCAAGCGAAAAATGAAAAGCAGTTTTTTTTCTCTCGTCGATGTTTTAGATTTACCAACGTGAAAGCATTAGCGAATAATTTTCGATAAGCAATGAGCACCTCGTATGGTGCTTCACGAATTTTTTAAACTACTTTTCTGTCAGAGGTCACTAGAAGCGCGTGAACGTTGACTACGACGTCATTGTGTGAATTTTCCTGCTCACTTTTATCAGCTGCGGTGTAACCAAAGCGCCTTTAATACACCTTCTAATTCAAGAATTTCACCTCCACTTAATTTCTCTGCTACCAAAACCTACCAGTAACATCAATTTCGAAAAAAAAGAGACGCGTCAGAAATTATACATTTACAATACTGCTAACCTCAAGGAGGTGGCCGTGGCACGGTGGGAAATACATCAGTAAGCATAGAAATAGTACACAGTAAACAAAACGCTTTAAAAGGATACTAGGCACGAAATATTAGGCACATGAAGTGCAAAGCATTCAAAAACATTAAACTTTAAGGAAGAGACTTCACATACTAAGCTTAATAAATGCCTGAAATTCATCCACGTTATCCACTTCAACCCACATGTGACAGTCTTGTCGGCAGAGCACATCCCTTTCATTTCTCTTCCCTGCCTACTTCAGCGAATAAATAATTACACACCTAATGCATTTTGATTTTTCTACCAGCAGTCTTGCCATCATTTACAAGGTTAAAAATAACTGAAGAGTTGACACGGCTTTGGATGTTGTTGCTCTGTATTGATCTATTTAGGCCTTGAACGCTACGATACTAGGAACTCCTTCTTTCAAATAAAGTTCTTGCGGATATAAGTCTGAGACTTGTCTTAGTGGAAGGAACAGCTTGTGGCAAGAAAGCTGACCAACTTGCCTGCGTTGAGAGCAGCGTGATCTGCAGGTAAGTGAATACAATCTTGGCAGTCTTGTGAGAGGGAGTCCAGATGACCAAAATGTACGTGACACCGAGCAGAGGCGTGAGGACGAGCAAAGCCTTCGCTGCCTTCCTGCATAGGGATTTGTAATCGTCACATAGTGATGCTCATACTCTCACATTTGGTAGGTAAAGCGATAAGTCATTCTTTCACAATTACCCTATTTTTAACTTAGAAAAAATAAATGCTCATTTCACATCGTTCTGCTTCGATGCTGAACATAAGCCTCGGCCATAGGCTGAAGATAAAGGTTACTGTGATACTAATGGCGTATTCGAATAGGCGATCCGGAGCGAAGTTTCTTGCTCGGCGAATCGGAACAGCGTGTTTAAACCGGCAATTTTAATTGAAATTCTGGTTACCTATCACACTGGAGAAGCCACTCACTCTGAGGCGAAACGTCCCGCCTTACCCACGTAGCCAGAAGCTCATCACACGTTCTAATCTTCAAATTGAATTTTGCAACACCACTGCAGATTTTCGCTGCTTCCCGAATTCAGAGCAACGATCCGAATCGCTGTCTTGTATACGCCATATGAAACTAGCAATGGAAACTTGCTTACTCATGAGATACGGCTTCGGAACGTCGTGTAATCTCGCATGTGGTGCTCAAACTCGGCAATATTCAACAATTGATGCTGCATTAAATGGACTTGCACGCCAACTGATGTTGCATTAAATGGACTTGCACGCCAGATGTTAACCGAGTGGCCGACGGCAGGAAACATGCGAGCCAGTGGTCGTTCAGGCAAACCAGTGCGGCTCTCTCTGGCCAGTAGACACCTCTTAGCGGACCGCGTATAAAGATTAGACAACTCAAAATGGTTAGTAATGTTTCCCAACACTACAATTTGTGGCGAACTCTAGCTCCTTGCCGGCTTTGCGTGCAAGTATTGAGTACAGTTTAAGGACATTTTTTTAGAACCCCTGATTGGATTTTCCTGATGCAACATTGCGCATTATCACGAAAAAGTGAAAGCAGTCAGGAAAGCAAGCAAGCAGACTTGCTAAACTGTAAGTGGTTTGTCACTTGAACTTGCACCCTCGAAAGAAACTCAGCTGGGTTACGGAGATAGCTGTGTGGACTTGGTCGGGTGCTGCACAAAAGCAACCAATGTCAGATGCGCCTTGCCCCAGACGAAATGCCCAGTTGCTTTTGCCCCATTTTCAAAAGACCGGATGTTAGGTGTGAGGTCAATTTAGGTTGGATGTGCTAAAATGACCTCAGGCAGGCGCAAGCCCACCGGTCATAAGCTAATCGATTTTAAACTGACCCGGACAAAAACTCACCGAATCAAGGCTTTACAATTCTTTGCATCTTTCAACAGCATCGGCGTATAAGGTTACCTTAGGTTACATTTGATTACATTTAAAGTTAGGTAAAACTGGACTTAAGGTTAGGCTACTTTAGGCTTTCAAAAAAAAGGCATTAACAATTCGGAGAAAAAAGCGTACCCCCCTCCCCTTTTTACCATTCTCGATTGTGCGTTAACAAAACAAAAAGGTGGGCTGAGAACATTGATGGGGATGAGGCTTAGAATGAATCCCGGCTGTCTGCACATAACACTAGAACACTTCCGCTTGCAAAACAATCGCGGGTGACAAATCTTTCAATCTAACTAGATTTAGTGTTTGCTTATTGTCCCGTTAAATGCTTTTAAACTACCCTACATGCATTCAATGGTTGCTCACCTGAACCACATCGGCAATTTTATACATTTTTTTATTTCCATAAAAGCTGCGAATAATATTGAACTACTTATATTTTATTAACGCTCTTTTGTAAAGCAGGTGTTTAGCACGTGGGGCCAGGGGGATGGTAACGCCCCTGTTTTCTTCCAGCGTTCCTCACTTGTAGTTTTTCATTACACCTTTCCCTGTGGTTTAGGTCTTGAGAGGCTGGAAATATTTTTGTTTAATGGCTGGAGAACTATCAGTAGGAGATGTTGACAGTGGGAGTAGCATGCATTTAGGGGATCTGGACAGGAGTCTCGGGGCTTTTGGCGTCCATGGATCTTGAGACGGGACAAATGCTGCCGAGAACTTTGCAATGAGGTGCTTACGCCGTGGGGATTAGGCGACTGGTGTTCTGCCCTTGAGGCAACTATGCTAATAGCCATTTGGCTGTCGTCGAGATCGGAATGGCTGTAGCTGTTCCATCCTCAATTCATGCACAGAGGGTAAGAAAATAGGACCTGTTCTTGGGGAAAACATTCAAATAGTGGCTCACCACTCCGCATGCGCGGAGCATAAATACCGATTTGGCCTGACGAATAGCGGGCGCTGCTTTACCAGCATGAGAAAAACAGCGTGACTCCCGAACGTCGGATAGGGCAGGGCAACAAGGCGGCAAACGTTAAAGGCATTGAATTGATTTGAAGTTTATTTCGGAACTTTACTATCATTATTAAGGAGGGCAGGAGGAACGGTTTCCTCGGCAAGTTTATGGTGCACGACACTCTTTTGTCTCGAGTGGAGCTCACGATAAAATTACGACTATAAAGCATCGCAGATTTTAAAGTCGTTTTAAATGCAAGTAGCAGGTAGCCCTGGCAAGTTTTAGCTCTTTTCTTGCCACAGAGCTTTGTACGAAAGCGCGGAATACTCAAACAGGCTCATGTTTCGGGCTCAAAAAAGCAGTAACAAATGGCAGTTTTTTTTATTACTGATCTCTTTCCTGATGCTGTCGTGAATACAGTTCTAACGAAATTGACGGTTTCGGGACATATAATTAAATGTCCGACTTTCCGTCCGAAGTGGTATGGAGAGTTGCGAACGCTATTCAAATGCTTCCAGCTTTTATTCTAAAGCTCCTCCAATACTCCACACTTTCTACATAAGGCTCATTTATCGTAATGGGAAGTCCATAGCACAATATCTCGCCACATCTAGTTACATTTCTTTGCAAACAATCTTGTAGCGTCTGGGGAGCGTACCCACGACAATTTCTCTTACATGTTGACAAGAAAGCGATAAGACTCCAAGCCGGCAGCGAAATGCAAACAGGATTGCAAGGAAATCACAACACTGCTACACAATGTGCTCCTTGGGATTGACCCGTTCCGATAAGTAAAAAGAGCAGTCTGACGTGCTGTACCTGTACTGCTGCGTTTCCACAGTCGTTGTGGCTCGTAGTTTGGTAATAAGCACATACATAATTTCCCCCATGAAGAACATGTTAACCTGGAAAATACAAATAAAAAATAGCCACAGCGCTCCTCATGCTTGTAGGCATGCAAAGCCTCATATATCTTGCATCGTGCGCTCCACCAAAAAAATAATAATATCTGGTGGGCACTATGGCTATGTCTTAAAGCCACTACTATACCTTTATATGGTTCGTTGGTAGCTATCTGCACTGCAGATACTTTCTGCACAATTCGAATATGGTGGTTCACGTCGCGAGCAAGAATATGAAGTGAATGTTTCTTAATGTTCTTCTATTTGCGTGTAAACGCTGTTTCTTGAACAGTCCGAGTATTCTACAGGGATAGTTTTGCATGGGGTAGAAACAGCAACAATTTCACAATTTTCATATGCTAAAATCACTCGCTTTAGCCCCATATAAATTGAAGGTGGAAGCCTCAATAAACGCTCCCTGTGAAATGGTGACTCGCTCTGTAATTGTATTCTTCACCAGAAGGGTCCAAGTAGGCTAACTCCAAAATCTTTTTATGTACAGCGAATAAATTTTATATTCATAATTTAAAAGAACTTAATCTCATGCCTAGGTACAAGATGTTTAATTCTAGATGGCAGAGAGAAACGGCTGAGAGTAAAATTATTAAGTATTGTTTAAGAAACGGATGCAGCGCGAATGTCAACTAGGCCTGTTTTATACACAATGTATAAGCCTGAACAAGAAAAGTAGCATAGCACAATTCAGAACAAAAAAATACACGAATACACGGAATATTTTTTCTCAGAACTATCAGTGCGCTAATGGAAGAAAAAATTACCCCTTGTAACGATACTTGCACTGTTTCGTGATAGGCACCTGCGTTAGCGGCGAGGTCACACTTTGCACAACACGTGCCTACCGACTTAGTGCGCGGCGATGGCATCATATCGACGCATTCCACATCAAAGTTATGTGCTGGCATGCCTACGAAAATGATAAATGCAGTTTTGTGCAACTATAGGCACCAAAGAAATGGACGCATTCGCGGATCACCACTGCCCCATAGATCGCGTTCTGCATGCGCGTAACTCCGCAGGTGGCGTGGTCAAGACGGTGTTGCATGTAGCGCTAGGCGCATGATTTTTGTTGTTGTAGAAGTACAGAAGTACTCTACATACATACAAGCGCAAGAAATGAGAGGGCGTATTCTCACAGCTTTCCGGGTGTAACCAAAACTGGCTATAGCATAATTTCACAGCGGCCTTGACCTAAAATATACACCACAGATAGCCGGCTTTACGCTAAATTTCTCTGAGATGTTGCAATTCTTTGTCGCTAATATACCGCCTCCAGGAAAACACTAATAAATGTGGCACTTTACACGGGTAAAATTCTTTTTAATCATGACTACATTGCCGAGAACGAAAAAATGCTTAGTATCTAGCTAAGATTAGGAGAGCGAAATATTTTGAACGGCTCAGCGACTGCAGTTTTATTGATTCTTGCGACTAGACGTTAACTAAACGTGTCAGTTTATTGCACTAGCAGTCAACGTTTACAAGGTCTCAAACTGTTGTCTACGTAGCTTAAAAAGATAATGTCTCTCCGCCCTACAATGTCTTTTCGCTTCAAAGCATTGTAGCCGACTGGACTGTGTATTGCTTTAAGAACAGAAGAAGGAAAAATTGATGGAAAATGCAAAATGTGTTTTAACCGATACACTTATATTGTGCGATTTAGAGCATGAATCTTTGGTGTAGCTCTGATGCGCGAATAACAGTAGAAATAAACATCATTATTCCTCTTTCTTGGAAGTCGCTTCCCCGAGCGAGGTACTAAACCACAGCCCTATTCTGCGTTCAGTATGCTGTTCTCGTGCGTCACTGAGATAATTTTTGTTTTGTGTTGAAAAGGTGCCCGCATTTGCCTTGCGAGAAAAAGTGCGAGTAGTAGCACTAAAACCATTTGTAGCAGTCAGAGTAAACAACAGTTTAACACTGCACAAAAAAAGTAAAAATACCAGACAATGTTTCCTGTTAGGTCAAAATACGAGAAAGGACACACACACACACACGCACACACACACACAGACTCTCTTTCTCTCTCTCTCTCTCTCTTTCTCTCAGTGTAGTAGTACATCGAAGACCACCAATTCAGGAAATGTACCTGCAGTGCTACAATATTTTCTACCAGAAATAAGCTTGAGGCGAATTGAGAACTAGTGAACTCAGCAGACTGACAAACCTCTTCTCTAGAGTAATGGTAGAGCTGGTAATGTTGGTATGTGATGTAATTATAATTAAGGGCAGGTTCAGATTGCACCTCTTTGCCAAGGAGGTAAAACAACATGTAACCAAATTTCCTTTACAAAGGACCCACTGCAGCATCATGAATACCATAAGCTGCGCAATACTAAATTTTGGGGACAATAATTTCGTTATTCTTGTTATTACAATTTATCATTAAAGCAGCTGAACTCGGTACGAGCAGTTGGTGGAGCGCCCAGTTGCTTCCGAGATGAATAAATCGTAATAAACAAACCTCACAACCTGTACTTTTCTCTTAAGGTGATGCATCGTGATAAAGCAAAACCACGTGACAAAGGCCTTAACCAGCCGGTACTTCGTCAATTTTTTATATTACTTACCAAAAGAACGATGGCAACGGGACAGATAAAGATGCAGTCGTAAATATCTTTTAGCTGCCATACGCACCTGCAAAGGAAAGACGTCAAAGTTAAAAACTGAAAAAGCACGTCGAGTAAAAAGTGCAAAATCTTCTTTTAGGACCTACAAGGGTGAGACAGCTTTGTTTTGTTTGGTTGAAATATGGTACGACGGTGGCCGCTGGCGCTTTTCCAGCCCGAAAAATCTCGCCGCGTGACTTGGCCCAATAATAGCCCGCGGAATGAGGGGAGAGGAAGCTATGAGAAAGCTCTTTGTTCTCAGAATCGAAACCCGCATCTGCCAAAGCCATCGCCACGACAAGAGGAAGAAACCTACAAGTGAAGAAATTCGTTTTCCCGCGGGATAGAGCAGGCCAGATGAAAGCGGCTTTGAGAACCGCTCATAAAAGCGGCGTCAAAACATAATTCAAAAAAGAAGAATGTGATGTCGACAGCTGCCATGATCCGCACAAGAAAGGTTACAAATACGATTGGAGGTTTTGTCACAACAGCCTCACCACAATGCGCCCGGGGCCATCTTAATGTGCCATGAAACTATTTGTCTCAAACACAATTGAAGGTTTTGACAGATAAACTATTAGCTTGTGATCTACTTGTAAATAGAATGTCAGGTTACTTTCAGAATGTTCTTGGTTGGTTTCACTTATCCCCATTTTGTTTAGTGCGTTTTTTGCCCTGACGACCGGCCTAAAGACAGCCAGACAAACACATTTTTAGCGCATTGAGTAGCTTCTCCATATGCTACAGCACCTACCTTAGCCTTCTTTATCAGCCCTCTGTTGGGCGATATTAGCGCGCCTATAGATTTTGGAAAAGAAACATCACTAGAAGGCTGCGCTATTGTTTATGCAAAAATATAGATTTTTTTTGAAGATAGCACATGTGCACAATTGAAACCTTTGCTGTAGACATATCACATGGTTAGGCGTGATAATATGTAAACGTTTGCAATAATGCAGCAAAATTCCCTCGCTGCGGCACAACTAATAATGATTCGGACTTCTATAGCACAAATACACATGAAGTTTTCCAATTCAGCTCAAATTATGCATTAATTGCGCGCAGTACTTCGGGGCAAATTGCTGCTTCCGTCACAAGATGTGTAAATACTTCAATTATTGCGATTATCTTAACCTATATGTGCAAAAACATCTGAAATTTGAAAAAAATTAAAATATTTTTCGATATAAAACGTTTATTTAACATCACAATCTAGAATCATCCTTTTATTGGTGGAAATCTTTTTTCAACGCCAATATTGAGCCATCCTTCATACATTTCTCATCGGCTTTAAAATCACATTCGTCATCACGCACGACGGTTTCCTTGTGACAATGCGCAAAATTATTTGTTTCTCTTGCAGAAATCAAGTCTACTCGATGGAGTCGAATTTAAGAAATGCCGTAGAGAGAAGACTGGTTGACAATTTCTGAACGCACACAATGCACAAAACTGAGCGACATGTCCATATGTCCGAGCTTTGGACAACTTCACAGAACGGATGAGTCCTGGGGGCCACTGCTTCACAACAAGGACGAAACTAAACAACGTGAAGTCATCCGTCTTGCCCTTGCCGCTGCTGAGATCCAGGAGATCCCGGTCGACGGCTGAGTGGGAGGACATGGCTGGTACCGAGCGGCGCCTCGGATACCCATCGTCTTTTTGACGGGTGCTATTAAATGTTATTTCTCTCTCTCTCTCTCTCTGAGCGAACGCAACACAATCCTTGCACCTACAATAGAGGGCGCAAGCTTTTACAAAATAAACTTTGCGATTGTTGTTGACAGCGCTTAACAACACGGACAGAAGACAGCGCCTGCGACGTCGTCTTCCATGTTTTCTGTCTTTTGTCGGTGCTTTTAAGCGCTGTCAACAACAATGCATCCGCACCAACTAGCCCGACAACTTGTCCTATTCCAACTTTTCGACTTACTCCGCAAAAAAGTGCTGTCCTACAAGTAGGGTGCTAGGTATATATTGGTTAAAAATATTGATTGAGATTCTGCGAAAGATAATCATTGTTCTTTCTTTTGTGAGATGACTTTGATTGCAGTCTAAGCAATAAAGACAAGAGTAATATATTCCCAATGCGCTCCACTACAGCTGATATCTAAAAACAAGTTTTAACATGTACCATAAAATGAATACTTTCTGAAATTTTCCCAAGGAAAGGTGGAATCTATGAACCGAAATTTTTTGTCCATAAATGTAGTTGTGACATTCCTTGTGTGTGCTACGAGGTACATTCCTTGTGTGTGCTACGAGGTTCCGCGTTCGACGGCGCGGCGTAGACGGAGACCCAGATGACAGGCATCATCAATTACCCAGCCATGCTCGTTGAGAGTGACAACCAGAACGAAGGGGTTTAAGCCCAACCGGACCCGCCGCCGCGGGGAAACGGGCTTATCCTCCCCAATTGGCGTGGCGGTTCCAGGGGCGGCCCTCCCGGGCACATTCCAGGACAAGGGAACTGTCAGCGATCCAGAGCGCGCCTTACCTTGAGGAACGAGTGTCAGTTGATGGATGAAGAATGGAGGCCGGTGACCCGCGGGAACTGTCAGCGGGCCAGAGCGCGCCGTACCACAGCCGACGCTATGCGCTACCGCGAAGACAACATTCTTTCCCTCGGACTCAACACGTGAGGTGGGCGAGACAATAAGTGCGGTGGTATGTTTGTGCGCCCAAGTGAAAGCCCTAGCCCCCCCCTCCTTCCCCTCCGGCGTGGGCGTCCTCACCCTAGGGGGTGTGGAGAAGAGGATATAAAAATCGAGAGGCAGTACGGAAGGGGCACGCTCAGGACGACATCGTTCGCCAAGAGGGCCTTCAGCGCCGAAACCCGACGGCGTGCAGCTACCACCAGCAACCGCTCGAGCCCAACTCCGGAGCCACTCCATCGCCCCCATGAAGTCGTCGGCACGTAAGCTCGGACGCCCCAGCCTCTGAATCTTAATCATGTATAATTATTGAATATATCTGTTTGTTTAAACTGAGCCATACGGTGTCTCTTTGCCTCTCCGTCCCGTGTGGACCTGCGCATTATGGGGGTCATCACATAGTTTTATTCTTATACTTCAGATCTGTTCAATTAATATGGCGATTTCTTAAATTAGTAACATTGATGCGTGCTACTGTAGAAGTAGAACAGCCTGCATTCGTAGAGAAAAAAGATGGTTCCCTCACTCTCGCGCACGGACCACTTAAGGACCGCCGCAGTTTTACGTCTCTTCTCCGGAGGTTCTCCTCGCGTTGTACGTTACAGTTCGGTGGAGGTGCTGGGTACGCTTCCCGACCAGCGCACTCCGCACAGCATCACTACGGACCTCCAACCTGACCACCAGCGACCCAGCCGCCGTATCCGCGGAGGGTCGCCTGAGTTTGTACATCCTCCCCCGCCCACAAGAGCGACGCAGCCTCAGCCCCCGAGTCCAACTGACATGGCCACTGACACCAGGTCCCAGGCACCTGCTACACCTGAGCCACCTGCACCTGCTACAGCTGAGCCACGTCCTCGGAAGTCGGATTCGTGGCGTACACCGGACCGTAGGCCTTTGTGCTATAACTGTGGGGAGCCCGGTCATCTCTACCGAGCCTGTCCGTACTGCCAAGTGGGTCTTCGCGGTTTTCGTCCCGACGCAACTTGTGCTCGGAACGGTGAATGAATGCATGAGATTGCGGAGCATCTCTGGGCGCCCAGTACCGTATTTACTCTGGAAGGCGCAAGTCCCGTTCGCCTTCGCCTCTCCGCTATTGTGCTTCCAGATCCGGCCGCCAGAGTAGCTCTGCTGGCCGTCGCTCGCCCAGTCCGCGTCGGCAAAACTAACACCTGCTACCTCTGGGGTCAAGGCCGCTGACGTCGAGACGTTTCAAGATCCTGCATCGCGAAACCATCGAGCCGACGATGCCAGGACAGAGAGACGCAGCGACAGTACCCGATACGCTGCATCCGATTTGCGGGTGACAACTGATGGCACTAAGATTACCGCGCTGCTCGATACCGGTGCTGATTATTCCGTCATGAGCCGTGCTTCGGCTGGAGACCTTAAAAAGGTTCTGACACCGTGGACGGGGACCCACATGCGCACCGCTGGTGGCCACCTAATTTCCCCTGTGGGCAAGTGC
Source organism: Amblyomma americanum (assembly GCA_030143305.2). Taxonomy (NCBI): domain Eukaryota; kingdom Metazoa; phylum Arthropoda; class Arachnida; order Ixodida; family Ixodidae; genus Amblyomma; species Amblyomma americanum. The sequence continues at coordinate 154,514 of JARKHS020010606.1, forward strand.
ACGGCTAGAGTTGGAATTCGTGGTTTCCCGTACGTTGGTGAATTTGTCGTGCTCTCTGAGTGTTCCAGACCCTTGATTCTCGGGATCGAATTCCTGCAGGCGAACGGCGCTGTGATTGACTTTAAGGACGCACGTGTCAAATTCTTGACCAAACATGCCGTGCCCCGCTTTGACTCTCGAGATCCTTGCTGCAACTCTCTGTGCATTGTCGAGAATTACGTCACGGTGCCGCCGCGGTGCAGTGTTTTGGTGCTCGTGCGGAACGACCTCTTTCACGACTACAAGGGCCAGGCGGACGGCCATACTCCACTGCTGCTTGATCGGAGCCTTGTCGTTGCCCGAGGTCTCGTCCGACTGCGTGACGGCCGTACCCACGTCCTCGTGACCAACGTTTCAAACGGATATCAACACCTCATCCAAGGCAAGGCTGTTGCCTTCCGGCACGACGTTGCTGAAGTCCCAGGTTTGTGCACCGTGGGAGGACCCACTCCGGACAATGCTGGCCCACACCACGTTCTCCTGTCAGCCAAAATAAATCCGGCCCTGCCATCGGTTCATAAGGATCTTCTGTCGGACCTCTTGGCAGACTTTGTGGACTATTTCGCTACGTGCTCGAAGGTCGGCCGCACTCCACTCGCCAAGCACCGCATCATCAATGATAAGACTACGCGACCCGTCTGCCAGCGCCCCTACCGTGCTTCCCTGATGGAGCGAGAAGCCATTCAGAATCAGCTTGCCGAAATGCTTATGGACGATGTCATTCAGCCTTCCACCATCCCATGGGCATTGCCTGTGGTTGTTGTAAAAAAATAGACAACACTCAGCGTGTCTATGTTTACTATAGGAAACTTGATACCTTGACCAAGAAGGACGTTTACCCGCTGCCCAGGATAGATGATGCGCTCGACCGATTACGGGAGGCCCGATATTTCTCGTCATTAGATCTTAAAAGCGGGTGCTGGCTAATCGAAGTGGACGAGAGAGACCGAGAGAAGACGGTCTTCGTGACGCCCGACAGCCTCTATGAGTTTAAGGTGCTCCATTTTGTCTGTGCTCAGCGCCGGCCACGTTCCAATGCATGATGGACACCGTTCTCTCGGGCTTGAAGTGGCAGTCTTGCCTGGTGTACCTGGACGATGTCGTTGTATTTTCGACCACCTTTGACCAACACTTGGAGCGGTTGCGCATTGTGTTACAATAACTAAAATCCGCGCAACTCACCATCAAAGCCGAGAAATGCAATTTTGGCTTTGAAGCACTTCGCTTTCTTGGTCACGTTGTCAGAGCACAAGGTGCTCGCCCGGACCCTGACAAGACCGCTGCCGTTTCAGGCTTTCCACACCCAAGTGTCAAGAAGGCCGTTCGCCGGTTTTTGGGTCTGTGCTCGTATTATCAGCGCTTTGGTCAAGATTTCTCGCGAATCGCCGAAGCGTTAAACTCACTGGCTCGCGATAACACGCCCTTCGTGTGGGGAAGCGACCAAGAGGTTGCATTTGTCGAGCTTCGCAGGCGTCTACAACGTACTCCGACACTCACCCATTTCGATGAACACGCTGACACTGACATCCACACTGATGCCAGCAATATCGGCCTTGGTGCGGTACTGATCCAGTGGCAAGACGGTGCAGAACTGGTCATCAGTTATGCCAGCCGAACACTTACGCGTGCCGAGACCAATTATTCTACGACGGAGAAAGAGTGCCTTGCAGTGATATGGGCCATCAGCAAGTTCCGGCCATACCTCTACGGGCGACCCTTCCGTGTGGTAAGCGACCACCACTCCTTATGTTGGCTGGCGAGCCTCAAAGACCCCTCAGGACGTTTGGCTAGATGGAGCTTACGCTTGCAAGAATACGAATTAACAGTCATCGACAAGTCGGGCCGTAAACATCAGGATGCGGATTGTTTGTCTCGTGCGCCTATCACAATCACTCCCGAGGAATCCGCCGATGATTTTCCTTTCCTGGGCTCTATTAGTACCACCCAAATGGCACAGCTTCAGCGGGCGGACTCGAAGTTCGCGCCGCTCATCGATTACCTCGAAGGCTTCGACGCTCGCATCCCGCATGTTTTTCGTCGCGGGCTCCACACCTTCACTTTACAATCTGGTGTTCTCTACAAGCGTAACTTTTCCAGCAACAGAGAAGCGTTCCTGCTTGTACTATCACAGCTGCGGCCAGAGGTTTTGAGTGCCTGTCATGATGCATCCTCCGCCGGCCATCTCGAAGTAAGTCGTACACTCGCGCGCATTAAGCAGAAGTATTATTGGCCCAAGTTACTCCCATGAGTGCGGGCCTACGTAAAAACATGCCGCGACTGCCAACGTCGTAAGTCTCCTCCGTTGAAATCAACCGGATTTCTTCACCCCGTCGAACCACCGAAGACCCCTTTTCAGCGAGTGGGCATGGACCTCCTTGGCCCTTTTCCGAATTCTTAATCTGGAAAGCGTTGGATCGTCGTTGCCACCGACTACCTGACACGGCACGCTGAGTCCACGTCTCTTGTCAAAGGCAATGCTGCTGAAGTGGCGCAGTTCTTCGTACACAACTTTGTCCTGCGTCATGGAGCCCCCGACGCTGTTGTTACTGACCGGGGGACTGCTTTCCCTGCACGCTTAACCCAGTCCGTGATGACTCTGACGCACACCAGCCATCGACGTGCTACGGCCTATCACTCACAGACAAACGGATTGGTAGAGCGACTCAACCGCACTCTAGCCGACATGATTTCTATGCATGCTGACGTCGAGCATCGAACTTGGGTTACCATTCTTCCGTACGTAACGTTTGCCTACAACACCGCCCTGCAGGGGACAACCCGACTGACCCCATTTCAGCTTGTCTTCGGTCAGCAAGTGACCACTCCGTTGGATGCTACGTTGCCCGTTGACCCCTACTGCGACTCTGACGCTGAAGTCGACGCAGACACCTTCGTTCAGCGTGCTGAGGAAGCGCGGCAATTGGCACGCCTACGAATTAACCGCCAACAGGAGACCGGCGCCGCTAGGTACAACCTCAGACGCCGCTTCGTCAGTTACGCGCCTGGCGACTTGGTGTGGGTATGGACACCTGTTCGTCGCCGCGACCTTTCTGAAAAGTTGCTGCGCATATACTTCGGCCCTTACGAAGTAGTGCGCCGCATCAGTGATGTGACGTATGCAGTTACTCCCGTCCAACCGGCTTGCTCATCGCGCCGGTCGCACCGTACTGAAGTGCACATTGTTCGCATGAAGCCTTACCACGACAGACTCCCTTACTGAACAGCGGATCTCTGCAGCTGTATTTTGCTGATATTTCCCTCCTAGCCGCATCGTGGCGATGCGGCCGAAGAGGGGGCAGTGATACGTGCCACTGTGGAAGAAGAAGAAAAAGCGCCTGCATCCGCGGAGAAAGAAGATGTTGCTCTCCCGCTCGCGCGCTTGGACCTCTTAGGGACCGCCACAGTTTTACGTTTCGTCTCCGGAGGTTCTCTTTCGAATTTCTCGTAACAATATTATGCCCTTCAAATATTGAGAATAAAGCGCTGGCCCTTATTAGCTTGGTTGTGCATGGATCCTAACTATGTGATTTCCGTTGGCATAAGCTGGAAGGCTATCGAATGGTATGGCAGATTATTGAATGGGGTGGCACCGTATAGTGTTTTATGGAGGGTTGAACATCCTGGAGCAGCACCTGGGGTATGAAAAATGCAGTAGCAGACATCTCCGGATTGATTTCGGTCGCCTGGGGCGCTTCACGTGGACAAACATCGCGCAGCACGCGCGTGTTTCTGCATTTTAACACCGTGGAAATACGGCCACCGTCCGCAACCTCCTGCTAGGCTGCAGAACGGCCAAGCCACAGCGCAACTGCAATAGGTCAGTACATGCGCAGAGTCATTCAGTACATTACGGAATAAAACTTATGCTGTTACACGTCGGTTAACCTGCATTGAATCTTTTGATGCTGACTCAATAACAAATGTCAACTAGCGACAAGGTACGGGCAGCTACTGAAGAGACGTTGTGGCGAGTGAGATTACGGTATTGATTAGATACACTTTCAGATGTTTACTTAAGGCATGCTTTTTGTACCAAAAAGGGCACTTTACTGACCGTCATACACATTTAGTTGGATTAGAATTGTGCATTCGCGTATAAAAGTATTTACCTGACGTTAGTACCAAAGTTGTTATTTACTACATGGCCTTTCGGAAGGCCTTTTCAAGTGGAAGGAGAGGAATTGCGAAAATTTCATAAACGTTTCTATCTAAAAAAATTGCACCGAATTTAACATATTTACACTACGTGGTAACAATTCAGAGGGAAAGGCAACACTTCTCCACAGGCGAAGAATAATCAACAAAAGCTCATATTGAAGCGCCTCCTTGGTGGCATACATTGTGACAGCTGAGAGGCTTTGGGACGGTTGCCTGTTGCGGCGGCTCTTGCACACAGAAATGCTGCAGAACAATGGCGGGCACCGACACGCCAGTGTCGATAGGAGGTTTTTGGGAAGGAAACTGAGGCATAAAGATATTTGCGTCACACAGAGGTCCTGAGGAGTATATTTGAACAGTCAACTTCTGAAGCGCAGCTTCAGGCAAATTTGTAATGACTGCGCTGGCAACTCATCAGTATACTTTCGCCGTGCTTCACCTAGGTGAAAAATTTATCATGAACGCGCAAGCTATAAAAACAAGAGAGGAAAGTTTTCACCTCAGTCATTTTGTCGTTACCTGTACATTTTCGCGAAACTGTAAAAAGAACTTGCAGAACTTTAGAGATAAATGGTGCTACTGCACAAAGGAGCTTAAAAAATTAGGATAATCTTTGAACATGTAATAGCGATAAAGCTGCGCTCGCATACTATAGGTAGTGTAAATAAATGAATATGCAATATTAAAAATTATTCGTTCATATAAAGTTGAAGCAGCACGCCGCTTCAAACTCGGGAAAATTTCAGCTTGAGGATCACCTATCGCTAATAGGTGATCTTGATCCATCCTTTTCTATCTTTGGAAACTGAAAGTTACGCTCTTTTATGAGAGGTGTGAGGCGTTCTGGTGACATTTCGAGGATCCGGCAGCTTTTTCTTGTGAGAAGCGAGAAGGATTCACATTTTTCCGCTAGGTATCCTACGTGAGACGGAAGGCAATGTAGGGTAAAGTGAAAATGTTTAAATGAAAGCCGTTTAGTCAGTTGAGATTTCATCTTTAGTCGTAATTAGTGCGATTGGGCCAATACGCTCCGAATCTGGCCGCGCACTTCTTATCGCGGTCAAAAAACTTATAGCAATATCTGCTTAACTCGTTTCTGTGGTCGCATCAAAAATTACCTTCCAAACGTAATTTTCTGCAGTACAGTGAGACTTCCCGTAGACGGTGGGTGCATAGTTTAGGACACACTGTGTCGAGTGCAGGCTACTCTTTATTTATAAAGATTTTGCTATCTGACTTTCGCAAACAAGTCATGAATAAGGACAATGACTTCCCCACTTAAAAAGGGCCCACACTGGAATGAATTCAGCAAGAATGGAGAGTCCTATTTCTTTTATAAGAAATTAGGGTTGCTTGCAATATTTACTTAGTGAGCCCTAACTGAGTCTCTAAGAGATTGGGAAATAGAAGATTGTAGGGATCATGAATAGAAATACGCAAATTAACTCGCTAACGTATTTGGAGACATTGTGTTACCCAATTACATGAGCAAACGGATCAAGCGTTCGTAAAATTGTTGGCTATTCAACTGGCACATTCTGTTCTCTTCGTTCGGCGTAGCTGGGTTCTTTCGATGCTTTCCTTATTGAGATCCACACATCTTGGATGTTTCTTTTCTCAGACTGCTTGACTTTGTCTCCTATCTGTATTGGCTTTCTTAATGAGATGAATGTTCTCCATATAATTTCGTGCTTCCCTTCTTGCAATTCAGGAAATGCAAATAAATGGCCGCCCCGCCTTTCCTTTTCTTCTTCCCCCTCTGTTACACAAAGAGCCAACTTACTGCTACGTGTCCTTCTTGGTTTTATACTTATTTAGTGAAACATTGCTACTCTTCCGTCCAATAAGAGTGCATCGCGACGACTTGCTCGGAAACAGCTTCATGGCTTTGCAGCCTTGCGTAAGGTGAAAGCGACACCGGCCGAGATTTCTGTCTTAGTCTCTTTTCTCGCAGGGATAAAGTTTCGCATGTGAGCCTTTTACACGCTTTGCCCGTTGCTACTTCGCAACTTAAGTTTATCTCCGCAGAATGAAGTGGGACACGCTTTTTAGGATTGCAAGTTTCGAAAGCCAAGCGGCGAATGAAAGCCGTGGTCCCTATTTGTGGTTCTTGTGAGGAAATGAGAACAAAACTTGGAGCGACCTCATGTATGCTTTGTAACTGAACAATTAAATTCACATTATGTACATACTTTAATATGAAGAGAACGTTCGTAGTTATGCAATAGAGCCAATCCTTTGATATATTGAAATTCGTGCTAAGCACGGTAAACGGAAGCCTGAAATCCACGTCAACTGCTCAGTGGACAACTCCGCAATAAATACTCGATTGTCTTTGTCACATATAATAGAGAGTTTGAAATAGAAGTATGAACGAAAGAGGTTTGAAGAAGCCGACGAGGATGGCGATAAGGATGACGTGTATTAACCGAAGAATAAAGAAGATGAAGAACAAGTATTTGATGATGTGGGAAGAGATGATTGGTCGAGAAGAGAAGAAGAGGACGACGACAAGGATGACGTGGACCAACGCCAAGGTTATAAAAGCGCGAGGGAGAGCGAGGCACGGGGGGAAAGAACAGAGAAGCGGAGGCTCCGGCGGGTCAGGAACGCTTCGGCTGGAAGAGAGCAACGCCGGCTATTGCTCCGGTGAGCTCGACTTCTACGGCTTCGCACCGTAGACTTCCTGCTGTTCCTGAGCCCGTTCCGGGGATTCAACGGAGGACGCTGCCACCTGCTACAGCCAGGGGTGCCTCCAGCGCTGTTGCCACCCATCCGGGTGGTGCCCACAACGCCAACATCGCCAGCTTCACCTCCACGGGCGCTTGGACCGGGAGCTCGTACGACGCCGCCAACGACGCGGCCAGCGACGCCAGTCTGAGCACTTCGAACGCCACCTCGACGCCGGCTACTGGACCCTTGCAACGGTGCATCAGCACCGAACCGTGAGCACTAACGCCGACCGCTAACAGTAGAACGCTAGTAGTAGACGTAGGAGCAGTGTTACCGGGTCGTGTGTATTGATAGTATTGTATTTTGTGTTTGTTTTGTGTGCTAGTGCGTGTGTCACGTAGGGTGTATTAAATGTGCGTCTGTGTGGAAACACCTCTCGCCTAGTCCATTCTTGCGGTCCGAGTGTTCTCCGGAGAGATCCGTGACACTCTTTTCACACATTTCAACCAAAAGAAATTGAGCTTAACGAGCAGATTTCGCGCTCTTTTTTGCGATATTCAGCGCAGGGGTTCAGGATGGGCATTGATGCATCCGTAATTGAGAACATGAATTTTAAGCAGCACCCGCCGCCGTGGCTCAGTGGTTAGGGCGCTCGACTACTGATCCGCAGTTCCCGGGTTCGAACCCGACCGCGGCGGCTGCGTTTTTATGGAGGAAAAACGCTAAGTCGGCCGTCTGCTGTGCGATGTCAGTGCACGTTAAAGATCCCCAGGTGGTCGAAATTATTCCGGAGCCCCCCACTACGGGCACCTCTTTCTTTCTTCTTTCACTCCTTCCTTTATCCCTTCCCATACAGCGCAGTTCAGGTGCCCAACGATATATGAGACAGATACTGCGCCATTTCCTTCCCCAAAAAACCAATTATAATTATTATTGAGCAGCCTGTTTTAGCTGTTAGTTGCCCTCTTGTGTAAATTACTTTAACAGCATGCTGCCGAGTTTGGTCTGTGCTGATAGGAAGGTTCAACCCCATGATGCGGTCCATGTGAGTGGTTATGGCATTCATAATACTAATGTATATATAGCCTTCAAGACTGCGCGACAAGGCTGGGTTCAGCCAAGTATAGCAAACCTTGCTGAATGCCCGATCTCGTAGGCCATGGCTTCAACTCTCGTCCCTCTCACGAACTAGAATTTGGTGTTAGTTAGTGCGTTTTTGTCATCAGTAGCAAAATGTAATTTTATTATGCGTCTTTTTGAAACACGTTCGCACCGTGTTTCATGCGTAGTGCATGCAGGTCAGTCACTTATTATGCGACCTCTGTGTTGAACGTCCGCTACTGAACGTCAGTGTTGGCGTTTTTCAACAGCTAGAGCTGTTCTTCATGACTTATAGCGTCGACGCTAGAGCTTCCTTGTTTTGCATGAATATTCGTATTCTACTGATATTCGCAAAAATTGCGAAATATTCGGGGGAAACTTAAGCTTGACCGTACGGGTACGACGCGATGGCGTTAATGGATGCCTTCAACGACCTGTGCACTTTTTATAGCTTCGCAGACAAGGGCGCTCTTCTTTATTTATTTTAATTTTATTTTGCTTTTCTGTATTTTATTTCATGTCACGTATATTTTATTTTTATTTGTCACAAGACACACAAGGCCTCTCTTAAAGCCTGTAGCACGAACGTTCCTAAGTGGTCGATGTGTAGCGTACCCGGCTCACATCCCAGGGGGCAGCAGTCAGAGTCCGGGCTCAGCCTTTTTTTTATTTTCAGCACCCTTGATTTTTTTTAAACAGCAGCATGTAATGGTGGTGGATTGAAGCACGACCACGTAAATCAAATAGTAATTGTGCAGTGACGTCATTACTGTTGCATTGTCTGATCGTTGTGGGGAGTTTGAATTGTGCGCGTGAGGTCGTGTCATTACGACGTCGCGACCCCCTCGATCAATCGGGATGTCCTGGTGACTGCGGCGACGCAGGGTTTTCCGCTGAACAGGAGAGTTGACGCTATGGTTTGAATAATCACACAAATATTCGGTTCGTATTTTGTGGCAAAGCTAGCCTATTCGTATTCGATTTGTTATCGAAAAAGCATCATTTGCACACCCCTAGTCGCATGATTTGATTAAAAAATAAAGCTAAGCCGAAGTTTTTGAGTTGAAGTCGTCAATCATGGTCACAGTGCTGACCTGCCCTATAGCGTATCTTGCGTTTACATGTCCTACAGCCAATCCGGCCGTTTCCATACTGATTGCAGCACTGGAACGCATAGCCTAGAAGCATCTCTGATCAGGACTATAGCATCCAAGGTTGTCGTGCTTGCGCACCCTGTGCGTGGCCAGGGTTCTTCGAGGCATGCGCGCTGCTCGCTTGGATGATTACGACGAACCCGTATTCGTCTCCAGGCGATGTTGAAGCCAACTCGATGTTGCTGTTTTTGGAAGCGTTCTTGGGACAGCGGGCCAAGCCACCGCATAATACTGATGCCACAAGTGGAACAGGAGTTTAGCCTTCACTTAGCGGAAGCCAGGCATCATGCATCTGCTTGTTTACGTAGTTCCGGCCACCTGCTGACTCATCAATACAATGAAGCCGGGGCTCACTCGTCCTGCAGAATTTTCTAGTCTAATGAACAGAAACTCTCTAAATACGATCCAGGAGACAGCTAAAATATTCTAGAGGCTGGCGAATGAAACATTGTCAGATGATGCAAGTTCAAGGCATCGTATGGAATGATTCGTTAACCTAGATTATTGCTTGATCCTCCGTGTAACAGGAATGCATGACTATGAAGTCCGTCGTGTAATGGATCATATTAGGTGCGTTATAGCACGCTGCATAGACATAGGGTAATTTGTATTTTAATCAATGGGTTGAGACCCTGCCACAGCATTGTTAATGCCAGGTATAATACCATCTCAACTTGATTTCTTTCCCAGCCCACCATCTAATGAGTCATGAGCTCTCAGGGGTTCATGCGCTATAAGAAAAGATTTCCACAATGGCACTTTTTAAAAAGACGCAAGCTTAATGCTCGCGATTGTTTCTACACCTCAGAAATAAATGTGACTCTGATGTCACCTAGACAATACCAAAACGAGGATTCTGAAAGCCCATATTTACAGTCCGTATGTGTGACTTGTTTCACAAAACTCAGTGAAGGTTGCGCGTTCTCTCGCATTTAATTCTTGCTTAATTTCGTTTCCACGCCAACGAATTTGTAAAAAGGGCATACTTACAGACCGTCGAATAAGACCGGGTCGTTGCGATTTGCGCTGAAGTACGCTTTCGTGATGGCCCAGACCGTCACCACAATGGCTGGCAAACCTGCGTGGAAATTGAAGTGAAAGAGACCGTTCCTTAATCAGAACACCAATGTCTTGTAAAGTGTGCCGTCTGTTGTGATTGAATTGTATTGGTTGTTGGGGAAAGGAAATGGCGCAGTATCAGTCTCACATCTCGCCGGACACTTGAACCGGGCCGTAATGGAAGGGATAAAGAAGGAACTGAGGGAAGAAAGGGAGAAAGGAGGTGCCGTAGTCGAGGGCTCCGGAATAATTTCGACCACCTGGGGATCTTTAATATGCACTGATATCGCACAGCACACGGGCTCTTTTTCTGTTTCGCCTCCATCGAAACGCGGCCGCCGCGGCCGGGTTCGAATCCGGGTACTCCGGACCAATAGCCGAGCGCCCTAACCACTGAGCGACCGCTGCAAAGCGTTGTTTGGGTCTTTAAGCTGTGAACTAATCGCTCCTTGCTCAAAACTTGAAATTGGCAACTGATTTGTCCACCACAGAAGGACGCAACTTTCCTCAGAACTCTCCTTCAGGCACACTTCATTACCGGATTTGCAGGCACAGCTTTGCCCCTGTCGCATGCTTTAAATCAGCTCACTTGATTTTGGTTTTTGGTTTTTGAGGACAGGAAATGGCGCACTAATTGTCTCACATCTCGGTGGACACCCATACCGCGCTGTAAGGGAAGGGAGGAAAAGAGGGAGTGCAAGAAGAAATTGAGAAAGAGGTGCCGTAGTGGCGGGCTTCCTGAATTTTACGGTGAGGGGCGGATAAGTGACATTAACGGGCGGATCGTCCGTTAAGTCTACGCTCCCTTTCCATGGGATGTCCGCGAAGCTCATTTTGCGAGTGCACATTCTGGCCAACCACCTCCTCTGCCTTCTCTGCCTACGTGCTTACGCCCGCCACCATGCGCCGTGAGAGCATATCGTAAGCAGGAAGTGATGCACTGCTTCAGCTTCCTTCCTACAGCTGTAAATGCAATCGAAACAATGCTCGAAAGGCGCCCTGATATGGACGCGCTGTGACGGCTATAACTAAAACATGTTCACAAATGCAATGAAGTACCGGAAATTAATGTCACTCATTAAGGCCTGATACTGCCAGACACGAGGTCTATCTCTCAACAAGAAGGAATGAAGACACGCAGAGCGTTGTACCGTTAATTAGAACATTTTATCCGAAGGAAGGAACAGCTGGTATACTCAGTACGCGCGATAGGAGATGAGGTGTGCGGGACACAGCAAAACCAGAAAGTAAAAAAAAGATCATCAAAGATATGATTACTAGAAACTCATGCTAACGCACAAGCAAAGCTAAATATCCAAACTCTGCATCATTAAAGTCAACGAAAGACTGGATGACAGTCTACGGTATATTCTAGGTGGATGTCTCATCAGCGTCATTGTTTTTTTTCAAAATTACTGATAGTTTAGCATTGCTAAGCGCGAAATATTGTGCGAAAACTTGTTCTTTCGAAGGTGGTGGCGGTGGTGAAAAGCTTTTTTGATGTCCTAAGAGAGTTCGGGAGTCGAGGACCCCGCTACATGGTCGGTGTCCTACTCTCCGGGACACCGCACGACGAGGCCCCGTCTCCGCCCGCGTGTGGAGCAGTTGAGGAGGGCAGTCTCCCATGTCTCTCGGGTCGGACACCACCGCCACATATCTCAAAGCGCAATTGAGGTGTCCACTGACCCAGGAGAGCCAGTTATACGGTTTTCCTTTCTTCAAAACCAACGGAGGCCGCTGTGCCTCAGTGGTTAACACGCTCGTCTACTGAGCTGGATTACCCGGGTTCGAACCCGACCGTGGTGGTGGTGGTAAACATTAATTGAATATGTAAAAGGAGGGGTTTGGACCCAGGCCCTATTGCCCAGGCCCTCAGAAATCTAGGCGGTGCTCTTATTCCGGAGCCCCAAAGGCGGCTAACGCCGCTCGCGTCCTGGCGACCGGGGTCCGTTGGGACTGTAGGTCATGGCAGCTGAGCACCACCGCCTCCCAGTCCTTCCTAGAAGGGTAGGAGATGAAGGATTGGGAAGGGCGGGGATTGCAAGGGCAGCCCCAGACCATGTGAGAAAACGTCCAATAATGTCGGTCCGCACAGGCTGCACCCACCATCAAGTTCTGAATTGAAGTGCCTCAATACTGCCGAGCAAAGCTTTGTATTTGTAAAAATTTTCAAAAGATGCCGTGCGTCTGCTCTCCGGAGACCCTTACAGGGTTCCGGAAAGCGGCGATGACAGTCCTCATAATATGTAGTGATGTCTGAATGTAATTAGAGATTGGGTAGGCTCGGAGTAGGCTTCCAGCAAGTGTGAGTGCCCGGGGAGAGAGCGCTGCTGCTGCACTTGCTGTGAGGAAGAATCGAAATGGAAAGTGCACTGGCCTACCCACTGGCTCAAGTTGAGCCACAACCGCTGCCACGTGCTTAAAGAAGGAGAATCGAAAGATGAGATGAAAGATTAGGAAAGACGCGCGCGCGCGCTAACATGTCCGGGCCGATCACGGAGGCAGTGCGATTCCGGGCCAACCCATGCCAGAGTGCTTCAAGCACTCCACCATATTTTCAAAAATAAATTTAATATCTTAGGTCCACATGGGACCCCTTAAACATGCACTGACATCGCACAGCACACGGGCGCCTAAGCGTTTCACCTCCATCGAAACGCGGCCTGCATGCATTAGCGCTGACAAGGTTGTGGCAGACACGCGCGCTGCAGCAATAGGCCGCAGCGTTCATTGCGTGACCAACCTCTCGCGATCGTGGCGGGGTGGGCGCGCCGCCTACCCAGTGTGCGGAACGCACGACGCCAAGCCGCGTCTACTTGCCCGATACACCACAGCTGTCGCTCTCTAATCAGGTTCAGCAGTAGTTAAAACGGAGCTAATTATGGCCAGGCTCTTCTCACGTTCTTCGGACGTCTCGGCAGCAAGTTTGACGCGCAAGTTTGACGTTCTCCATATACCTTGCATGACCAGCAATGTTTTAGGGATCGTCAGGCTCGGCCCGGCACCGCTGGTACAGAGTTGCAACCGGCGGTTGGGTATCCATGGCTAAACTCTATCGAGGAGCTGACGGCTCCGCGCTTCTTCACTGCGTGTTCTGTGTTCATTGCGTCATTGCGTTTCATTGCGTTCGGCGGGCCGGCGGTGTGGCCGCTCCGACTCCCGGCGTAGCTGTGGCATGTCACATGTTTTTGACGTCACGCTCAGGCTGTTGCAAGGTTGGTTTCTCGGAGCCGAGTTTGCTCGCTACTGCTAGGCCAGTAAAGCTTTTGCTTTAATGTGTGTGCGACGCTGATTTTGGTCCTTCCGAGAGCGTTTGCTGCTTCTTGTGCCCCGATTCGTCGCTAAATGACGCAGTGCCGGGAGATGTTTTCAAGCGAAAGCTTCACTACGCTATCTCTTAACGATGTCGCTGTGATTTCGGTTTTGACGAAGTGAGCCAGAGGTGAACCCTCTTACGGCGCGGTACGGGTGTCCACCGATATATGTGAGACAGTTACTGGGCCATTTCCTTTCTTGAAAACCACTTTTAAAAACCAATCTCAATTTTCTTAGATTGCGATGAAGAGAGAGAGATTGGTGGCCATTGCCTGCGTTTCGCACTCGCGCGCGCACCTTGCGCCACTGTCACTGGAGGGAGGGAGAGAGAGAAACTTTATTGGTGGAGAGGAATTTGCGGGTCCCCGCACGACCCCACAGCACTCAAGTGTTTACGTTCCTAAGGTCCTTAACACTGGCAGCCCGGCCGGTGGCGATGGTCTCCACGGCCGGGTCCTCCGAGCGCAGCCGGGTCTCCCAGTCCTCCCAGGTCTTGAGGTCCTCTAGGCCGCGCGGGGGAGGGTCCACCGGGCAGAGGGAAAGGGTGTGGAGGGAAGAGGTGAAGAGTTCTGGGCACAAGGTGCAGGCAGGAGTGGGGAAGGAAGGATGATAGTGGGCTAGGGTGAGGGGAGTGTGCGTGTCAGTAGTCTGCGCCTGAGTGTAATGAGTATACCCGAGACCTGGAACTTCTTTAGGCACTTAATAGACTCCACTCACTCTGAGACTACACAAAGACACAACCTCACCAAACTCATACATACTTCCGATACACCTCCACCGGAGCTTCTCCAAGAACTTCGCAATCAATACTTCCCCGCATAATATCCTGTAATACACCCTGACTATGCAGGCCTTCCTAACGACCACCTGGACCAACCCATTAAAGAAGCAGACGTTCAGGGTGAACTCTAGAGGCTTAACACGTCCTCAGCCCCAGGCACAGATGGGGTTTATAACAAGGCACTCAGGAATCTCCACGCACAATCCATTGCCGCGCTTACCCAATACTTTAATAAGTCCTGGAAAATGGGTACCCTCTGACCGCCATGGAAAGAGGCCAAAGTCGTCTTCATACCCAAACCTGGCAAACCTCTGTTCACCTCTAACCTCAGACCCATCTCCCTCACATATTCTGTTGGCAAAAACATGGAGCATGTACTCCAGAGAAGGCTTTGCCAATACCGAGAAGGCAACTATCTCATGCCCACTAGCATGTTTGGATTTCGTCCTGGGCTTTGTACACAGGACATTTTCTTGCACCTAAAACATCACATTCTCGACTCCCAAACCTCCGACACCAAAGCTATTCTAGGGATGGATCTCACTAAGGCCGTTGATAACGTTGCGCACTTAGCTATCCTCCAAAACCTTACGACCCTGGGAGTCGGCACCAGGATGTACAACTACATCCGAAACTTCCTCAGCCACCGCATAGCCACGCTTACTTTGCGCGACCACCGCCTCCCAGGTGTAACGCTGGGAGCACGAGGTATGCCCTAGGGAGCCGTCCTATCCCTTATTCTCTTCAGCATAGCACTACCTTCACCTATCTCGACAGCTAGCTCAGATCCCTAACATCCATTTTAGCTTCTACGCCGAAGACATTACTGTACGTGATGACATCACTGTACGTGATGTCCCGTTCAAAATCCGTGCTCTTTCTCTACCGGCGCAAACACGATTCAGTCAATCCACTCATCTCCCCCACCCTAGGTACCCACCCCATCCCACTTGTAGACAAAATCCGCGTGCTTGGGCTTGTTATTAACTCCCATGGCGCGAAAGCAGAAGTCATAAAGACACTCCAAACACACGGTCAACAGACCACCCGACTAATTCGAACCGCCGGACTGGCCTCCGCGAGCGACACACAGACTCGCCTCACCCAGGCTTATGTCGTAAGCCGCACCACATATGCCCTTCCATACCTACCCCACAAACAGGAGAGAGACCGGGTAAATTCGCTCCTGACAAGTTGCACGAAAATGGCTCTACGTCTTCCCCCCAGCACATCCAACGACCGACTCTTCAAATCCACGTCCACAACACCTTTGAATAACTCACAGAAACTGCCTTTACGGCACAAATATCCCGTCAATCCAACTCAGAGGCTGGCTGCACTTTATTATCCCAATTAAACCTCACCCAAACCGCACACCCTATCACGAGGATCCCCCTTTCTCCTATCCTCCGCTCTAACCTCAACGTACCCCCCCGTCCCCAAGAACATGCACCCTGAGCGGGACAGAGACCGCAGAGTAGCAAGGGCTCGGGCTCTCCACAAGCCGTTTGGCGATGACGATAAGGGGGTCTACGTGGCCGCAGCGCAGTACTCGTCAGGCTCCCGTATGGCCCTGGCGGTAGCCGACAATCAAGAAAAGCTTCTGACCTCCAGCTCAAAAATCTCCAATTCTACCACAGAGGCAGAAGAGGCAGCCATCGCGCTTGCTCTCATTTCTGCATCTGCCACAAAAATTATCTCTTACTCGAAATTTGCTATTCTCAACTATGCCAATGACTACATATCCCGCACTGCTGCTCGTTTCCTACGCTTCTGGCAGCCCCGGCGCCCTATAACCCTCATCTGGACGCCAGAACATGCCGGCCTCCCTGGCAACGAGGAGGCTAATTCCTTAGCCAGAGGTTTCACATTCTGGTCTGAAGTCGATCCCCTTGTACGGGCCGAGGAGCGCCTGCTCTCCTTCCGTGATATTCTCTCGTACTACCGGGAACAACGAAGGGAGTACGCACCCTCAGCCCCAGCCATCAAAACAGCGCAGGCCGCACACTGGCGACGACTACAAACTCGGACTGCTCCATACCCAATGCCCGATACCCAGACCGATTCCCCTCGTCATGGAAATTTGCGGAAAACCAGGAGACTTTCTAAACACCCTGCTCACATGCCCCACCTTCCCTCATCCGCCATCACCGACCATGGCGGAGTCTTACTGGCCTACTGCAAGACAGTAAGTCTTACTGGCTTCCTGGACCGAAACTTCTCAAAACCAGCGCCGGCTCATCTCAGGCGCTCTGAGAAGGATTGCTCTGCAAGGGCTATCCTTCGCTTTGTAGGGGTGCCTCCTCACATTGAGGGAGCATCCAAGTGCCATGTAGGGGGCTTCAAAGCAGCCATATATATCTTTGGCAATAAAAGTTTCCACCACCACCACCACCAGAGTGTTGCGTGTTTGTTATCTAGGGAAGGATGCGGCGGGGCTAGAGCTGGCGCGAGGCTCTGTAGGCTCGCGTCATTTCGCTGAACGAGTGTATTCGCTCCCTTGCGAATCCCCGATCTAAAGCCTCCTGAGTCCGATTTAAAGAACCTCGCGCTAAATGGTTGGCGGCCTCGTTTCCGGGATTCCCGGAGTGCGCAGGCACCCATACAAGCTCAACGTGTCGGGGTGGGAGTGCATCGGGCGAGCCTAGTATGCAAAAACAGGGACGTGGAATCGGCCTCACGCAAAATTTAGAATTGCAGATTTCATCATCATCATCATCATCATCATCATCATCATCATCATCAGCCTGACTACACCCACTGCAGGGCAAAGGCCTCTCTAATCCTGTCCTTTGCCAGCTGCACCCACCCTCTGCCTGCAAACTTCTTAATCTCATCCGCCCACCTAACCTTCTGCCGCCCCCGGCTACGCTTGCTTTCCCTTGGAATCCACTCCGTTACCCTTAAGGACCGGCGGTTATCTTGCCTTCGCAGTACATGCCCTGTCCAAGCCCATTTCTTCCTCCTGATTTCGACAAGGATGTCATTAACACGCATTTGTTCCCTCGCCCACTCTGCTCGCTTCCGGTCTTTTAACTTTACACCTATCATTTTCCTTTCCATGGCTCGCTGTGTATTTTTCTCCATGGCTAATAATATAAATTGTTTTCTTGTGAAAGGAAATCGCGCAGTATCTGTCTCATATATTTGCGGACACCTGAACCGCGCCGTAGGGAAAAGGATAAAGGAGGGAATGAAAGAAGAAAGGAAGAGGTGCCGGAGTGGAGGGCTCCGGAATAATTTCGACCAACTGGGGATCTTTAACGTGCGCTGACATCAAACAGCACACGGGCGCCTCCCCGTTTTGCCTTCATAAAAGCGCAGCCGCCGCGGTCGGGTTCGAATCCGGGAGCTCCGGATCAGTAGCCGAGCGCGCTAACCACTGAGCCACCACGGCGGGTCCTCCATGGCTCGCTGTGTATATTTTTAAAGCGAAAGCTTTATTACGCCAGCCAGCCAGCCATTTCGGCTCGTCGTGCACATCAGCCGTATGCGCGGGCCCACGGACGACCTTGAGCCGCCGTTGTCAAGCAACACCGCAGCCGCGCTCAAAAGATGGCGCCGCCGTCGACACCGCTGCCGTCGCCGCTCGTTGCAGCAGATGTGCTCCGCTGGGGTATAGGGAGAGGAGGTGTCGCCTCGCGGGGGTATATACATATGCGCTTCGCCTCAGTGTATTATAGTCGTTATGGAGAGCGCGAAAGAGACGCAACAACGAGAACGAAGCGAGGAAGAGACAACGCGCTCAAGAGACGCCAGAGAACGCGCCACACGACTCGAGAAGCGTTGTAACGAAGATGCGGCTAGAAGTAGTCGTGCCACGTCCCGGAGTGACTCTTCAACTGTGGAAAAGACAGGTTTGAGTTCTCGAGAGCGCCGGAATGAGACGCTGCGTAGACGACGTGCCGAGGAAACGAAGCTTTTGCAATTCAACTAGGGTTAACCAGAGCTAAACCACAGCCAATTTTTTGGCAGTGGCTTGATGACCAGCTCTCGGTGAAGGGGTTGAGGAACGGGGAGGAGGGTCGGGTCGTTGGCCGGTATTCTGATTCCGGGGGAATACAGCATATACCGGCATTTGAAGGTTTGTGTAAGCCTTATGTATTGGGCCTATCGATTGGCCTCCACGAGTTCCTCGATCATGCTGTGGAGGCCCAGGCCTAGTAATCTGTCTGTGGGGGTGTTAAGGGGAAGCTGATATGTATCAGCTTCCCCTCAACACCCCCACAGACAGACTACAGGAGCTAACTGAAGCTAATCGCATGGCTCAGATTGACAGGCTCTCCTCCACAAATGCAGGTAGACACATTCTCGCCTCTAAAGATTCAGCCAACAGGTCCACCCCCAACAACACCCACGCCATACCAACACACATCAGGGACCGATTCATAGTTCACCCTCTGCCAAAAAACGTACACCCAGTTCGCAACCAGGCCAGAGGCAAAGCTCGTGCCAATGCTTTGCATAAAGCTCATTGAAACGACAAAGACGCGGTCTACGTGGACGCGGCAGAGTACATCCACAATTCGGCCTACGCCATCACTGTAGCATCGCAGGACCTCAAACACATCGCCTCGTGCTGAATAAGGACAACAACCTCACTTGAAGCCGAAGAAGCAGCCATAGCGCTTGCCATTTCCTCCTCTGCTGCCACACTCATTCTGAGTGAATCTAAAACAGCAATCACGAATTTTGCACGGGGACAGATTCATTCTACCACCCGAAAAATCCTAAATTCTTGATCCACAGAACGCCGACCAGTTCAAATAGTTTGGGTGCCAGCTTACGCAGGCAACCCCGGAAACGAAGTGGCCCACTCTCTTGCTCGAGCGTACGTCAACCGAGCAGGGCACACCGTAGACCGGGGTAGCGCTAGGGATCGGCTCGTCACCTGTCATGAAATAACCCTGCATTATAAGGAGCAAAGGCTCGTCTATCCCCCACCACACATCTCCCTCTCGAAAGAACAAGAAACTACCTGGAGACAGCTCCAGGCTCGCACATTCCCTTCACCGGTTTTGTTAGCCCTTATCCACCCAGTCCAATACAGACCAGAATGTTCTCTTTGTGGGGCTCCGAGAGCCAACCTTGACCACATTTTATATCTCTGCCGAGAATTCCAACCACCATCTCGCTGGAACCTCACCGAAAAATACGGTTGGGAGATCGCGATCTCCAGCTCCGAACCAACCTCACAAAGACTGCTGGTAGATTGGGCTGGACAGGTCGCCGCACGTCATGGACTGTTGGCCACCACCCGGGATCAAGAGCCAACCCTAGGCAGTAACTCATCGATGAGGCTCATCAATAAAATTTTCAGCTACCTAGTTTGAGGGGAAGATGAAGTGCGATCTTGAATGCCTTACGTATCAAGCCATCCAAAGCATTTATGTCGTGTTTGGACAGTCGCAGGTATGGGGTAGTGTAGAACACATGGCTGAGGACGAAGGCATGAATGAGGCGGCAGAGGTCGCGTTCCTTCATGCCTCTATGATGGCCCGAAATTCTGCGGATTAGAGGCGATATCGCGCCTGCAACCTGCTTGAGTGTCTGGGGGGGGGGGGGGTTTTGCCATCGTTCTGGATATTCAGGCCCAATACGCGGAGGGTGTCAACCTGTGGTACCGGGTCCCCATTCAGTTCAATGGCAATGGGGGAGCGGGGGCAGCGGTGGTTCTTAGGTCGGATTAGGAGCAGTTCGGGCTTGTCTGGGGTGCAAGACAGCCCGGTGTTCTGTACATAATTTTGGGTGAGGGTGGCTGCTTCCTGTAAGGTGTGCTCTATGCCGCCGTCACTGCCGTGGGTGGTCCACTGTATGATGTCGGCGGCATAAAGAGTGTGCTAAAGGTGGGGAATAGTTGCCAATTTTCGGGCGAGGGGGATGAGGGTGATGTTAAAGAGGAAGGAGGCGTGGACGGACCCTTGAGGGGTTCCGGTACTCTGAAGCGTGTAGGAGGGGGAAGAGAGGGGGCCAAAATGTATCTCAGACGTGCGGTCAGTGAGGAATGCTTGAATATAGGTGTACGTGCGCGCACAACATTCAGTGGAGATAGGGCAGTCATGATCGCCTGATGTTCGATGCGATCAAAAGCTTTGGAGAGATCCAACGCTAAGACCGCCGTGCTGTCACCAGGCAGAAGCGGGTCGAAAATGTCATGTGTGAGTTGCAGCATGGCGTCCTGTGCGGACAGATGCGGGCGGAATCCCACCATGCTATGCGGGTATAGATTGTTGTCCGCCATGTGCGTTGTGAGTCCCGCTAGCACAACATGCTCGAGAAGCTTTCCGAGGCACGAAGTTGGCGAAATCGGGCGAAGGTTTTTAAGTGAAAGTGGGTTGTTGGGTTTGGGTATGAATATTACCTTCGCGTGGCGCCTCGACTGCAGCAGGATACCCTCCCTCCAGCACTGGTTGAAGTATGTCGTGATTTGGTGATCAATTGGACGTCCAGATTGCGGAGCATACAGTTTTCGATTTGGTCTGCACCAGGTGCGGAGTTAGTTCGGAGAGTCAGGAGGGCCGCTCTGACTTCCGTCTCATGATGTTTGTGTCGAGTGTTGAATTGGCTAGTCCTGTGTTCGTCGGCAGAGGTGTGGGAGCTCCCGCTAGGTGTTTGTTTGAGTGTGTTTCGAGGGCCTCGGGATCGTCAATGTGTTGATGTGTGAGGCGTGTCACGTGGTGTTGTGTTGATAATTTGGCGTTATTGGGGTCGATGAGGTGTCTGAGGTGTTGCCATGCGCGTTTGCTGGACAGGTTTCTGACGATGCCGTCACATATGTGTCCCCAGGTGGATCGGCAGAGCTCCTCCGAGTGTTGTTGGAGTTGTTTCTGCAGCGCGGCCAGCCGCTTTTTAAGTGCTCTTGTTATATTTATTGCCTTTCCAACGTTCCAAGAGGCTGTGATAAGCCTCCCAGATGTGGGCTAGGCGTGTGTTCAGGGTAGGGGTTTCGGTGGTCGCTTCATGTGTTGCGTGTTGTGGTGAACGTCACGCTTGAGTGATCGCACTCAGGCGTCGATGCCTGTGATGGTAGACTCTGGGTGGGCGGTGCGTGCAGCGCGAAATGAATCCCAGTTAAACAGTTTATGTGTTCTATAGGAGTGACAGGGTGGTTTGTACGGGACAGTGATTTGTATAATGTAATGATCACTGCCCAATGTATGCTGAGTTGTGTTCCAGGTAACACAGCGGATGTAGCGGCTCAGCGTCAGGTCTGAACTAGTGTTCATGCTGACATTGTTACCGATCCGCGTGGGAATATGAAACGTGCTGTGAACAGTGAGTTGCAGATTTTGCAGGAGCAGCCACAGCCTGCGACCTCGATGTGCCGTGGTTGTGTATCCCTAGTAAGTACCCTGACTGTTAAGTCCCCACCGATTAGTAGAGAATTTTTCCCTGCTAGGTGGTGTAGCTATGGCAGAAGTGATTCTAACGAGGCCATCGGCAGGGACGGGGAGTTGTATATATTTGCTACAGAGAATAAAGCAAATGTATGTGCGTTATATATAAGTTCAGTGATGCGATGAGTATTATAGGTGAGTCTGCGGTGGATGAGTGTGGACGCCCTGGTTGTGATAGTGGTGTATGAGTGTGTAGATGTGTAGCTGGGGAGGGTTGCCCGGTGTGAAGTCTCGTGAAGTATATGAGGAGTGGGTGTGAGGGTGGGAAGGAGAAGTTGCATAGGTGCGCGCTTGGCCCGGAAACCGCAAAAGTTCCAAGTTAAAATTGGGAGAGAATTAGTGTTCCACACCGCCATATTGGATAGTAGAGGGGCTAAAGAGGGGAGTGAGACGGGTGTCAATTGGTAAGTGTTGTTCAGCAAAGGGTGTTTGTGCTTGCGGAGGTAGGGTGGGAGGAGTGGAAGTGGCCTCAAGTTGGGTGAAGCGATGGGTAAGGTTATGTTCCATGAGCACCATCATCTTGGTAAGCATAGCGTCCATGCGCTGCTCAAGTTTTTCGGTGAGGGTGGCGGCAAGGTGATTAAATCTGGCCTCTAGGCGGGCGTCTAGCTCTTAGTTTGTGGTCAAATTTGGCATTGAGTGCAGTGATTTTCGCGTCTATTTCTGGGAATATCGGAGGCGGTGTGGCGTCTGAGCGTCGCTGCTTCTTTGCAGGAGGGGTGCTCGAAGTATCTGTGGATGAGGAGGTCGGGTTAATGAGAGCGGGTGCGGGTTGAGTACGCAGAGAAGGGGTGGGGGAGTTTAAAAATAGGGAGATGGCTTACTTCGTCGCGCAAGACCTAGAGATCCTGGTCTCTTGGATCTTCTTGGGAGGATTGGGATGGCGGGGGATGACGAGTGGAGTGGCGTTGCCGGAATCGCGGTCTGCCCAAGTGAGACGCGAGGAGCTTTTGCTGCTGTTCTGTCGGTTTCTGGAAGTTGACTGGGAAGCCGTCGATCTGCGTCCGTTGGCTGTGCTTTGTTGATCACGGCGAGGAAGCCGCGATTTAGACGGAGGAGAGATAGCGTTCCTCGGGGACGCTAGTTACGGCCCCGTGCTTTGGAGCTCCCAGTTCTGGTCATATGTAGACCTCCACAGAGACTGCAGCTGGGGGTGCACGAGGGCACAACTTCTTCGGGAGGGGATTTCCCGCAGCAGGGACATTTATGATATCTTGGGTGGACTCACACATCCGCCCGGTGGCCTGGGACGCGCAGTTTGTGCAGTCGTCTATATGCCCTCGGTACGGTGTATACCTGGCGATGGCTCCTCCATAAAAAATGGCGCGCGGCACAGGTCCAGCACGTAAGGTGATTAGAATGGAACGTGTGGCCCCCATTCGGCGGGCGTCCACGAGGGGGCTTCCCGGTTGCCGGTGATGAGGTCCTGGAGGAGAGCTGCCGGGGTCTCATTCCAGTATGCATTGGAGATGGCTCCGTGTACCGCTCCGTCCGGTGGCGCTATCTAAGCTGAGACTGCGAAGTTCTTGGCTTGGTGTTGGATCTTGGTTACGCGAACCCACGCGAGCGTGTCAGCTTGTAGGTGCATGCTTACTGTGCATGTATTGTTGAGTGGGTGTACCCTGATTTGGGTACGCGTTGGCTCCTAAAGCTTAGACACCGCTTGGAGAATGGCATCCTGTTGTAGTCGGGGCGGAATCAGGTCTACCTGCAGCCCGCTTCGGGACCTGAAGACGATATTGTAGTTAGCAGCCGGGAGCGGCGGCTGTTGCCGCGAACGCTGCGCAGCTACGCGCGTTGCTTGCAGGTGCGACTTGTCAAGGCATGCTGCAGGTGACATGGGGGTACCGCTTGCAGACGCTGCGGTTTCCTGGCTTCAGGTTGACGTACGGAGGTCCTTGGAGCAGGCAGGCACACAAAGGATGTGAGTCTAGTCACTCGGGTCATAGTCGCGAGGGTAAAGAATCTCTCCCACACCTGCACCTCTATGCTGGCGTTAGCTGGCGGAAGCCTTCGTCGGAGTAGGCCTATCTCCCAGCGGAGCGAGGCCTAGTTCAGGCGACGCGGTGGCGCAAGGAAGAAAGGGCCGTGGGTGCCTGAAAACTGGCGTAGTTGGGCCAAAAATTGTTAAGCGTGCGGCGTTCACCTTTACAGATCACTGGGTGGTTAAAATTGGGCAGGTGATCCAGCGCGATTGGCGAATCCCGCCGTCTTTGTGCGGAGCCGATGTGGGGTGTGTCCTCACTAGACCCGCGCTGCATGCGTTCTCCCTGCCACTGGACAGGACTCTGATTCTTTGGCGTAAATCGGTGCGGGAACTTGGCCTGGACATCGACTCGCACTTTTCCTTCCGCCCGGTGGCGACCAAGGCCCTGTCTGCAGATGAAGTGCATCAGCGCCGCCATGCACAAGTTCACCGATTAAGGCCAGGGCATCTCCCAAGAAGCCGCGCTGCAGCTATACAATGCCGCAGCTTTGGGGGCGGCGCTCAATGCGTTGCCTCTCGTCCCGGTGCCCAAGCCGGGCTCGAAGAAGCTCGAGCTACAGCACCGCTAGACCCTGCGCCTGTGCCTCGGCCTGCCTAAAAACTTGCAGTGTGCCGCAACGTTGACCGAGGCAGGAGCGTGGCCATTTGAGCTCCAAGCAGCGCGCAGGGACTGAATCACATCGACCGGCTTCACCGCGCACCGGACAGCAGGTCGCTGCTGCAGCGTATGCGCTCGCACCCGCACTCACGAATGGGCGCGGCGCTGCTCGAGTATGAACAATTGACTCAAGGGCCACCCCCCTACGGATCCTATGCGCGCTGGCCTGCTGCCTCGGAAATACAGCGAGAGATCGTCGGCATCGCGGGAAAGCGGAGCACACCCCTCTGTGCTGTGCAGCAGCTGGCCAGAGCCGTCATACACGAGGAGCTCCAGGACCATCTCCTCTTGTACACCGACGGCTCAGTGGCCCGCGACAGTTGCTCCCTTGCAGCGGCGGTTACCATCCCGCCCTGCGACTGCACAGCCAACAACACGCAAACTTCCTGGGCTCCTCCACCACGGCGGAGTTGATGGGGATCCGGCTCGGGCTGGGCCTGCTGCTCACCGTCGGCCCTCCGCCGCCCAACAGTGCTCTGCTGTGCGACTCCCGCGCCGCCCTCAGCCGCTTGCAATTTAACGGCCGTGATACCCCACTAGTGCGGGACATTCGCTCGCGCATCGAGCGCCTCGCGCATAGAGGATGCGCCGTGCGTGTACAGTGGGTGCCCGGTCACTGCGGCAATCGCTGGCGACGAGGAAGCTGACAACCTCGCGACCGCTGCACATCAACTACCTCGCTGCGATCTGCCCCTTGCGCTTGAGGACGTGCGTGCGGTAATCCACGACTATCTCCGAAAGCAGCACCCTCGCAATTCTCCGCGCACGCATTAGCTGCGTGTGGCCCGGGGAACGACGGGAGCGTCACGGAATCGCGACGAGTGATGCGTGTGACGGATGCGGTGCAGTGGAAACACTGGAGCGCCTGGTCCTTCGCTGTGCCGCGTTCGCCGATGCTCGTCGCGATATGCTTGCGGCCTATAGGGCGCTGGGCATACTACCAGACTCCCTCTAGACGCTATTGTGGCCGCAGGGCAGTGTGCGCACCCGTGAGTGAACCTTGGTGAGCCTCTGTGCGTTCCTCGAACAGACGGGCTTGACGTCCCGCCTGTTCTCCGCCAGGAAGTCACACGCAGTGACCGAACGCTCCCCGAGTGCTACCATGGACGATTAACAACTGGGCGCCCCACTCCAGTTGTAGTCTACATAGTGCTGTGCGCGTGTGTTTTATTGCTCCATCATCAACTTATCACGCGCACAACCTGTACACATTTCTTATTGTGTAAATAGTTTGTGTATATTACCACTCCTCGTATACTCTCTTCTGGTCCCCTCACCTCTTTCATTTCATTTCTCCATTCTGCCTGCTATCCTTTACTTCCGCTGCCCCAGCTCAAGTGCTTCAATATTGATGGCAGATGCCGGGGCTAGCAAAAATCTTTTCATTCTTTTTCATTAATATTTTAATAATACCACTTACTACTACTACAAATTTCTTCTCAAGCAAAGGAAAGGCGCATAGCTTGCCCCCGGGCGGAGGTGCCTCAGTTGCGCTTTGAGGTGCGTGGTGGTGGGGAGAGAGAGATGCGGGCTGCATGCATTAGCGCTGACAACATTGTGGCAGACATGCACCACTGCAGCAACAAGTCGCATCGTTCATTGCATTCATTTCGTGACCAACCTCTCGCGATCACACATTAATTTCAACGTCGCCTGGCAGTGACCCGCCGCTGTGGCTCAGTGGTTAGGTCGCTCGGCTACTGATCCGGAGTTCCCTGGTTCGAACCCGACCGTGTCGGCTGCGTTTAGTTGGAGGCGAAACGCAAAGGCGCCCGTGTGCGGTGCGACGTCAGTGCCCGTTTAAGATTCCCAGGTGGTCGAAATTATTTCGGAGCCCTCCACCATGGCACCTCTTTCTTCCTTTCTTCTCTTAGTCTCTCCGTTGACCCTTCCCTTACGGCGCGGTTCAGGTGTCCAACGATATGTGAGACAGATACTGCGCCATTTCCATTACCTAAAAACCAATTTCCATTTTCCTGCCAGTGCGGCCGCGTTCCCTGCCCTGTTTGCGGAACGCACTCTACGTTGGAGGCCAAGCCGCGTCTGCTTACCTGATATACCGCAGCTTTCGCTCTAGATCTAATGAGGTTCAGGGGTACTTGAACCGCAGCTAATTTTTTTCTTTTGCTGTATTTAATAGAGAAGATATGCATTCCTGGCTTGGAATGTGATGGGATGGCGGTGATATAGGGTGGCCGCTGTTGGCACAGGACAGGCTTAGTTGGAGAGAGATGTGAGAGGCTTTTGCTCTGCGGTGGGCGTATTTCGGCTGATGATGATTATTAAGCATGCTTGTGCACTGGTGGCCACTGGAAAAAGAGCATGCTGCCGCACACCTGTACAAAAATTTACCTAGACAGTCTATAGACTTTCTATACACAAATTCAATAGACCAGTCTATAGGCAATAGAAATCATAACGGCGGTCAGTAGACAGTGTGTATATAGATTTATGGCCACACCCGTTTAGAGGACTTATGACCATAGACATTCTATAGACTATAAATAGGCAAAAGAAAATATAAATGTAGGAATGCAATAGTGTAGAATTGTATAGAGATTCTATACACCATTTTATAAAGGATGTATATCCACATTCTCGCTCACCCCATCCGACGAATGCGTAGACGTGCAGGCGCACAAGCTCCACGGAGAAGGTCTTCACGACCAGAATGTAGAGGTAGAGACCCTCGACGAACATCCAGAAAAAGTTGGTGCCCATCAGGTACGTAAGCACGATGTACAGAAAGCACGCAGACTGCGAACGCAGAGCAAGGAAAATAAGCAAGAAAGTTGAGCATTGGGCGAGCATTGGGCATAGGATTTCATTTCGCGACGGTTCCACTCGCAACGCATAAAAGTCGATTTGCATGACGGACACATTGGAGAGACGTCTTGCGAAGTTGAAGTACCGCAGAAACTCTAAAAAAACATTTTCAATGGAAATAGCGCAATAACTCTCAACGCCAACAAAAACGGAGGCTTCATAAATTTGTGAATGAGAGCAGATTAATAAAAACTAAGATCAACTCATCGTGGTTCCCATAACTGGTTACGTAGTTTAGAAAAAGTCCACTAAGAGTCTCTCTTATCACAAATAAATATTAACAGTAAATTGTGGTTAGCTTTGAAGTAGTTATCTGATATCATTGTCCAGAACACATAACTGAGGGAAATTTCATGTTTAAAAGAATTATAGGTTTATCAGACGGTGATGCCTATTTCTGTAGTAACTGACGGTGTCGCGAAAACTCTCATCATTCATTACTATATGCATCTTTGTGACGAATTGTTTATATTTTAGTCAGAAAAATCTGTTTCCCTTAATTCTGTAGCTCCTACTTGTGCGACGTCTCATATAGTGCATTCTTTACGCCATTATTCTATGCCTCTCGGGTCATATTGAGCTTATATGCATACAAATAAAAATAATTAATTGCCAAATTTCCTTGGACCAATATGGGAACAGAATGTTCTAGAATGCTGCTGAAACGTCCCCTCTATAGTTTCTGAGGTCGCGCTATTGCGTGTGTGTTTCACTGTCTATTTTTATCTATTTTTATAAGCCCTTCCTAACATATGTCTTCTGGTCGGAGTTTATTTTTGTGCTCCTTCTGAAACTGTTCGAGTTGTCTGCCCTTCTCCTTCTTCCCATCTTTCAGTATGGGCTGGGGCCTTCAAGTTTCGAAGGAAATTTACTCTCTCTTGCCGAAAAGTTTGGAATAGCTCGCTTTCTCCTGTCTGCTTCTAAAATTCTAAAAGCGACACGGCTTTCCAGCATAAAAAAGACAAAAAGAAAACCATTTGCGCACTGAGCTACTATGCAATCCAAGTATGTGGGCCTTGTCAGTGCTAGCTTCAATTGCACAAATATGAAGCGAGCATTTTTGGTTGTCAGACGGAGACCGAAAGTATGAGTTCGAAACAGACAGGCTCTAAAATCCGAAGTGGTAGAAAGAAGTCGAGGAAGCAAAATAGCTGCGCAATTTCGCCTTTCGAACGAAATACGGACGCAGATGTTTAGCTGCAAGCGCCTCGAGGCTGGAAGAAGCTGCCTGTGGGTGGTTTGGTGCTGGCCTGAGCCCGCGCGCAGTCTTAAAATTGTGCACTGACAAGCAAGCAGTTCCCCTCTTATATCCCGGGGAGTTTCTTGCGTGAATGTTGGAAACGTTTGCCCTTGTTGTTGGTGAGAACTTGCGAAACGCTCCCAAAAACCGAACAAAACGCAGCAAGCGAAAAATATGCGCTGTCTGCCTTAAAGGTCTCGACGCCAGCGGCTGCTTCTACTAGAATACGGAATGTCTTGTCGCAGGTTTGCGTTCGGAAATAATCTCGACCACCCACATAATTGGGCGCTGCCGTCACCACATGAATCTCGTACAATACCTACCTTTCTGCACACTGGTGCCTGGATTGACTGCAGGGTTGCCGTTGTCATCCACACGATGGACACAAGGAAGTAGGTTACCATCAGGTTAACATGGATGGTATTCCTGAGGCATCGCAGATCCCTATAAAAATAAAATCCATAATTATCACTCATCATTCTAAGGCTGGCGTAGAGAGAGTAGGTGGGGGCGTAAATGGCGATGATCTGGGCACGTGTCGTTAACTATACTACGTAGTATTAAATGCTTCAGAACTGGATTGGTAAGCGAAAAGAACAACAAGATTGAAACTATACCAGTAGTGGCGCGTATTGTTTCAAAACTGCGTGCAAATTCTAGAGCCATCAGGATATTGGCTACAAATTACAGAGAGAACTTCAATTCAAACGGCGTCAATGGGCAGTTTATGAGCTCGCTAAAAACAGCCACGAACGCTCTGAAAGCGGTAGCAAGACATATATCCTTCAAGCGCTGAATTCGAAAATTAATGCTTGCTGAAATAAAAGAAACTTACATGAGCCGACATAAATATATAGCACGAAAATCATTGCAAGCTTGACGACTTCGCCTAATGGAAGCGGTAATGCGCTCAGTGCTGACAGAAAAATCGATGGTCTAATGATTGACTAAAATGTAAACAAAATCGAAAAAGGAACAAAGTCAAGCATTAAAAAAATGTGCATGCTCGTGGCACAACTACGAGCCTAATTACCCAACAAGGCCATCGAAAAGTTTTTTTGACAGCACGTTTAGGAGCGGGGCTAAGAATGGCGCCACCACTTTTGTCTTGCATTTTTTGCTGGACTTTTTTCTTTTCTTTTCTAATGTGCTCGAATAAAAACGGTTTTTAATGAGCGCCCTTTCGGAACCTGTTAATTATCATAAATATTAAAGGATTAGTCAAATGGCGTATTTTTGGATAATTTATTTTTCATTATCACTATGATTTGATTCAATCTGCTTCTTTGCATTAAGCGCCTTACCTATTCCGCCCTGAGATTTTTTAGCGTTTCATTAATACTTTCGTACGAACTGAGCAAGAGGGACGTGGGCATTTGTTTGAAATCTTATACAATGTTGCGGCATTTTTGCTGCTTTCTCAATTATTTGCGATATGGTTTAATGTTCTTTAAATGACTATTAGAGTTAACGCGAATCCCCTCGCCTACAAAAAGTCGGTCTTAAGACCGCTATAGTAAGCCAGAGAGCGAGTATTGTCACGTTTGCTTGCGAAATTCTAAACTTTTTAGATGGCAGAAATCAAGGCGACTGTTAAAATTTTTGTGCTTTTGGCTTTCATATTATGATATTCTATGTCAAGTAGCTATGTTCAACAATAATAACTAGATAACGGTACTTAAGAATTGATCTTACTAACCTATCCCTCTCAATGGACTAAAGTTCCGAAGGCCCGTTGGTGCCGCCAACCGGGGCAGCTGATAGTAAGAACAAGCACAGATCCAGAAAAAAAAGCGCATGTCATGCCAGCTGTCACGCTTTAAGATCCTACTGCGCACTGTTGAGAGCTGTCATGAACAAAATTAACATGAAGAAAAAAGAGAAATATAAAACAGACCCTAAATAAAAAAGAATTTCATGACAGCCAGCGAGGTATAAGAAATATTCAGAGGAAACGCCGAATACATCAAATATTTACCGCACATCCGAGACATGAGAGGGAAATAATAAGATGAATAAGAACGAGTTTTGCGAGGTACCTTTGACAAGTAATATGCCAGAAATGGATGTAATACAGATTATAGTATCTTGCAATTAGTCAACTCTTGTACGGAATTGGGGAGGTTAAAAAAATCTAAATTACATTGACGACCACACAGTTGGCTATAGAAAGCAAGATGATGGGAGTAAATCTAAGATACATGAAAGTAGAAGTATAGTCTGGGCGAATGAATAGCAGATTCTGATAGCCGAAAAAACAAGGGCAGGTGGACATTGACAAGGCATCCAATGTGGAAAGCGGAAAATTGATGGTCCGTTAGTGTCGCTGAGCGTGTTTCAAGGGAAGATAAACAGGTGACGTGGAAGGGGCCGTGTGATTAGAAAACCTGCGACCATCGGGTGGATGCAACAGGCACAGGGAACGATTATTAGAGAACAATGGAGAATATCGGCGTCCTGCACAAAACGAAGCCCAGTTGATGATGATGTTGAGGTATATGATAGCATTCATACACGTACACTTCTTACATTTTGCATTACGTCTATTTATGAGCGACTGTAGCACCCGTTGGAGAAATTGAAAATGCTTGTCTTTGAAAAGTTCTCAAGACACTTTTAGAATGTCAGGACCACGTTGCGAAGGCGCCCCCCGGCGAGACAGTTACTGCTCCCATACGTGCCCTCACTTGAAAAAGATGTTGCTGATACTGCAGCTTCAATTGATTGTGCGCTTCAATTTAGCAGTCTGGAAACAAAAATGGTTTGACGCTCGTTGTAAATTGAGGAAGCTGCATGAGGATGAATCCTTTCCAAAGATTTTTCTCAATGATAACCTGACTAAGGCAAACCATGTCCTCTTTTCGAAAACAAGGAATAAGGCAAAGGCGGAGGGTTATCAGTTTTGTTGCTTGAAGGGACGGAAAATCTTCGTGAAAAAGAACGCAACAGTGTCTCTTCTTCGAATCGGTAAACAAGCAGACCTGGAAAACATTGTTCAACGACTATGCCGTTTTTGTTCTACGAACTGCCTGATTTTACTTCATTTAAACCAGAATTTGGACACAACTTGGATCACTATTGCACGGTCGGGAGCGTTAACATTCGAAGTTTGCCTAAATATTGAGAAGAGTTTAAGTTTATAGCTGAATCTGCAGCTGGATATGTTGACGTGTTTGTAGCAACTGAAATCAATATTTCTCAGGCATTCCTTGACATATTCACTCTGCAAGGTTTTTCTGCTGAGCCAAAAAAGAGTCATTTTCTGGGCATCTTTTATCTCTTTATCGCCAGCCCTCCTCCATCCTTTCACGATTTATTATTGAGCTTGAAGAAACTTTGCTGCATTAGAGTGCCATGGATCAATTTTGTTTTACTGATGACCTTAATATCAAAATTTTATGCCGTACTAAAGTATCTTTTTGTGATTACCTTTCGAAGGTGACTGCTTATGGTCTAGAATGCACAATTGGAGCTCTCACTGGGGTGGAATTAGTTAATAACCGACTAGTGCAATCATGCCTAGATCACATAGCGGTCAGAGCTCCTGAGTGCTCATTTCGGTCATGCACGTTTTTACAAATGAATGGTAAATTTAGTTTTAGGATTAGCGCAATCTGTTTCGCCTTGTTGGAACTTACGCCTTTAGGATCTTTCCAGTATTCTTTTGGATGGACTTGCTAATTTTTAGTGTGTTATTTTTCATTTTCATTGTTATTTTGTGTTCTTGTCTATATACAGATAATTCATGCTTTTCAATCACTATGTATTTTTTATTTAGGCACGGTACTACAAACCATCTAAAAACTTAGACCGTCCTGTCTCGCCTGTATTTGCTCCTGACGGTGACAAAATGAATTTTTATTATTATTAGAGTAAAGAGGACCCTTGTCCAAGAGATACGGGTGCCTTACAGCCCTTAAAGGGGCTGTGAAGGGGGCTCTAATAAAGTTGCGGCATGCCTGAGATATTGAAGCACGCCGCTTCACGAATAGTGTCCAGCAAGAATTTTTTAAATTAGCTTTGTAGAAGCCGAGTTATATGTAGATAAAATTTGAATTTCATCGTCTTCGCGCCTTTCCCTCACCTTTCGTCACTTTTTGCACGCTGGAAGGTAGGCGCTCCTTCGCCGACCCCCCCTCTAGGAGCGGAGCTTCTTACCCGCCGGAACTAAGCGGCTTATTGGCCGCGGCCACAGTAGCTGCCTGACGTCTGAAAGAATCTAACCAATGGCCACCTGTCACCACGTCAACGCAGATGCGGGGGACGGAGGAGGGCGCGAGCATGAGAAAGTCGCCGGGAAGGGCTCGCCAGCTTTGACGCGTGATTGTGGGTCGTCTGCTGCGTGTAGAAGAGTATTATTTGGCTCTGGTTTTCATGGCAATACAGTGCAGTAATTAAGTGAGTTAATGTGCTCTCCTTGGAAGGCGTTTCATAGCCGCTTTAAGACATATGTCTCAAAAATAGAGAACAAGGATTCTCTTAGCCTTACACATACATTTAGAAGCTAAGGCGCATACCCAGTTGCATGGTTACTTTTGGCAAAAATGGTACATTCGGGCATTAAATCATCTGATGTGGTTCTAGTTCTGATTGCGGGTGCCATTATTGCTTGAAAAAAGTGCATTTTGCACCCAGAACTCGTGCTACAGCAAGCGTATCAGCCAGCAGGCTTGTAGCAATTCCTCTGCTAGCTAAGGCGTTGCTTATAACTGAGTCTTTAATCGATCAATGCCAGAACAGAGTTCATTTCTCTATTTCTAACATTCCATATTCCATTTATGCTGGTACGTAAGAGCGCAATCCGCGTAAAGGACACTGGCTGTAATTACACTGCGTTTGCTGCGAAATATTTGATTTCTGGATAAATGATAAAAATCGCTTATTTTCACGTGTAAGACTGTTGCCGTAAAAAGGCAAGTGTTGAAACACAATTAGAAGCTATGCAAAACAGGGTAGAGTTCAAAGAATACAAACAGAACAGATAACGGTCAAACAACCAGAGACAGATGGCAGCAAGAAACAATTATGAAACCTTCTAATATGGAAAACGTCAGCGCGAAGCAACAAGGACGAAAAAGAGACACGAGAACACAGGACCAGCGCTGCTGCTTTCCATGATGAGTCGACAACTAGCCGGCACATAGATACTAACCTTCCTTTACTTTGTCAGTAAACATTTTACTTATCAATAACAGGAATTATGCATTAGTACAAAGTGTTCTAGGACAATGAGAATTTCACAAGACCACTGGGATGATTCTTGTCGCGGATGTCGATGCTGAAAATAATTAATATGCACGGCAGTTATGGAATGAGCGCTTTATGCCGACCTATGCTCACAAGCTTAGTTACAAAGTGGTTAATAGCCCCGAATTTTAATGTCATGAACAAAATATTCACATAGTCTATAACATTTACTCACTTGTAGTAGATGAATATCCACAGAGCAATGGTTAAAGCGAAGAGAGATACTCCGTAGCCTATGTAGTATAACGTCGTTTCATCAACCTGCAAAAAAAAAGAGGGGGGAGGGGGGGGGGGGAGTGGTGACGAAGTACAACCGATTTTAAGGGTTTCAGAGACTCTAGCGCATGCCACCGCTATCCTTAGCACAGTTTATGCTGGAATGTGAAAAAAATTTGGTGGTATGAAAATTTCTTCACTGGGAGATGTTTACTGCTTGCCGCATTTCTCTTTTACGGGCGAATTCAGTTGCCATCGCTGCCTTCACAAACACTCAATGGAAAACATCCTCCCGACTTTTCCGTTTTATCATCTTCAGTGCAGTTGTAGGCAACAAAGCAAGGAAGTAATTAATCTTTGTAGCAAACAATTCGTTTCCTTTGAAAATGGATTCAGAACGCACAAATCCTGCCTAAATGCAGCCATCACCTTTATTGATACGATTGCTTTGGTTTTATGGGGTTTAACTTACGAAAGCGACACAGGCTATGAGGGATGCTGTAGGGTAGGGCTCCGCATAATTTCGACCACCAGCGGATCTTTTTCGTCCACTGACATCGCACAGTATAGGGGCCTCTATCATTTCGCCTGCATCGAAATGCGACCGCCGCAGCCGGGATCGTACCCGGGTCTTTCGAGTCAGCAGCCGAACAACATAACAAATGAGCTACCTCGGCGGCCTTATTTACATGAAATATGGATATGCGAAGCTCGCATTTTCATGACACTGTATACACTTCGTGCTCAGCTCCCATCGGTCATACCGAAGCGGTGGCTTTGTGGTAGAGCATCTGCCTCGCATTCGGGAGGTGCTGGGTTGGATCCCCAATGCCGCCGGGTACTCACTGGTTTTCTAATGGGTATAAGATTTCCCCCAGCCTGGTGCTCAGCTATTCTGCAATGAAATGCTTTGGAAAAGCGCCTTCGACTAAAACAGTTTTGTTAATGGGCCAATGATTCGTTCCGCCGTGCAACAACCCTAAATCCTCCTCGTGCGGTTGAAGCCCACTTCAGGGTCTTTTTCATCGAAGCGTAGCCTTGTGATACAGCCTCGCATTCGGGAGGTGCTGGGTTTGATCCCAATTGCCGCCGGGTACCTGGTGCTTGCGCGATAAAAATACCAGTGTATGTCACACATGTTTTGTGGGCTTGCGTTAATAAATGCTAATAAGTGTTACATTCCAAATAATTAGTATGCGAACTTGCCACTCCCTTCCTCTTTCTCATTGTCTGGTAGGTAACATTTTTATTACTTTTGCAATTGTGCTTTGCTGCAGACCAGGCAGAACATTGAAAGTGACGTGGCAATGCATCACAGAGGGACGTTTACTGGTAAGCATTCTTGGTTGCTCTTTACAGCAGCTTGGTCTTCGAAGCTGCGCGAAACTGATATTTTGTTCAGCCACTGCCCAGAGGGCTAATGCACTTCTTGAAATTCCAAAAGCTCATATTGCGACTAATCTAGACAGCTACAATACCGTAACTGAAGCTAGGCGCCTAAATGTAATAGAAAAAAATATTACATATGAGAGTTTTGTTCGTCAGCTTGTTTTTGAACATGAACATCCTGTCTTTTGACGTAGACCAGCATGTATTACTCAGACATAGATTCCAGCTCTAACTGCAAAAGAAAATAAATATTTAAAAATTAGATGTCGACCTCACTGAAATACCTGGCATACGTCGCCACAGAAGCGCACAAATTTCCACCGTAGTGAAGAAATGTCGTTCGTAATCTCGTAACAAGTCCCTAACAAAGTCAGAAGTATGAGAACACTGAGATTATGGTGTACAGTAAAGTAAAACTGCCTCATTATTGTACTCATAATCTGCTCGCAACCAAAAATGTATGTGTTGAAAATTTTAGCACAGTGTTTTCGAAAGTGCCATTTATTTTTTTTTTTTGATAAAGCAGTGTGGCCTGCTGGCCATCGGAAGCGGCAAACCTGAATTATGTTCAGTCAGATGATGCGCAGCGTCCGAACACAACTGCATTCAATTACCTATCGCGAATGACAACGTTATGCACGTTAATAAGGCAGGAATGGGTAATGTGCCAAACTTCTTTCGTTAGCAGGAGTGCAACGTTCTGTCGCTTGTCACAGAGAAGTGAAAACAAAAAAAAATGAGAACTCGACATGCATAGAAAAGATCATCAGTATCAGCCAAAACAAAGAACGAAAAACGTTCAACGAAATTCGAAATGACAGCACGCCAAGTGTTCCATGCATTTTTGGCCACCCTCTTTCTTTGCTTTCCGGGAAACGTTTCCACCCAATAATATTGGCACTCAACAGAATACTTTTTCCTGTGAGGGAAACTCGCTTCTGTCGCGTGTTTCAGTCGATGCCCATCCATTACAACAACCGGAATGGATGGTCAGCCTTCCGATGTTCCTGCACTCTTTTCAAGAGCGCCCGCTTGCTTCTGTGCTTGCTCAAGTGTAACAGCTCAAGCCCGTGCAAAGCTGTCGACGCTATGTGTCAACAAAGGCGTTAAGTGCATGGCGCGTGATTAAGTTTCGCGAAACCTACGGATGAAAGGCTGCCTCCGCTAGGGGTGCAGAGCTTATAATCCGCCAAGCTTCGAAGGGATCAGGCGTGAACTGTTTACTTTACAACAAAGGCCTGATGTGCCCTGTCCATGGAAGAATTTTTTTAAACCCTCTTTTTACACGCTTACGTAACGCGCTTTTAGGACGAATGGAGGCGAAGACGTTCAGAAGACGGGGCTTCATTGTTTTCCGCCTCGAGGGTGCCGCTACAAAAGTGTTTGCAAGGGGATTTGCTGTGCGCCCGCTTTTATTGCTATCAGGACTAACACGCAGCGTCTGGTCTCTTTACCATTTCGTGCAGGTTCTCGCACAAGTTGTCCAGGTACGCTTTTTTTTTAACAGCTGAACCGTTAGCAGTGTGTTGTCGCTGCGATAGCGACTAAGGCGTAAATTTTTCATGACGTGTATCACCGATATCTTTCTATATATTGCGGTACCAGTGAGAAATGGCATTGTTGTATACGTCGCGCGGAGAGAGACGAAGTTGCTTTTGGTTTGGTAACAATCAAGAAGGATGAAGATCTTTTACACTTTTTTCCAGCTCTTAAGTATATATGTATTGCTTTCGTCGGTCAACCCACGGTGCTCACAGATCCGTGGCGGTCAATATTATGTGACCACAAACGGCACATTTAGGAATTTGGGGAAGCGGGTAAGCTCCTGCAAAAGTGGGCCTTATGAGATATTGCACCTCGATAAAACAAATTTCATTTTAAAGCAGGTCGATGGGGTTCGTTTAAGTTTCGATATGCTTCTACGCTAACGCCGCTTGCAGCGGAGCTTTTATAAGCTTAGATATAGTGAAAAGTTTGAAATTAAAACCTATATCTATGACGCTCCAAGACATCGTATAACTAGGCATTAAAATTTTTCCACGCTTGAAATGATATATTACTGTAGCTTAACTGAACCATAGCATTCTAGCAGCAAAATATGCAGGCCGGCTTTAGTATATTACGAACAGTACTACTACTACAACCACTCACCAGCTGCAGATGCCAGTTCCTTTTTTTTTCTTATTTGAAATCGTGGCCCACAGTGCTTTCAACAGTGGTGGTGGTGGTAGTGGTTTTATTAAAAAAAATAATAGTAAAAAGGAAGGAAAAGATTTTTGCTAGCCCCGACATCTGCCATCGATACTGAAGCACCTGAGCTGGGGCAGCGGAAATAAAGGACAGCAGGCAGAATTTTCAACAGTGGGCATATTTTCCTTTCCTTGAAGTGTCTTCATGTTGACAGAGTGAGAAACACTGAATGTGTTTGCGGACCTTCTTTTTGACTCTCTATTTTTGTGTATTATTGCAAAAATGTATTACCCATTCGCGGGGAGAGAAGCGGACATAAGCAGAGAAAATGTTGCGCTATACTTACCTCTCTATCTACGTCGACGAGCGGCTTGCAGCCAGAGTAATCCGACCTGTCTGCCCACGTCCCGTTCTCCAGGCACATGCGCGTGGCATTGTCTGCACAGATGGGAAGCAAGCGAAAAATAAACGCCTTAAAGCTTGCATACGGGGCTTTTAACCAAAAGGGGGATTTTCACATTTCTTAGTTCATAGTGGCATATACAAATTGCAGTTCTCTACGTGTAAAGCACTTATAGCGTTAAGAGGAGCGTGGGCAAATGGGAGCGATGAAATAGTGCATGGTTACACACAGTGCTAGAGCCATGAGCCTGCTTGTCAAGATTTTTATCAAGTTTGAATTGGATAGGTGATATGATTCCACATCACATTACTCATGGCATTACTGGCAGCTTCTGTTTTACTTGAAATAAAAGAAACCAAACTCCAGCCACTATGTCCCAAACATTAGATCTTTCTGACGGATGCAAAACAGCACTCAAGTTGACCTCA
Organism: Amblyomma americanum; assembly: GCA_030143305.2. NCBI lineage: Eukaryota > Metazoa > Arthropoda > Arachnida > Ixodida > Ixodidae > Amblyomma > Amblyomma americanum. The sequence goes on from JARKHS020010606.1 coordinate 192,775, forward strand.
GTTTAATGAAACGAGAGGAAGAGAATATTCCTGTAAAAAATCAGCATACATGACCGTAAAATGGAGATATTCCCACACAGGAATGGGGGGGTTCATGGCTGGTATTTTATGCCCATGCTTGAATATGCTGCTATGCTTAAATCGTCTATGGAATGAAAATTCACTATCTGGCAAAATTGCGGTCTTTTCCTCAAATGCGGAAGAATTCACGCCATCTTTCTGACTCTCCATGTTGTCTACCTCCTTGAAATTAAGGGCGTGACATTAAGAAAAATAGCATAGTTGATAAATTAAATCGAATTTTTATATCACAATGAACAGGAGGCTACAAGGAAAAGTTCTGAGTACATTAAAGAGAGGGCGCTTCATTTGCGTCTTTCAGTCTTTCGATTTGGCGGAGTAATAAAATCAGCCAGTTTTTTTTAGTACAAAACGAGGTATAATTTGGGTCATTAAACAAGGAAACATTCTGGTATTGTTCGGCTTATTTTTCTAGCAAATGTAATTTACTTGCGACGCATGCATGTGCCTAGGATACCAAATGGATCCCAATTGCGCAACAGCTTTTTCAATATATTTAAAAGACAGCTTACACCAAGAAACCACTAACCAGGTAAGGTATGTTTTTTTCTCATTTATTACAAGTGTTTGATCGCATGCATAAACGTGCCTGTGTCTAACACTACCGTGTCTCGGATAGATCTGCCAGTCTTTGCTTGTGCACTGTGAAATCATTACACATCACAATAGCCTGATTGAATGCATAAGAGCTGCGCAGTAGAGACGACACCGAGCGGACATAAAGAGGACGAGCGCCACTGGACAGCCGATCAACTGCACCCTTATCGCACACTACTTTAATCAGAGCACCGATTTGAAACGCCGATCTTTAAAGTAAATAGCGATCTCTACAATATTTCCGATAAAACACCCCGTAAATACAAGTAGCTATGTACTTACCCTCAGAGTAAATGAAACGTGAATTTACTGCACTGCAAACAGACGAAAAACAAAAGCGGAAGACGACTCCGACGAGGGCCACAGAACACGTCTGTGTCTGTTATTGTTTTTATCTATAATATGTTTCGCTGTGTACCTCTATAAACGAACTGTTAATATTAACTTGCCCAGCTATCCACCCTTCTTCGTATAATTTACGTTTAAAGTCTTCAGCAGTTAATCGAAAACAGTTGTCTAGAACAAGTACAAAAGATCAGCTAGTGTCCGTGCGGTGCCTTCGGCTTTGTGTGCTCGAAAACTACTTTACTAACTGTGCATTTTGGGGTAGAAACTGGGTTTACCCTGATATTTAAGAAATTCATACGACCTGCGTGAATCAAATGAAACCAAGTTTTACCCTAGAAGGAAGGGTCAGAATTATAGTTCTTTAGAACAAGTTGTCCCTGCGCGTCGCCTAATTCTTCGTTGAACTCTTAAGGGGACGTGCGCCGATCTAATATAATACATTTTAATAAATTAAATCATCAAAGTTTACATTCAGGAGTCTTGTAGACAAAGGGACAAAGAGCCTCAAAATAGCGCTTGACAGCGTCCAGTGACCGTCTACTTGAGAGTGATCGAGCGTTACAAATAATCACTGCATGCAAAAAAAAATAAAAAATTAAATCAAACCTTGGAAAAGAACAGTACAGAGAGCACGGGATTGGTTTTTGCCGTTTAAAGGGTGCGCTGCTCTGCAAGCATTCCCATACCGTAAACAGAACTGCAGACACGGGTGCGGTTCCTTGCGAATGTTAGAGAGCGGGGCAGTTTTGTTTTCAGACGCGGAACGCCAGAGGCTTCGGCCATATGTGGTTGTGGGTTTAAGAGCGCTTCCTTCCCGTGGGTATTTGCCTCTCTGGACTGCTGTGCAAACATGGTCCAACCATAGAGGAAGTAGCAGTGGGACTGTTGCGCTCATGTTTTTGAAAGTAAAGAGTAGACATGTTTGCATTTCTGTGCATAATAAAAAATCACAAAGTCTGTAGCGGTGGTCTCAGTTATTTAGTGTTAATGGAAAGGAACAAGCACTTTAACCTATGCGGAGGAAGATGTCTTCGGATGTGCAAACACAGCGAGGCAACATCCGTTCGACAATCTCTTAGCCAGCTGGCTCTGCACCAATGTGCAATATGTGCAGCGTGCTCACTATGTGTGCCTCGTGTTTGCTTCTTACGCTGTTAGCAGCTCAACAAGAGAGTTTTCTGCCTGCTTTGAATTCCCATTTGCCGTGTTGACAGCATCTTACACCTGCATCCTCTGTGCCTTCTGTATCTTAAATAACTCAGCCAACATATTCGCAGTGCCCCAATATTTTATTCTAAAATATTATCTCGACTAAAATATCAGATCATTTAGGCACCAAGCTTTCAGTTCGAAATGAAAGTGATGTCAAGCAGCAGTTTGATCACAGCATTTTGCTCAAATAGAGATTTCTGCAAACACAGACGCTATGAAACTGATTTACGAGCGTATAAAATAGCAACGGAACGGTACAATACTTGTTTAAAGCAAAACGGCCTCGGCATGCTGCCGATGCGGGTATAAAATGGTGGTAAGTGAGCAGTGGTTATTATAATTAGTGGTTATTATTAAGCTCTAAAGTCCCCCCCCCTCCCTCCCTCCTTGGCAGCAGTAGCGAAAATTCGGCATACTAAGCGTGTACTCAGAAGCCAGTAGACCTATTAATGCGGCACGTCTGTGACGTGCTTGAAGATGATTGACAGAAACATGGCTAGGGTGTTTAATAAGGCAGTGAAACTTTGTCTCTCTCATTGTTTACACGGCAGAGGGCTGATAGTTTTTCTTGTTCACGCCATTATTCATTGGTGATGTTAGAACGCGATTCCGGCTCCGAAACACGACTAAAGGTTGGGACGCAGCTGTATAATATGGCGCCAGAAGGGCAGGATAAAAAAGAATAACATATTTTAATGCTTCAAATGCAATGGCAACAGGCAGCCTTGGACGATGGTGGGATATAAAGCTAGTGAGATAAGTTATCGTGCTTACCGCATAGCGCACTTTATCGAGTAAAGACGCCCGTGGAGATTGCTCTTGAGTGGTTGATAGAGCCTCAGTAAACGCCTTTCCAATTCCCCCCAGCTAAAGCTGACTCAAACGCAGGAAACCGAAGAACAGTTATTTGTACAGAGTTTGTACCGACTACAAAGATTCACCTGCAGCTTCTCGCAAGAAAAAGTAGAGGGTGCACAATGACGGTCCGTCCCCTTTTGCAGTTTCAGGGGCGTGTGTGCTTCAAGCCATGTTTCGATCAATAAAATCCCAACAAAGTAGTTAGTTCTGTTTCAGCGAATCGCTGGGCCATCAGTACGTACCGGGCAAATTGACGTCCCGTTCTATGAAACGCACGCAGGAAGCATTTCTCACACGAGGGCACAGACGTGTAAGCGTTGTCAGGAATGGTAAGTTCATATGTTTATAGACCTTTTATGAACTCTCGCACAAACTTGTGTAGACCTCACACCTGATGCAACTGTAGACATCCGTCTATTTATAGAGTTGGGCTTGGTAAGTTATCGACTGCACAAGAGGTGCACCTACATGGCGTAACATTTTAGTTAAGCATTCGGCCCTGCGTGCCACCCCTCAGATTATTCTAATACTTTAGTAAACCTTCCTCGCCACAAAAGCTCGCGCATATCACAGGGAATGGTGTCAACAGTTCAAACCCACTAAAACTCTGCGGTGACTTCCATGTTTGCAGATCTCATGTTTGCAGGCCTCAGAATGCTGCCCGTGCAGTGTTCTACTTTGGCTTGAGTTTCTCCTCCTGTGCATCGGTCGACGTTTTGTCAACATAGCAGTCTAGGCCAGGAGGGGACTTCGTTTCTGGCGATTTCTTGCAAAGAAAGAAATATACCTAAATCCCTAATTATGCATATTCTATACGCGCCTAGAGAAACTGAGGGTGAATGCTCCCCGCAGAACAAAGATATTAAATGATTTAGAAATATTTTAAACTGATTATCAGTGGTACTGAATACAAAAAAGCACAACATTTGTCTCTTATTGAGTGGACAACAACCTAGATTTAGCGGCTTCCTCGGGCTTATCAATAAATTTCCTTGACTACATCTTGGGCCCTTTATTCTTCTTTGTCTTCGCGTCAAACCCGCTTTTACAATATCCGTGCACACCCAACATGTTTTACAAGAATCGGATACATCGGATTTCTAACCTAAAGTGAGCCTTGCAGTGAAAGTAGTACCTGTATAGAGTTTCTGATGTACAAATCTGCCGCACCGCACGAAATTTAGCTAACGTCTTGTGTTTATTTCTTAGGGGTAATTTCCGCTGACTAGTGATGTGAGTTTGAAATGAGGGTTCTATTATGAGGGTTAGTTGGAAAAACACGCCTCGCAAGCGACAGCACGAAACACGGACGATAAGACGCACCGCTACACAAGCCCACTACGTGCTGCTCCAATGCTATAAGGACGCCTGATATGCCCGTTGTGACGTTCAATATTACGGGCGGCACTTTGCACTACACCTCCATAAAAACGCAAAAAGATGCCCGTGTGATGGTCGATGCCAGTGCATGTTAAAGATCCCGAGGTGGTCGAAATCATTCCGAAGCCCTCCACTACGGCACCTCTTTCTCTCTTTTCTTCTTTCTGCGTTGATTTTGATTAAAGGAAATCGCCTAACTGGCTCCCAGGGTCAGTGGACAACTAAATCGCGCTTTCAGTTACGTGGCGGTGGTGTCCACATGCAAACTATGCTTTCGTCCAACATTCCGTGGTTAGCAATACTAAAACTTCAGCAATTTTTAAAGCGAAAGCTTTACTGGCCGCGAACTTGTGGTTTCGCCGTGGCCGCACTCCAAGGAGGCACATGACGTCACAACGCGCGCCTCACATATATTGGTGGACACCCTAACCGTGCTTTCTTCTTTCCCTCCCTCTTTTATCCCTTCCTTTACAGCGCGGTTCGGGTGTCCACCGAGATATGTGAGGCGGTTACTGTGATTTGCGCTCTCCGCGCCATCTGGCATGATGTCACACCGCGCGGCTCGCCGCCACCGCCGTTTGGTAGAACGTCACACCGCGTTGCTCGTCGTAGCGCTCGCCTCTGCTCGCTTCGACAGCTGCTTCGCATGCCTGATAACATGTCGAAGGATTGAAAAGGAGAGCTCGCGTACGCCGCAACCACAGATGTGCCGTATTTAATGCGACAACAACATAGCTAGACAGCCAGACTAACCTGGACTTGCAATCAAGATTAACCAAGGCTAACCATGCTATGCCTTAGCTTTTGCTACGTATATCCTGGCATAGCCGAGCTAAGCCACTGGCAATTTCTTTTTAAATCGCCGGCACTAGTGACGAGAGAATTTTGCTAGGACTGCATAGCCATTTTTCTTCTAAAATAAGAGACGAAGGAAAACCAGAAGAGACTTCTATCTGTAGGGCAAAAGCCAGCTTGCACGACAGGAATTGCTATGGTAACAACATGTCGCTATCTTAAAAATCTACATGTGTTGCTTTTGCCGCTTCTTCTCACGACTATAAATGCCGTGTCTTTTTCGGTTTCAAATATTTAAAATTTATTGTATTGTCGGTCACCTTTCTGAGCGGAATATCTATTGCTTTCTTTGTATATGTTCGTCATTGCAGCCCATCGCCCCGTTTCATCGTCTGGATATGTTCCGTCCAGGCTGAAATGTACAGGTGAACCATTGCGACAAATTTTGTCCCGTCATTTTACTTTGTTTACTGAGCGCAACGCTCAATTCCCAGAAGCCGTCCTCCAGGTAATTGTTAATCTCAAAATGGCCCCGAAGAAGCCCTGAAACTCTTACTCCTGAGCTACAAGACCATTGACAGCTTAAAGAACGCAATGACAAGAAACATGCCACACCAGATAGTCGGTAACAACGATGCCGGAAATGGTGCACTCTTAACAGAGAAGAGTAAAAGGGGGAGTAAAATGTCCTCTAGCACACTCCCTTTTATGACCGGGTGTGCGCTGAGAGGACAGCCCATTCCCTCTTTACTCCCATACAGGTGTACTTATTTTTAGGGGGCACCGAATGACGTTCTACAAATGGAAATATGGAAAGAATGATACAAAGTATCGATGGAGAAGAAGGCTGTATGGATTGCCAACTTGTGCTCACCTGTACCATAATGGCAAAGAATGTTCTATTAAGCTATTATATGCATGAGAGGTACATTGGTTCCTTGGCACTACTAAAGAAATTTACTGGGACGCCTTGACAATTTATTTTTGTCAACTGCTTGGCGTTCCTTAGCCTGCCACGGCACGCTCATGCCAGGCCACCGGAGCCAGAAGCTTGACATGTCAGCTTGCCCTCAAGAGCAGATTGCCCTGGACTCAAATTCTCGACGGCGGGCCAAGATAGCCCTGTTGCAACGTGGCAGTAAAGGTTGCCGCTAACGAGCTCCCAAAACAAGATAAACGCCTTTCAGTTTTATGTGGCACGTGACGCTGCATCGTTGCTACTGGCGCCATTAGGACCTTGGTGGTGAACAACCCTCCTGCACCGGGAAAAGGCGAGGACGCAATTTAACCGTGACTAATAAATTAGACGTCGCATCGCGTGGACAGGGAAAGAGAATGAGAGAAGGATGGGGCAGCATTGCACGCTGGGATAAAGGTTCCCCTATATAATGAAACTGAAAAAAAGGCGGAACAGCAGCCAAAGTACATTTAGGTTAAGAGGAATATGTCCTGGAGGCGGTTATATCTAAGCGCCTCTAAATGGCCGTTATCTGGATTAAAGCAATAATGTTTAAATCACCGCCGCTAGCGGCACAACGTTTGCTATCACCGCTAAGCGCTTTTATTTTTCTGTGCCAGAACTCCCTAACTACGAGAGTGGCATTAGCCGCTGCAAAGAAAATCGTAGCTGGCATCATTTCCTTAAATGGTGCGGGCGAGGCTTCGTCGTTAAAAAAAAGAGCCCGTTGCAACCGCAATCGAGGCACGTGACGTTGCCCAGGAGGCGGCGATGTTTTGATGTGAAGGACCGCGGCCACCAGGGCGTTCTTATCTGTGGACAATTGTTATGGTAGAATGCACGCGCGCAAGTACGCGCAATGAGCATGAAACGAAAATTCGCAAGGAAAAGAGAGCGATTGTATTGCGAAAGGAGCTCGCTAGTTTTTAGTAAGCATTAAAGAAGTATGGTAGGATAAGAGAAAGAAAATTTGCGTTGTCATAAAGGATACGCATTATGGAATGGTACACTCCCAGGTATTTCTAACGCCACCATTGGGGAACGAGAGCAGAGAAGGCGCTTATACCTGTTAATACGGCTGTGAACAGTGAAAATGGGACTAGGCTAAGTTGACTCAAAAAGTCCGAAAGCTAGCGTATTTCAGTAACAACGAAGCTAAAAACAGGTGGCGACGAGACCTTAAGTGCATAAAAATCTAGGCTGAAGCGTACAAAACTATAAGCGTTTTAAGTTCTTCAGAATGGCACTAAAAGCGCTCAAAAAGACAAGGACGACAGAGTAAGAGAGACATTCTGTCGTTCTTGTATTTTTGAACGCTTTCACTGTCACAATGAAAAAAAAAAAAAAAACTCGCCCACCGCCTTCCATTCTTCAGAATGAGCGACGGAATTAACTTTGCGTACAAAAAAAAAGGTAAACAGCTACCGTGCAAAGGAAGAAAAATGAGAAGAATGGTTTAGGGAAACACTCCCCGTGCAAAATCCAGGTACGACTAACGTATCGCAGCCAGTCTGAAACGCCATTTCGCAGAATTAACGTCTTCATCTAACAATATCAATACAGCCTAGCGTGCAGAATATTAATAGGTGTTACGAACAAACTTCGTAATAACTTCCTGACTCTCGGAGGGCACCTTAACTGTGCTTATAGAGCGTATGAAGAATGATAAAACAAGGGATAAAAAAAAGAGGCACACATGACGCCGGCTGGGTAGTGTGAATACCTAGAGCCACGCCAAGATAACTGCACTCACTAATAACCAATAACACAGCGGAAAGGTCGATATCGTCCCCCACACATTACATGCGATTACACATAAAGCGCTTCTTGGATTCCTTGTGGGCTAATAATAATGATAATTGTTTTTTGGGGAAAGGAAATGGCGCAGTATGTGTCTCATATATCGGACACCTGAACCGCGCCGTAAGGAAAGGGATAAAGGAGGAAGTGAAAGAAGAAAGGAAGAAAGAGGTGCCCGTAGTGGAGGGCTCCGGGATAATTTCCACCACCTGGGGATCTTTAACGTGCACTGACATCGCACAGCACACGGGCGCCTTAGCGTTTTTCCTCCATAAAAACGCAGCCGCCGCGGTCGGGCTCGAACCGGGGAACTCTGGATCAGTAGTCGAGCGCCCTAACCACTGAGCCACCGCGGCTAAAATTGTAGGCAAAAATTTTATTTTCGGCTACAATAGCTTGGCAATAGTGGTGACATTAGATTACTTCGCCCTTTCTCCGTGTCTCTGGAGTCAGGCGAAAAAAGTTCATGCCGAGACGGTAACTCGAACACTACATTTCGTAATGCAGCCGCAAAGGAGACAATAAATAAGAAAGGCGCATTCAACTGATTAATGTTCCGCCATGCAGATGAGTAAATACAAAACGCAGTCAAGGACACAAAGAAACAAGACCCCACCTCACAGCCAACGCTTTCATTGGCCGCCTCCGGAAATCCGGCAGGAAGTGGCCAAATCTTGTCGCGGTGCGCAAATTACTTCCTTCGCGTACAGATAATGCCACCCGCGAAGCTTGGCTTCAACGCCACGGGTGGCCGCAGTCACAAAGGTTCCATTCGTGCCAAGAACGCACCGGAGGACGGTGCTCGGGATATATTGTCTGCCGACGCAGCGGACAACGCCCTTCCTAACAAATAAGTGAGCCGCGGCCCGCATGTGCAATAATGGACAGCCATTGTCGTCTTTGTAAGGGGACATCGCAGCCTGCACCACGATTCGGTCGATGCTGAAGAAGGTGGCTTTGATAAATCATGCATCGATAGGCTTCATTAATATCGGCGAGCCGCGGAGCTGCGTTGTACGCGGCATTTAGCGACACAGTGCATCCCAACGGCCTTTTATGCGCGGACAAGATTCTCTTGTGCTATGGTATGATGTAAGCATTGGCCTTGAGCACTCCAGCCGAGAGAGCCACCTGAATCAGTGAAAGGAAGTATATTTCTCCACCTGGGCAGTAAGTTAAAGAAAATGTCGAGTGCCTGCTGCGATGAAGCCAGAAAACTTGTGTGGCATAATTCGTTCATGAGATAGCGACGGTTACGAAACAGGGCTACGAGCTTGCAAGGTGTCTTCGTTTAGTTTAGCAGATTCATGGAGCGTCTCCATAACTCAACTGCGACGCAAAGCCGTGTGTACTTGTCTACTTGTCTTTGCCTTGTCTGTTAACCATGCAACGTGCGTTACAGGCATTCATGCTGAGGGAGTCTATTACCGCGAGAAGCATCCTGAAGTGAGGAAATGACGTATTATAAGTGGCAACCATATTGCGGTGATACGGCGCAAGACATCAAAGAACAAGATCATTACCCCGGCCAAAAACCAGAGTGGATGCATCACTGGCATTTCAGAAGAATAAGTTCATTACTATGACGAACGGCACAAGGCATGACCCAGTGGCTGTATGATTCAGTGCTACAAAGAGTGGCGCATATAAGACATGTAAGTAGGAGCACTAAAATAACCGGGTTAACTTCATCTCTGATCAACGACGCGCCATTCCCTTGCTTATCGCCATCGTAGTAAGAAACCGTCTGCTGTCCACAACACATTAAACGTTCATCTCCGGTGTCTCCAGCTAATCGTATCGAGGATAAGCAGCGCTGCCCAGTGAATCTGCTAACCCTATCACTTAACTTTATTCTCCGGCAACCGCGACTCCAGAGCTCTGTTCACTAGTGTTCACTCCTTTATGCTGCAGGTTATTGAGGACGTCATTGCTAGCGTGAGCCGAGGCTTTCACAAGAGAAACGTTGCATAAGCCACCTGAAGCCTGGGCCACACGAAAAAAAAAAAAACGCGCCGCATGTGAAACCACCCCTGATAGTGCAAGTTGGGCGGTGCAGACGCGTGCATGTTAGGCGCGGAGCAATCTCGCGTGCGAAGAACACTCCATGGTGACCACGCTGCACGCAATCATCCGCGCCGCCTAAGTTGCACCTTTAGGGACGTAAGAAGCGCCCATGGTATTGCAAGCTCAGAGGCGCGGCTGCGTGCGCTGCCCAAGTGGCACGTTTTCGCGTGCGAAAAACTGCATGTGGCCACACACGTAGCAGTGCCGAAAAAGTTCTTCAAGTATGTCAAATACATCGCTGTGCTGCATCAGTAGTCGGTGACAGCACCCTTCGCCAGTGCAACATAGGGTTTAGGTGTGTTTATGCAAGCACTTTTTGGAATGAAATAATGACGCATAAAGACAAGGACACGCGCGGTCCTTGTCGCAAAGATAGCGCGTGTCCTTGTTTTTCTCATACTTTTCGTCAGTGTGTCTTTCCCAGTGATTATTCCATTCCAAAAAAGCTATGCACCATCTATCCCTTCTACAGGTTTTGTTATGCAAGCAAGGAGCATCATGGGCCTTTTTCGGCAACTACTAATGTAATGCCATTCTTCGTGCCCTATGTCACAGATAGCAGCGAACAGTCGCAGTGTACCAAACGAAAGGAAAACAGAACGAACCGCGACAATACTGGACCGCAGCTCTCTCAGACCACTAGCCGCTCTGTGGCTGAGTGGTTATGGCGCTCGGCTGCTGACCCAAAAGACGCTGGTTCTATCTCGGCCGCGGCAGTCGCACTGCGATGGAAGCGAAGGGCTAGACTCGTGTTTTGTGCAATGCCAGTGCACAATAAAGAACCCCGGGTGGTCGAAATCGCCGGAGCCCTTCACTACGGCGTCCCTCATCGCGTGATTCGTTTTGGGACGTTAAACCCCCATAAATAAAGTCTCATATCACAAAGTATCGCCATTTCAGCTTTGAAGTCGTAAGAACCGAACGCAACACAACGAATTTTCAGAAGCTTTAAGGCAACGAATGAAAAACAAAACCTGCGCGCATCTACAAAACTTGAAAAAGGAGTCCCATCAAACTCCGCGGCGCACTTCCTTTACTCATAAGTCAGCGAAGTCGTGCTGACGCACGCATTGCCGTTTGAATTCATATGCAGCTCGCCGTCAGTTTCAAAAAGGGCTGTGAAATGTGCAACGCGCGGCACAACGCTTGTACTACCGCCAGACCCCTTGCCTGACTCGACATGTGCGTCGCTTACATTTAAAGCATCACGAAAAGGCACAGAACCATGACGGAGCTTTGAGGAAGTCCGTGTCCTCTCACCAAGCACTTGGCCGCAACGCAAGCACTTGTGAAGGCATTTCCTCTGCTACTCTCTTTACATATTTTCCCTCCTTCTCTGTCAGGTAGAGGCTCCTTGACACAGATACGCGGTTTCTTGTCAAGACATTGCATATGTTAAAAAATCACGAGGTAGTCGTTACCAGGCTGTCGTAACGTTTGGATAAACACGTTTTTTTTTCATTATTATTCTAAGGCCTCCGTGAACTCACGATGCTTCAGTTTGGCAGTGGTTTTTCAGTTTGCGTGCTTATAAGGTGCGGTTGGCTTTTGCTGGCGCGTGCGTGTGTCCTGCCTTTACGCAGTCTTTTTACCTGCTTTATAGAGCTGATATTTGTTTTGTGCGCCACTATAAGTGTTTTTTTTTTCAGCGGTATTTTTTTAAGAATGAACACTGAACACCTCTCCCTCTGAGCCGTTGAAGAAAAGCATCTACTCTGAAAGCATATAATCACATCCCCTCACCACGTGCGACTCAGTATAGTTGGCATTAAAATGCTGTTCGCTTTCGTAACGAAGTGACTGTCCCCTAGGACTGCAGAGTTAGCTGCAGTGCACCGCGGCCACGTGATGAATTTACTTACTGCTTACATCTTCAAAAATGAATAGAAGTGCGCCCCACATTGCCCAATTGCTTTAGCGAAGTTATTTTTTTTAAAGGTGGCTAAGTTTTATATACACTGGTCTAAAAATCTTTCAAAGAGAAAGCCCTAAAAGTATACGCGAAACCTTAGTCATCTGCTCCTCGTAATTGTGCCAGGAGCAGAGGTGAACAGTAATTCTGGCTTAAGAAGCGGTGCGAACATAAGACATGCATCTGGAGCTTACTGCCATAGACCCACAGACCAACTAGTCGTAGGGCAAGGCTGTAGATAAGTGCTGGGCTGCATGATTTAATATTCTAAAGAAGCACTTATCGCAGCTCTTTTTTGAATTTTTTCGCGTACAGGCCGGCATCGCAAGCCAACACGGCAGCATATCTTATTACTGAAGCGCAATCACTGCAAGCTGTACGATGTAGTAAAGGGCTGTTGTATTATGAAGAGAAAACTACTGTCCGCTGAAACAGATCTCCTCTCAAGTGCAATAGGGCGCAGCCACGTAGAAGGTCAGAAAACTGTAACGTAACATAAACGTCCTCCGAGATTTCTGAGAGATAGAGCTTAAACCTTCATCAGCAAGCACTATCCCGTCGTTTTTCTTTCATATAAGAGATTTACAATGTAGAACAAGCATCGTTCTCTAAAAAGAAACAATATTAGCATTGCATATTGATGGATGTGAATCCAACCTCAAGTTTCGCAAAAAGCTCTCGGAATCTAAAAACAATACAGAAAGTGTGGATATTACACTGATTTCACTGGGAATTTGAAGGACAACTTATGTAAATGAAAACAAAATATTTTAGGAGCATGACATGATAAAAAGAGTAGCGTTCATCCGAGCTTATGTGAGCGGTCTCTGAAACATTTTTGTTTTGCTAGATAGAATGAAAAACGAACCTCAAAACTCTTGAAATCTTCAGTTGATTTCCCGGCGACCACTCAGCGGATTATAATAATCACAATTAAATCCAATCCATTTACTTCGTACGTAACAGCTAATGCCATTAAAAAATTTATACAAAAGGTGTCTTGGAGTTTTCAGAAGAACCACGAAATATAAACGGATCCATTCTCGATATACGCGTGATAAGCACCGTCCTAGCATTCTACTAACCTTCATTTTAAAAGAACTCTCATTTGTAAATGAAAGCCCCAGGAGGAATACTAAACTGTCGGTTTGACAGTCGCGTCTTCCTGACAACAATAATTTTCTACAGTACACAAAATCAGTTGGCTAGTAGAATTACTTGAACGAGCGTTTGTATTTCGGCAATTGCTTATCTACTAGTGCTAGTCATTAAATGCTTACTGAGCAGTGTATTGGCTCATGACGGCAAGCGTGAAAAAAAAATAGGCGAGGAAAAACCCGAGGATTGTTTTGGCTTTCTACAAGCTGATTAACAGAGGACTACAAAATAGTATCTGGATATAGGCTTTTTATGTATAAAGAAAGAACATGCGGAATGGTACTACTGGGAACAGGTAAAAAACAAAGCGAGGTGAATCATGTGAAATTAATAAGTGTGGAGCGTAAATTCTAACACCTATCTTTTAAACTACTGCACTCAGTCACCTAATTGCAATTTCAGTTTCGTAGCATACCGTTAGTAAAGTCCCATATCAGCATTAGAATTTCGAAACCCTACTACTGCTGTCGCTGCTGCACTATCAAATTTGTAAGCTCCCATGCGTCAAACCGAAAGCAGACGGCCGTTAAGCGTGCGCGACTACAGCCGCAGTCAATCATCCCTTGGCTGTGCACGTATCATGTGACCATATCTATGCCACCTGGGTTCCAACGTGGAGCCGGAGCAGCAAGCAGTGGCGAGTAGCGGCCCGGGTGGGCCTGGCAAGATGATGGTAATGATGATGATCTCATGGTCATTCTCTTTGCAATGTTCCTAAATGCACGCGCCTCCTTAAGAGATTTGCACGTGGGTGGTGCTGGACAGGCAGATGAACGACCACACGCTCGCGCCTACGCTCCGAGTGGTCAGGGTTTGTTGTGATTCTGAAAAGTAATATGGATGCTACTAACAACTCGTTACGAATCTTTAATTACAACCTGGCGCCTAGCTGGAAAGCTAAGATCAACTTGTAGAATTTTAACAATATTTGTATCCGCAATTCGCCTGTTCTCTGATGTCCACCACCTCTTGCATTGCTACGCCAAAAAAAAAAAACTGTGTAGCTGAAAAAGCGTATTTTATTATATTGTTGCAGGACTACGCTCTTCAATCATATAGATTTCTATCATTAGCGCTGCACAAAGCTGCAGCTTCGCACAGAAGGTGATAACCCACACACAGCACCGACACACGAACAAAGGCAAACGCACGTCGCAGCCTCAGGGAATACATATACTAGCTCAAACTTCCGCCTTTGTTGACATAAAAAAGAATAAAGTTTACGCGTTCTTTTCCAAACACAGATAAAAAGTCCACAACAACAACAATAAAAAGTCGCTAGGCCATCAACTCACTGGATGTGTCGTAGAAGAGGTCGTTGAGGAATGAGAAGCAGGGCAACACGGCCACTGATCCAGCGTGCGTCACCGGCCAACAGGAGAGGCCGTCCCACGTGCGGTGGCACGCCAGCGGTCCGCCGTTGTCATCTGCACAATGCCAAGCATCCGCGCCACAGTCAGCGTTGTCTTAGATTCTGACGGCGCGCTTTGAACTGGGTTCTTTATTCCGGCACACGCTTGCGCAGCACCCGCCATGGCACTTCCTTGGTCCAGTTATGCCCATCACGGTGAAGAAATGCTTCAAAAACCACGCAATGCAGCACCATGCCAAACGTCTAAGCTCCTATCGCTTAGAATGTGCGCAAAATAAAAGGCAGGTGTGTATGGACTCCAGTGGGCTACATTAGAGATCTCCCCTTCCTCTGTGCAAAAGCGGAAAAAAAGTTCTGTGACGTCCGCAATCTTGCAAAGAACTGAAAATTTGCTGCCGCCATGTGCAAAGAGTCAATGTAGGTTATATTTCCGGTAACGTGGAATCGTTAATTTGCCACAAATTGTTATATCAATCGAAACTTAATGCATGCCAAAAGGTCTCAAATCGCCAGTTACTGCGGCAAGGTGCCAAGTAAAACAGGTGGAAGAAAAACAAAACAACGCACGAAGACGAGAAGATAAAAAAAATTAAAAAATAGTGTGTTTTATTCCTTCTTTACCATCTAGCCATTTCTGTACTTTTTTCTATTTAAAATATGTACGCACCAAACCACAGAAGGGAACAAATAAATGACATCAAGCATTTTCAGGCCTTCCAGCCAGCACGAATGAACGATAGTAACTTTTAATCGCGATATAGTGAAATTTACAAGCGTGCCTAGACTTTCGGCGTAGCGTAATAAAGGGGGGTCTATAGTTTTGTTTATTTCACTGGAATTGTTAACTTTGTGCATGCATTTGTCGCTACTCTCTTCGCAAGTTTTTCACAGCGTAAGAGCAGACCGCAAGTGCATCGTCAATAAAATTTTTATCGACCGATTACAAGAAATAAACAGTCGAAAGGATTTGAATTACGTCGCCTCACTTCCTTCAAGATAGCACAATACACAATTCCCAGCAATCTCCGACGCGTTTGTTTATTGCTGTTAATATAAAATTTTTCATCGTCACATTGACATCTCGGGAGCATTCTCAAGTATCAGTACTACAAGCACCAAAAATACACACACGTCAGACTTTTTGGCGTGTATTTCGAAGAATCTGTCTCTATGAGATTTTATACAAATGCTAGCCCATCGGCCGCCCTTCTGCAATGCAGATGGCACTGCAGGCTAGGCGATGAAGGACACGGCAGAATAAAATTTTATTATAGATATCCTTAAAGTTGAGACTTTCAGACAGCTACTGATGGTAAATGGCGGCAGCCAGAAAATATGGGACTTCAGCTGGGGCGCTGTCGCTGGTGGCATAGCTTGTTCAATATATAATATAATATAATTGGTTTTCGGGGGAAAGGAAATGGCGCAGTATCTGTCTCATATATCGTTGGACACCTGAACCGCGCCGTAAGAGAAGGGTAAAGGAGGGAGTGAAAGAAGAAAGGAAGAGAGAGGTGCCGTAGTGGAGGGCTCCGGACTAATTTCGACCACGTGGGGATCTTTAACGTGCACTGACATCGCACAGCACACGGGCGCCTTAGCGTTTTTCCTCCATAAAAACGCAGCCGCCGCGGTCGGGTTCGAACACGGGAACTCCGGATCAGTAGTCGAGCGCCCTAACCACTGAGCCACCACGGCGGTTATCTCTAGAACACTATCTAATCGAGTTGAATGCCTTCGTATCTCAAACTGGCTATTTATTCGGGGACATCGGAAGACTTTCAGCTTATCGAAACAGCGACGATGTAGTTATTGAAAAAAGGCAGTCAAGAGTCCCTGGTTTCAAATTTCCTCCAGCGTAACGATTATTGAGCTGCTTGCTTTTTTCAGCCAGTCAAGCCATCTAAAGCCATTGTTTCGTTCCCACGTTAGAACAAGATGTATGGTGCGTATATTTGATGCGAGCCCTTTGACAGCCTCCGCTCGCAGGAGCCGCGACCGGGGCGATGACCAAGGCACACGCAGATGCGAGAGCAGGCAGGCGGAGGAGATGACCTGAGCGCCTTGTCTTGCGCGGCGGGGCACGGGCAGTTTCTCGCGAACACGTCTTCTACAGGGCTGGGATTTAGAGGCTGTCGCCAATGTAGCGACGACTGCTTGCAACCGGGGTATCTGTTGCTAACGGCGTCGTCGTCGCTTTGGCGGACACGGTTGTTTTTCAGTATTTCTTGTCAAATCTCTTTTAACTCGCCCATTGTCTGCACGTGGCAGCGACTGCGACTCAGCTCGAGCCATGGAAAGTCCCGTGCACTTATTTTTTTTATTCTTCCGTCAGTCCCAACAACAAAAGATGAGGTCATGGTCAGAGTCACAGTCATGCGGACTGTGTTGAGCAAGTGTGGAGTGTTGAAAAATTGGCGTTTCAGGAAGCGAAAGTAACAGTACTTGTCTCACATCTCGGTGGACAGCTCAACCACGCTGTGAGGGAATGAATGCAGGAGTGTCAGAAAGAAGAAACAAAAGAAGAGGTATCATAGTAGAGGGCTTAGGAGTAATTTAAACCGCCTTCTGGTTCTTAACGGGCCCTGACATCGCTCAAGCACAGAGGCCTCCCGTGCGTATTGCCTGCATAGAAACGCGCCGCTATTGATCATTACGGGCCTCCTGGGTAATTCACTAACCGCGAACTCAGCACACGGGCAATTTAAAATTTCACCTCCGTCCTATAAGACCGTCTTAGTAATAGCCGTCGTATTTAGACGGCGTAAATATACTCAGCTGCCAAAATTAATACCAACCTCGATATTACAGCAGGCTAATACATCGAAATCTCTTTTCATAGGAAGTTTTTGCCTCGTGGGTAATAATTTTTTATTCTAGATACAGGTGGATCTACTCTAATTGGTAACACTGAAAACTTGAATGCACTAACGCTGAGTCTTTGCTCAACTGCAACTACCAAAAAGAGCACTAGATCCCGTTATATTTTATCTCTTCGCCGCTTATATTACTTCAAAACTTCATATTTACTCTTGAATATGATCATGAAGAGGTTACATCGCTCGAATCCCTGGATTCTTCATTTCAGCGGTAGCGCCTCACGTGCAAAATATCTTGCCATCAATAACCTCCTAAAAAGAAATCCATCTGCTGCATTGCGCTTGTAAAAGACCCAATTTCGAATGCTAAGTGCATACAATAAGAATTCGTATCACGCTGTCAGTTAAATCAAAGGCTGTCTGAAGAACAAAGGAAAGCACGGGACTGCTGCGCTTTGGTATGAAATGCTTTGAGGTTTCGCCTGGATGAACATTCAGCGTAGCGTATCTACTCTCTCATGCATGCGAAAGTACAGGCACCTCAGCCTTTACGTACCATACAACACGTAGTGCTTGTTTAATACCTTCTTGATGAGCCATGTCAGCTAAAGTGGATTTGTGCAACCTATTCGTTCCGCCTCAATTTCCCCTCACCGAATTACGGCAGCGGCGCCAGAAAAAGAGCACATCCAAGGTCATCGCACTTCCATTCCCATCACGGCTCACACGGTAGCACACAGAGCTTAAGAACGAAAGTAGTCGGGGTCAGTAACCAGCTCAATATCGTCCCCCTGGTAGAAACAAGAAGACCTCGTGGGGATCCAACGGAACGACTCGCCTCTTTTGCCGTGCGCTTTGTTCTCATTCTTGGTTTCTTCTTCGAATCATCATTCTACTTGCTTTGCATGCGACGTTTTTGCGCAAGAAATCTACTCTGCCCTGCTCCAATCTTTCCCTCCAAACACGGCATCTCGCTCAGAATTGCGGAGTAGGTTTCAGCAACTATACGAGGGCAAATGACGGAACGTTAAACGCACCTGAGTAGGCGACCCACGGCTGTGCAAGATTGCGCCGCTTACCCCCAAATACCATTTGGACAAGCATCCCCCGAGCTTTCGTAATGGGGCCACTACACGTCGCGTCTTGTTCGCTCCGCGTCGTCCGCCCTCTTTGGTCAGCGTAGAAGTCATTTCGACAATCGCCATCCTGATGGTCAGTTGCTGGACAGCGTATGTCGGGCTAGTAAGAAAAGCAAAGTGAAATGACCTGCTACGGTATTCGCCGAATGAGTGTCGGCTGCTGTAAGAGTTCTTTTGGGGGATGACATCTTTTGCTTTCATAAGTGACAAGGCATCCTTTCGAACAATGACCTTAGGAAGGTATCAGTACAGATGTTCGAGAAAGCATAGCTGCTAGCGCCATTTGTAAGTCGTCCGGTCTTTCTTAGATTCGCAATTTTCGTCACCATTTGCCTGCGGCGGCTTCTACGCAGAAACACACCTGCCAAAGCTGAAACGGTCGACTGAAAGGGAGCGCTAATCGAAGAACGAGCACGTGTGGAAGACTAAAAAAAAGTGTTTGATAACTTTACAGAAATGCATGTCGCTGTCAAATTATTCACTGCAATATATCAGGAGATGAAAATATGTCTATAGCTGTCGCTGAATCTCGCGTTAATCAATGGTGACCTACCTGTTAATTTTTAAGACTATTTCGCAGCTGCTACACACTGGCTGATCTTCGCTTGTAACATTGTCATCCAGTAGTTTTTGCGCTTGCTCTACACGTATATGGAGTGCACGTGACGATAACGCCTTTGCAGTGATGCTCCGTGTCGTAAGCAAATATTAACTTTAAAAAACACGAAAAACCTCCAATCTGGCCACTTTTTAACCACAGTAGTTCTAAAGACCATGCATTTATCACCCAGTTATATTAGCGTAATTTTTTTTATTCGTCCTCACGTTCAGTCGTTTCAGTGAAGGCCGAAATGCAGGAAGTGCAGCAAATCATCTGCCCTATTTAACACTACTTCGTCCCAAAAGAAAATAGGCAAGAAGAGCTTGAAACCCTCACTAAATAATTATCTCGACCTTAATAAATTCACCCAAAACTGTGCCGCATGATTCATTAATTTCGATTGCTACTTTTTTCTAGCATCACCAAGCTTACATCAGAATCAAACCTGCCATCCTTAGTCTGACGCCATACAATAACCAGACCATACCTTTTCAAAATTTTTATCATTAACGGTTGGAAATTGTGCTATGATACCTGCTCACCACGTTTCTGACCCCCTTCCCTCAGAAATTATGCACGGACTGAGAGCACCTTCCTACCGACGCATTTTACCACACTAATTAGAGCACATTTCAAGGCGGTGATTAAAATAATTGGACCCACCGCTCACGTAAAACACCAACAAGGGCAAGTGAGGTATGAATTAATAAATAAAAATAAATAAATAAATAAATAAATAAATAAATAAATAAATAAATAAATTTGGATCAAGCACTACTCGTTGCCTGTTTCGGTGCTTTTTGGTTCGTTTTGCTCTCCACTAACTATTTAAAATAAGCTTTGAAGCATTAAAAAATAAAAATGCACTTCTCATAAAAGGAAAGCAAGCAAGTCCGTGAGTGCATAGCGCGAACTCGACTTTTAAAACTCAGGTTGTTAAGTTCAACATGATTATCGTATTTACTTTGTATTTGTAGGTTTGGCAAAAAATAGAATGTTCTGAAGATTGGAGAATTAAAAGCGCTAATCGCGGTGCTGCTGGAAGTGGTATAGGCTGAGAGCGCTAAAACGAATTTCATCGACACAGAAACTTGTGTGACGGTTACCATGTTTGGCTGCAGGGATGCTCGCTTCTCTGCGCGAGGCGCGCATTTTAACAAAGTGCGATGCGCGCTTTCATCTGAGCGTCTGTTTTCACAACTAGGACTGTTAACTAGATCTAGGCAGTATATGTAGCTGTTTGTTGGCACGGCGTTCAGTCGGATAGAGCGGTAGGCGGATTCCAGACGGCTTGAATGACTCTGCTGAAGTCTAGGTTTTAGGAGAGGGCAAATACAACAATCAAATGTATAATGAAGAGGTACTGTATTCTAGAGGCTTTTACTTTGTTTTAAAGAGTATTTTTTCACCATTAGTGATGCGTCGGATTTTGCAACGAAAGCCTATCTGAAGCTTCGGAGCTGCAGACTTTTGCGGGCCGATTCGTCTGCGTTCCCTCTCCTCAAAATGCTACTAAATTGAATGGTACACGGCGTCCTGCGGTGCTGGCTAAATTACGTAGATATACAACATAACGGGAGGTTGGCTGGTGATTGGTTTCTCTTCGCATGCATAGGGCCCGTTTTCAGGGTACTTAATTGGCAAGATTTTGAATAAAAGCTACTGGGGAATAGCTTAACAATCTCCGATTCGCTGATGACTAACAGCGGGCAAACTGCAAAACATGATAGAGAACCAGGGTACGCAAATCAGAATGGTGGGTCTACATATTTGTATGCAGAAATCTAAACTAATGTTCAACAGTCTTCGAAGGGCACAGCAGTTTCTAATAAGCAGCGAAGCATCGGAAGCTATATGAGGATACATGTAATCAGTGTAGGTAGTAACCGCAGATCTGGACCATGAGAGCGAAATAACTAGGGGAACCATAATGGGCTGGAGTGCACTTGAAAAATGATTGGTCAATATAAATGGCAGTCTACCAGTATTCTCCAAGAAAAAAGCGTATAAATGTTGCGTCATACCGGTGCTTACCTCTAGAGTAGCAATGTGGAGGCTTGCTAAAGGGTTAAACTTATTTTGGGGACAACGTAACGAGACATGGACAGCAAACTATAGGTAACTTGAACAGACAGCAATAGGACAGAGTTTGGCAGGGGACAGACGTTAGTTATTTGCATCCGAATGGAAATCACAAGATATAAGAATCGGCTGTCACGTAATGCGAAAGGAGGCTCAGCGATGGTCCTTAAGGGCAACGGACTGGATTCCAAAAGAAGGAAAGCACAGGAGGGGGCGGCAGAGAGTTAGGTGGACGGAGGAGATGAGATTTGCGGGGGTAAGATGGTCGTAGGTGGCGCAATACGTGGTTAATTGGAGAAATATGAGATAGGCCTTAATTCCTCAATGCCCGTAGTTTCGCTGATGGTGATGAGAGGAGCGCAAGAGAAGACGTGAAAAGACTGCGTCTCTTCATTCTATTAATGTTTGAAAGACAACGTTTACATCGGCAGTGTCACCGGTATCACATGCAAAGGCAGAATTATATCGGCCAACTTATGGCGTATCTGAATGTTCAGATTTAGGAACGCTACTCTTTCTAAATAATTGACGCAGGAACTAAGGTCACCTTACACATCGGATTGTACGCTGGTTGCGTCATGTAGAGGAATATATTTGCATAAGCCGATGCTGCTCAGCAACCAAAGAGATATTAACCGTTTCAAGTCATGGTGTCAAAAATATAAAATGACACTAAGTTTTTCGAAATGTAATTATATCCTGTTAAGTAGAAAGCGTACAAATTGTAGGCAATGTACAACTTTGGTACAGAGAATATAGTCCTGGCATATAACGTTAGATACCTTGGCATTATTTGTGATTCAAACCTAGCATAGAATAAACATGTTGAATAGGTATCTATGAAAGCTGGGAGAGCGTCTAATTTCATCAAGTGAAATTTCAAGACTGCCCGTCGTTACATTAAGCAAACTTTCTACTAACGTTCGTTCCACCACAGACTATGCTGCCGCCCCCATTCTGGGATCCTAATTCTATTACACTGGTAAGAAGAAACCGAATCTGTTCAAAATAGGTCCGCTCGTTTCGTTGCTAACTCTTAGAGGTATGATGCCAGCTTCACCGCACTGAAGAAAGCGCTTTCGCGGCAAGCTCTTGAAACATGCCGCTCCTTATCAAGGCTCTCATTGCTGAAGAAAATAGCGCGAGGAAAGGTTTCTGCTGATCGCAATGTTTGTGTAAAGCCGCTTGCGCTTATCTCCGCGGTAAAAGGCCACAGTTGCAAAATGCGTGAAATGGGTTGCATCACATCTGTGTACCAATTGTCGTTTCTCCCGCGTGCAATAAACCAATGGAACCGGCTACCAGGATGTGTGGTTTCAGCCTCTGGGGAAAGTGTCCCAGCTGAGCTAATGCAGCACCTACGAGCTCCGGTGTGTAAATTGTATTATTGGGCTTCGTTTATTTCATTTTTACCTTCTTCAGGTACCAACTATAGTGCTGGAGAGTTATCTGTGATCTCACCATCCGATCACATATCTTTTGCTACAGATTTTCATTCTACATACATTTTTCTCCTTTTTATAGGCGATTTGCCTTGCCTTGATGTTTTTTCCTTGACAATTGTGCCATTATTTCGCACGATCACCTGTCACGTTTTTGTAAAAAAAAATCCCTGCTCTAATTCCCACAGTGCGCAAAGTAGGTACATGAATAAATAAATGAACACGGCAACGATATATAGAGAGCAAGTCGTAAGGCTCAGTGCTGATCACGGTAGCTAAACCTTTTCTACAAGCGTCCTGAAAAAAAATCGTGAAACGTTTCTGGGGTGACAGTGGTTGCAGCTGTCGTGCTCCTGAAAGATCGAAGGCAACCGTAAGAAGTGGCTTTGCACCCTGGCGCCGTTTACGAAATTATTTCCCTTTCTTTTCTGCGCTTGGAGTAAGGTTAGCACCTTACCCTGGCCGTGATGTTAATCTTCAGCCGAAAGAAAAATTTCTGATTTTCCTTCAAATTCCTGAATTCCCTGAAAGCTCACTATGATTCCGTAAGCGCTGCTCTTGTCGAGCATTCGGAAGCGCAGAAAGAACGCATTAAAGATGTCCAAGGCGGCAATTTAGGACACACAGCGCGGGAGGCTGTAGCGATGGCTGAGTTGTCTAAGGTATCGAAAAGTGAAGCGGCTGTGATTGCGGAGGCACTAGATTGAATGCATTTTGGTATTGTAATAAGGTAGCGAATTTTTTTGCTTTGCTTGATACCATTCTAAGGGGAAATTTCGGAATGTTTCAGAATGTTTAGCTTCCGTTTCGGTTTCATTTTCGGCGTGAGGTTTGCCGCAGGCTCCAGGTGATATTCGCCTAAGCTGGCTGTGAATCGCAATTAAAAACATTCAATGCTTAATCGAAACAAACAAAAAAAGAACGTGAATCGCAACTTTTCTGCTTCAAACTATGGCGCTGGAACGCATCTCGTGAATCCAGAAAAAAATGAGACTGAAAATCGCTATTGACGGGCCATAAAGCCAAAATTAATCTTCCAACGCTTTCGGCGCAATTTTGCTCGATTACTAATCTTGATTGCAAGATGCATGAGACTGCAAGGTTTATGCAACTCGTTGCATGCCAAACTAGGCAATGTGATGAGTGCGGAGTGCCGCTGGTGATGATTACGTTGCAGTGTTCAGTAAATTGTCGCGCGGTTACGATGTCAAGCAAGCCAAAGTTCGAGTTTGCTTTGTACATATTTTGTCTTTTTTTCACAGTATTAACTCAAGGCACCGCACACGGAGGACGGGACGAGAAAGAGACAAACACAGCGCTGACTTACGACTAAAGGGCTTTATTGCTCGTACGCAATAAATAGGCGAAAAGGAGCACAATCAACGGAAGAACAGCATCAGTAATGATTGTCAAAAAACACACACAACAACAAAAGCACACAATCGCAACCTACACAAGCGAACTTAACTGTGAAGATAGTCAATTTATTTTGTGTTAGCGCAACGGAAGATTTGCTGAAGCAGTGGTCAAGTCTCCGGTGAATTAAAAGACCTTCCACGATTTCCCGCGTACGTTAGTCCTTATGTTTATACAGTATTCTAGTATGGCTGAAAAAAGGAGTGCATTTACAGGAAAGCCAATGTATAACCAAATTGCTGTGGCGACTGGTCTGGGCTGCGCTCCCAAAGAAAGAGCGACAGGCACAAGCGGAACAGACAGTTCACTTCGTGGGTAACCCGAACATCCACGCAGACGATCTGAAAATGCTACAAAAAGGACCGGAGTTCTGCTCAGTACCCTCACTAAGTAAACCGGAGCTACTTGCCATGGCAAGAAAGATAGCGGGCAGAGCAAAAGACGAGACAGACGCCGCCCAGTGCATCCTAGACTCAGTGGAATTCTTTCCCGCCACAAAGGTAAACAAAAAGCAATTGGATCTACACAAGCTGACCAGTTCTCTCAAAAATGCCGATCTCAAGCTAGTCCTGGCCGACAAAGGAGGTGGTTTTGCTGTCCTCCCTTCGGCTGTTTACCACAAGAAATCTCAAGATGCCATAAGTGAAAATTTTCATCTTGTGAAGAAATTCCGTCCGAATTGGGCAAAAAAGGAAGCACTGCTCAGTTGTGAAAGGCTTGGCTTGGACAAGCTGGCAACCAATGTAAACAAAAGCACCGGCTCAAGCTTGTAATGCTTCTTCTCAGCCAAAACCCACAAGAAGGATTGTCCTTTCCGGGTCATTGTAACCGAAAAGGGCACCTGGCAACTTGCCCTCGGGTCATACCTTCAAAACTGTTTTTCAGAACTATCAATGACCTTTTCCTTGTGCGCCGCCAAGCAACTGTGTCGGAATTTTTCCAGGAGAAGCCTTTTAAAAATGTCAGCGCCCTGTCCGTTGACATGTTCTATTCCCTCCCTCAAGATGCCGTGCACATTGCCGTGAATCAAGCGATTGACCTGTACGATGCCACCAAATTCCAAAACCACTGCGGAATTGACGTTGCCAGCCTCCTTGATCTACTAGATCTATATCTGCGCTTGACGGTCGTTTCTTTCAATGGCAGCTACTTTATCCAGAAGGAGGGCGTCTGTATACGCTCAGGCCTCGCTCCGTTCCTCAGTGACTGTCTACTAGCTTACTTGGACCAAAATTTGCAAAAAGCCTTACTTGGATCTTCAGTGAAACGTATGTTCCGTTACGTTGATGACTTTCTGGTGATGTTTAGATTAAGGATTGGCCACGGTGTTGCAGATCAAGCCAGTGACATCCTCACAGTGTTCAGGTCTAATCTAAAATCATTTCAACTAACGATGGAACTTCCGGATCATGACGGCATTCGCTTTCTAGACCTACAGATAATGATGTGCGACGATGGGGTATGCTGGCGCTACTCACACCGAGCACAAAAAGGGCTTCTATCATACTCATCCTCTCATTCAAAAATAGTAAAACGAGGCGTCGCGACAGCCGCCCTCAAAAATGCCATTTCCAGGTCATGTTCCCATCAAATGCAATCAAGCTTCAGAAGCCAGATCAGGAGGCTGAAAAAGGCCGGCTTTCCCGACCACATCCTGCGTGCTGTAGCGGAGAAAATTCTTGCCGAATTCAGAACAAAAACTACGAGTTCGCTTGGGGCAGAAAACTGATACTTCGCGGTGATACCTTATGTGCACAAGGTATCACATAACCTGAAAAGAATTGCAGGAAAAGCCGTTGTCAGAGTCATCTTTTCTTCCCCAAACAAACTGCAGCGCTTGTGTAAAACCGTAAACCATGAAGGCCCTCCCTCTGCCGAATGCGGAAAAAATCACGAATCACCCTATGTGGAGTGCCCTAAAAATGTTGTCTATAAGATAGAGCTATCCTGTGGGCGATTTTATATTGGTCAAACAGGGCCCTGCCTCAATGATTGCCTTAGTGAGCATAAACGCTCCCTAAAACCACCCCCCAAAAGCAATTTGGTTATACATTGGCTTTCCTGTAAACGCACTCATTTTTTCAGCCGTACTAGAATACTGTATAAACATAAGGACCAACGTACGCGGGAAGCAATAAACGCTGATGAGATCTGAAAACTTCTGATTTGAATGTCGCATAGATGAAGATCTCATTTAAAACTCCCACATGGTGAGTATTCTGGCAGAGAAGCCAGACAAGCAGTAATCCCAATTGACTAATAAGGAGGAAGAGGAGGAGGAGGAGCAGAAAGAGGAGGGAAGGCAGGGAGGTTAATTGGAAGAATAACCAGTTTTCTACCTTTCACGGGGGGAAAGGGGTGGGGATAAAAAGATGAATGAGAAAAGAGAGTAGCAGGAAAATGGAAAACGTATATCGTTAGCAGGCACATTATTGCGATGAAGCCGTCACTAATTTTAAACCAAGTACCCTGTCTAACAGTCTGACTGCAGATGTGAGGGCGTCACAAGCAAGGAAACTTTATTTCAAAAGCTTGCAAAAACTTTGAGCCTTGAAGAATCCTTATCCTAGGAGGAATCGCGTCAAACATTCACTTAACCACGGCGCAAGAAAAACAAGGAATAACGGTTACTGAGCTGCGTAAAGCTTAATGAGGGCAAACATTTCCTGTTAATCATCAGCTACTGAATATACAGCTTGTAGGGAATTTCTGATGAACTGTAGTTGCCATCAATTAAAACCCGTCTTGCATTAGATGAGAAAGACTTGCCCGCTGAAGATAAAGGTCTCATAAAAACCGTCCGAGTTGTTGTTGTTCTTGTCCTCTGCTGGAGCGGGAAAGTTTTGCTTGAAGCTATAGCATTATTCTCTTTTTTTTTTCATGACTGTGGTTCCGCCGCTACGATGTAGATTTATCGCTGACATGTACTAACCAAAAATATTATCTCCACTACTCCTACATATGACGCATGTGCACTCAAACTTAAGTTGGCACGCAGTATTACGCCTACCTATAACGCATGTGCACTGAAACTAAAGTAGGCACGCAGGATTATTATGATGGAACGCCAACACTACTAAAAAAGGTGCGACTGTGTAAGCAAAATGCGATTGCGTAGCAAGAACCTGTGCGCCTGTGACAGAGGCATACTGCATGAATTGCGGCATTTTATTAAGTACTGTAACACTTACTGTCTCTTTTTTGGTTATGGAATCCCCTGACGTTTTGACAATTAGAACATTTGACTATGCGAAAACGGAGACAGCAAGGCGCTGTCAGAGTGGCGTTCAACAATATTGTCATTTGTCTTATAGATGCAATCAGGGCATCTGGCGGTCTTGTGAATTTCACAGTGCATCCCTCACTCCCTCCCTCCCTCCCTCCCTCCCTCCCGACCCCCCCCCCCCCCCCCACTAATACCCTTCCTGTCGGGCTCCCTAGGGTTGACAGGAACAGATATAATATACAATGAAAAATGCTCACAGACCACGTTTTGTCTGACTGCAGTTGCAATTTTAAGGAGTGGGGTGTTTTTTTTTTTTTGTCCGGTGAGCATATTCAGTTACATTCTCTTGCAATCCTGATGGAAGCATGAAGTGGAAACCGCTTTCGTCGCTCGAAACCTGATAACGGGCAGTGAAGCTGTAGAAGAAAGCTAAGTGAGAATATCGCATTACATGTACGTTAGACTTGGGATCTATTTTGACTACGTGTTATATGGCAGTATCTCATCAATATAGAGCCACTAAGGACCCGTATCCGCTGTCGGGACACGGCTTTCTTGTACCGGACGGCTCGTGTTCAAACTGATGTGCCTGATTTTAGACCCTTGCTGATACTTTCATGTCTGCATGATACTTGCAAGGTATTGTGACGTATCTGCCCTATACAAAGACCATAAACACTCACCCATGAGCGGAGTTCAGAAAAAATGAGGAAAATCCTATGAGACGAAACACCTCACTTCCGTTCATTTGGCCTTTCACATATGCGTGGATGCACATAGCACATAAAATCTATTCATGCTGTCGCTCTCTATATTGTTGTAATTTTCATTGCTCATATTTATTGGCCTGCTAAGTTCATCATTACGATATTGTAGACCAATGTCAAGCCTCTGTGGTATTTCAGGGGCGCAATGAAGACGGAGTTAACAAACGAGTCAACAAGCTAAAGAATGAATGAATGAATGAATGAATGAATGAATGAATGAATGAATGAATGAATGAATGAATGAATGAATGAATGAATGAATGAATGAATGAATGAATGAATGAATGAATGAAATGTGCGTTGTCTAGGCTTAGCAAACGCATCAGATCCGACGACATATCAAATGAAACAAAAAATGCAAAGATTTACGACTGCATGACAGGTCGAATACGCATGAATGTTCTTGAGCAGCAGTTGTCAAACACAATCACTTTCGTTCAATTCTGCGGCATTGAGAAAGACTTACCATTCGCTCACGTAGGTTCACAATGAATCGGCTCAACAAAAACCGTGAAACTGATCTGTCCGACACGTTCAAACCATCCAACACAGAAAAAAGCTCATCTTACGAACTATCGAAATGGTAGGAACAAAACAAACTACACTTGAATGCAGTAAAGACGAAAGCCTTTGAACAAGTTAGTGCACAAAAGTTTCCTGGGGTATGGTTTGGTGTACATATAGAGTTGTCTTGGACCCCTCATGTCGATCACCTGCTCTCCGAACTCGCGAAGTCTGTCGGATGTCTTAGAAAAATAGCCTCTCTTCTACCTCTCTGGGTAACGCAATCACTCTATTACTCGCTGTTCAATTCTAAATTTTTGTACGGCATTCTAGACTGGAGAACGACGGTAAAAGGGAACTATGACAGGTTACAACTGCTGCAAAAACGTCTCCTCAGTGTTTTTGTCAATCAAACCGGCACTATTAGATAGTTGTCAACGCAACCACTTTTCCCCACTTTTGATCTTTTACCAGCAAATAAAACCTAATTATGAATACTGGCGTAGCAAATATAAAAGAAGAAATTCAACGCTGTTTACACACCTGTCTTGGCACAATGTGAGATTTGTAACCGAAAATGCAAAAATAAAAAGCCAGAACAAGTTATGGAAAGCAAGATCAGGAACATCAGGTAATAGATATTATAAATAACTATGCTGCTATTTTGGACTTCTACCTACCCAGAAAAACGTTCAAACGTGAACTTCGGGGATTTTTTTTTCTGTTGACACTATCAAGAAACAGTGATAAATGTGTGCTTCCTTTCGTTAACTTTTTTAACGTTTTCGTGTAACATGAGCGAATGTTCAACATTATTCAGATTATTAAAAAAAAACAAGCCGGCTGCTCCAGTCCATAGTGGTCGAGTAAGTAGAGCCATGCTGTATAGAATGTATACGTGTATTTGTAAAGCGTCTTCTCTGTTAATATTTATTGATGTCAGTTATTGTACCATATCTTTGATGTACTGCTGTAGGCTGCTTCCTTTGTTACGGGTGCAGAGACCCCGTATGGCAATCATGCCTTGAGTTTCTGCCGCATCCTGCGGTGTTATGGGGGCTGCGAGGGTCTTACGCTACTAGCGGACGACTTCGAGCTTCAGAATGACGATAATGGTCGCAGGTAGCCGTCAGCCGTGTTGCGATATTGAGTGGCTTGCTACTACTGACCGAAATATTTTTAGAGGGTTATCCTTCAGTGGTTGGTTTCTTTGCTTCGCGTAGAAGATGTCTGTCCGCTATCACGTGCCCACTCACACAATTCTGGCATAGGAGAGAAGAAAACTTTGAATTTAAGGAAAAGCAAGGCTCAGTAACATTCTTATCGGTGCACGCTTCAACGACTTTGTGACGGAAGAGATAAGGAGGAAATGCAAGAGGGGAGCGATAAATAGTTTCCGTAGTGGAGGACTACGTATAAATTTCAATTGCCTGAGTGAGTTCACCATGCGCTGACATCGTACAGCACACAAGCTCAGCTCCAGGCTTCCCCCTTTCCCATAAACAGTCAGAATTATTATATGAAGCAGTGTTTAGAAATCTGGCTTCACCGGTAGAACTGTCTGGAAGTGGTGGGACGTAGCTGATAGATCATATACGAATGTTATTTTTATAAAATGACAAAACTTGCTTTTCAGGCAGGTGGACAGCTTCAGCTGATGATATGGAGTCACTTGACACCCTTCTTGCAGACCCAACTGAATATTTGTAGGCGCCCAATAAACAAAAAAATCCTTGCTCATGTGGAGGCCCCACGAGCAGTCAGTTCATTGGGGCGCTCCTACTCGCTGAGAGTAAGCAGTGGCGCTGAGTATGCTATGATGATTTCGACAGACACCGCTTGAATGGTTGTAGGCGCCGCATAGATCACTTCCCTCTGTTGAAACAAAAAAATGGGACACACCTTGAAGGTACGCTTGCGACTCGTTGAGAGCGGCGATGTAGCAGCGTATCTGAGCGAGGGATAGGTTGGCCAGATAGCTTTCGTCGAAGGCTACCTCCGGATTTCCTCCTTCCTGGTGGTCTATTGTGAAGTTCTCGATGGCAGCCACAAGGGAGTCAAGCGCTGCGCTGTGCTCGCTCTCGGTCCAAGAGCCAGCACCACCGCTTCCGCTTTCCATCCTTCACCAGTGCAGCCTCTCGGTAATCCGTATCTGTAGCTCGGGTAGGTAGCACCTGCGAGAAGTCAGAGAGCACAAATGTATCTATAATGTTTATGGTGCAAGACTTACGAGTCTAACCTCAATATCCACCTTAGGTGAAACTCTCGATGTTTTGTTTCAAGCCATATCAAGACGCTGAGCTACGTGGAAACGCGTTTCTAATGTAATTAGTTATGTGCTCATTTTAACGTAGCTCTAATGAGGCGTTCATTATAAAACCTTTGTAGAGGAGTGGTGGTCGATAGCGTTGGTAACAACTTAAATTTCAGGTCCGTGCGCCCGATTGGCTCCAACGTTGGTGAGGTGCTTTCACTACATTTCTTTCTTTCTTTCTCCTAGCGTCGGCGTCGGCACGCGGAAAACCCGCCGGGGCAGGAAAAGAAAAGCGGTACTCTGAATTTCTCTATTCACAATAGCCAGCCGACTGCAGGAAACTAATTCCCATTGAAACCCAGCCCAAGTTTTTACCTTCCAGGAAATTCGTATGAAACAGGCAGCCCTAATAACATTAAAGACTTCCTATAGGCTGTACTGCCTTCTTATACATATTTCCTCCTGTCTGTTCATGGTCTCTAGACTGTGTTTAGAAAAAAAATTGTACTAAAATGTATGTCCATACATCTATAAGTTGCATGTCGGCAGTCTATACACAGTCTATGAACAGGAGTTGCTAAAAGTGCATGACCATATACCTATAGCTCTCTACAGCCTTTATCGACGAAAGTATATGAAAAGTGTGAAGTCTGTCTGAAGAAATTTTGTACCCTGGCCCTTTTCCAGTCTGCTCATATTTTGTAGTTGTGTCATGACAACGGAGTCAGTTAACTTTTGAGCGCTGAAACACCAGCATGATAACATACTGTGACTGAGAGGGGCTCGGTTCTTGATGGTTATCCCACATAATAATATATTAAAAAATTATTTGTTTCGTTTTTCTTTTTTAATGACAGGACAAGAAAACATTTACAAGATCTGAAGATTTTTGCGGTCACCATTCATTGGAAATATAGGTGAAAAAAATATACCTCTCAAACTATTTTCTTTTACTTGCGTTTTGAAGCTTCACACTTTCTCGTCCAACTGTTTTTTCCTCCTCAGCCTAGGCCAAGGCACCGATGTCTCTCTTTTACAAGCGTCGCCTGTGAAGCTGATGTGCCCTTTAGAAAGCGCGCATGAAATGTAAGAAATCTGACATCCAGGCGCACAGAAGAAAAAATGAGCTTCATTAATAGAGCGAAAAAAACAAGAACAGCAGGTAAACTTTTACGGAACAAAATCTAGTTCTTTCGTAATGACGGCCTTTTTCTCACCTATTTCGAGGCGCTGAGAATTTCGAGAGAGTAAACTTAAGGAATCAGCGGCAAAAGATAATAAATTAATTTCGTTTTGCGCGCATATGTTAACAGGGAAGAGCATTATTCAATGTGGAGGAATCTCTTTTCTTATGAGCATTCACTGTCTGTCAGATCTGATCGTCTAATTGCAGAAAATATAATTGTGAGAAGGTAGGTACGTCTATTTTTGTAAGCCTGAGGAGCAGTCTTTAGCACCGGGCAGCACTTATTGCAGCAGAGCGGCGTTTAACATTTTTACGAACCATTCCGAACGCGTTGTGCCAGAAGTTAACATTAATATATTCTAAAATTCTATTCCCTGCTTTATTATAGTTATTAATTATTTTATACAAATTATGCCTCCGCTGAACGTTGCACTATTGTCATGACAAACGGCCGACAGCCGTAGCTGTATGCAAGTAACCAATTTCACTGTTCTTTAAAGTATGTTTAATGAACGTGCCAAGAAGCCTTGCTGAAGAACCTAAACGCTTTAACTTGGGTGACCGTCTAAACGTGGACGGAGAGGTCAAGCAGTCAGAACATGAAGAGCACAATTTGAATCCATTCATGTTTTTTTTCGCAGCCCTTAATGAGGTGAGCGTGGTGCGTGCAGTGGCTGCGGAACGCCTCCAAGAAGTTCCCGAGCGTGTGGTGCAAAACCGAAGATGTGAGGAACACATTCACCGAAACACGCACAGCCGACAGTAGGCTTGCAAAGATTAACATTGCTCTAACCCTACCTTACTCAATAGTCATTCATGAGTTACGGCTCCTCCCAAAACTGGAGAGGTTCTATTTCGACTGGGAAGCCATTTGTATAAGTGTGCAGTAATGAAGTCCTAGTTTAATAATGAAGAATCATTTGCAGCCTTGCCCGGGCACTGAAGGCCCTTTCACATGCAGAGTCTTGACGACAGAGAATCATCACTGGATCACATGAAGCGTGTGATTGTAATTACTTTGGGCACAAGCACAAGCATTATGAAATAGCTGCTGACAAGAAATTGCGTGGCAAGGCTACTAAACTGAGCCTCGCAAACGTGCAGACGAACCTGAATAGTTTTCACTAAGCGACTGCTTTTCTATAGACTAACAAGTACCTGTTTGCCCAATGGCCTGTCGGTCCACCCAGGAAATCAGTGAGTAAACCTTCTTTTAGGCATTGCCTGCTAGGAACCGAAAAAAGCATGAGCTGATTTCAACTGATTAAGGCCTAATGAAACTCCTCTGGGGACTCTTCCGGCAAGGGTTCCATAGTTCAGCGAAGCGAAATAAATGACAGATATTGATGTATCGAACCTCGCCCTCCCCCATTCTTTCATAACGATGTTTACCACTAGGATCACAGACTACAACTTATTGATCTCAAAACTGCACCTGGCGCGTTGCTTTTGGCCGTCATGCGACATATTAACAATGAAATTTCATTGGTCTGAAGCTAATAACTTGATCTAGGAGAGGTGAGTATAGTAATTTTCCTGTTGCGAAAGAAATACTGCTGCTGGTTTGGCGCCGCTACTCTGTAAACACTGCGTGATCTACCGACTACAGCTAAGTGCATCAAAAGGTGAGTCATTTTCCGAACCGAAATGGTAGGAGGAAAAAGTTATGGTCGGCATACGTAAACAAAATACAAAGTGATACTTGATTGCTGGGAAGAAATATCGACAATTGTTATGAATTTTCGCGCAAGCCGTGTTAGCTATGCATTTTTAAAGCCGGTGTCTCTTCCTGAACCAATTCCTCTTCATTTATTCTTTTATTGGTGTTTCCGTCAACAAGCGGTAAGAGGCACTGTGAACATACTACACACGAGCCGGCAGGATGAAAGATTTACCCTGCTTTTCCCCCTCTTGCAAGTAAACAGCAGCATTTTATTGCTCCCCGTCATTGCCATCGTCATCGCATGCCTTTTCTACCATTCCTTCTCGCTAATGCTCACTGCAGTGCCAAAATCATATTAATCGAAAGGGCACTTAGACCTTTGCTTATTAAATTTTCTGCCTCCCGTAGAAATCCCTTTAGTTTAGAATTAAGTTAGGACTTCCATGACAATTACGCAACGCACTTGAGTTAGGGAAACAGAGTTTAACAACAAATTTTGCGTCAGCTCTTCTTGTGCGCTTGCATGCGGGAGGTAAATTCTGGGTTATTCAAATATACATGGTAGGCCGACTACTGAAGCAAACAAGGCTTACGGAGGCGTAAATCCATCTATGCCGATATAATCCTCAGCGCCCACTAGTTTGCCCTCAACGGCGCTAGCAAGAGTGAATTAATTAGTAACGCTGGTTAATGTTTATTGTTTTTCGCCCCGGCACTATTATTTATGCCCTTTGCCCAGAAGGAAATTTCGATTAGTAGGCTATAACTTCAGTGGAAGTTCCGTTGAAAAGGGTGGAAAAATTGCTGAACGTACGCAACCCCAGTGTCTCATGCCGTTTTTTTTTTCGGGATTATAATGACACTTTAAGAGGTTACCGTACTCTTTGTGGTCTCTCTAGTTCTGTGCACTTAAACTGTTATCCTGCACAAAGGATGGTAACTTCCAGATTCCGCCGCTACCCCTTGTGGATCATTCATCATGACCCATAACGGAATGTGTTTACCGGCGAATTGCCAGGCAAAGTGGTGCACAGGCGGCTGTCGTCGAAACGTGTTCCCTTCGCCTGGAGCTGACGGATTGCGTGCTAGTCGGGTCTGCAGCCGTGGTTCGCCGTGCCGAGATATGCCAAGTTCGCAGAAGAAAGTTTGCGCCTCAGACGAACGAAACATCTCGCGACAATTTGTCATGCAGTGTCGGTTGCGCTAGTCCTCGGTTGCACCGTCGCAGAGTGGGCCGAGAGCTTGGCGGCTTGCCTTTGCCCCGCATAAACACCTGCACAAATGCAAGCTCGAACTTCGAGTACGCAGCTAATAGACTCTTCCCTGCTCATTTCTTTGAACTACTTTTTCCTCGAGGTGATAAACTTTGTGTGCACGATTTGCGAGCACAAGCCCCTCATTCAAAAGCGAGAGCGACAAATTAATAAATACAAAATTACCAAACACTCGAAATGTTTTTATTTGAAACGACCGTTGAATGCGATAGCTTAGGGCAGCCATGAAGGAGAAAGCTGTCGGCATCTGTGTGAAACCTGCACCTGCCAACAGTGGAAGGTGCGTTTAGGGAGATTCCCCCTCACCACCAGGCAACTACCAAATGCTCCTCTTCTCTCGTCACCCTTTCCACTGGTAGGGATGAGGAAAGAGACACCGGACTAAGAATGACTCAGCAAAAATAAAAAAAGGCATACAATGACTCCGCAAAACTTATAGAAAGCGATTGCGAATAGAAATAGAATAACATGCCTAGAAATTATGGGCAAAAGCATTTTTAAACGAGAAACAATTTATGAACGCAGTCTTTTCATATCATAATCACATATCAACAATCAACATATCTGCACATCACCCCACAGCAGTCTTGAATTGTTTTTCTAACAACGTTTTTGCGGTCGTCAAAAGCGTACACCTTTCGTTTTCTATGAGACTTCACTGGGTCTTCTTCACTGTTCGATGCGACGGATGGAAACCCTTGAAAAGAAATATTTTGCATCATATCAGAAGAATGGACCATTAAAATCAATATTACCGTAAAAGTTTCTTCCAATTTTCCAATTAAAAAAAAACATTTTGTCCGAAATCGCAGGGCTTGGAATGGAATGGGAATAGAGACAGTACTGGAATCGATTGGCGGCTGAAAGAAAAACGCTGTCGCATTTCCTCCGCGTTAGTTCAGTTGATGGTCCCTAAATCTTTTCTTTACGTGCATAAAGTTAGCCT
Organism: Amblyomma americanum; assembly: GCA_030143305.2. Lineage (NCBI taxonomy): Eukaryota > Metazoa > Arthropoda > Arachnida > Ixodida > Ixodidae > Amblyomma > Amblyomma americanum. The sequence goes on from JARKHS020010606.1 coordinate 228,632, forward strand.
GCATATCTATTTTCCCGTATTTGTGCAACTTCCATTATTGCGTGCAGTATTTTCTTGCTGACAAATACAACCTTAACGCGGTGTCGTTGCTTCCAAGTTTAGGAGCACCCAGAAGGTCATCTTTCAACCTTACATAATTCGTACTAAAGTCATTAACAACAGAATAACGGTCCTTGTTTCACCCCTACGGTCACTTTTTCCCCGAAATTAGCTCAGTGTACTTCACCATCCAGTACAATAGAAGCTGCAGCATTCTCGTTACTGCTGACCCGCACCGGCCGTCGAAAAAAGGGATGAATGGAGCTCAGTATTGCTGAGTGCTTGCTAAGAATCAAATCATACGACTCCTTTAAAACATCACCGCCGTAATGATCAGCTAGGAAACATTTATAGCAGGAAAAAAGGCCTCCCCATCGATCTCTAATTAGCCGCTTCATGCGCCGGCCGCGAGAACACTTTGCCCAGCGAATTTGAGAATCTCATATCCTTAATCTGACTCGCTGCTCGCCACCTACTGCAAAATTCCCTTTTTCTAAGGGTCCATCTGATTAGGCTGTGGCATTACTGATTGCATTTGACCTGCATTAAGGATCCTGAACAATTTAAGTGCTTCTCCTTGATTTCCGACAGCATATCATTGCTCCAATCTGTTCCATAAACCAGTGTACTCTTGGTCTTTTAACGCTACTCCTAACATAATTATCTTTTTACTGTGGGACGCTTTACCTAATTCAATTTCGAGTCTTTGCGTTAGCCTCCAGCTTTCGTCCTCATTTGGCGAGTGCTGTCGAGGTAGAAGATGCATTTTCTTCAGTCCTGAGGGATAATATAAGGTGCTGCTCGTACTAATGAAGTGCATGCAAGTCGCACTTCCACACATCGTGATTCCCCCTGGGAACCGGCGGCCATTCTCGAGCTAATTAGCTGCAGTGCCTCATCGCTTCAAGAGCCTCACTACAAGTTTTGAAATAGTTTCGAAAGCTTTTTACATTAATTTAGTTTTTTCTCGCGTTTACGCTACGCTATGTCTACATTCTGTAACTGTTCTTATTTACCACAGTTGCACATAGTGTTTTTAATCTCAGTTCGCGACGCTGAACGTGTTAGCTTGCGTAGGCGGATTAGACGGGACACAACTTTATCTGAAAAAGATGGCGGTTTGTTGTGCCCGTTCCTACGAGGTTCCGAACAGATAAAGACAAAATAAGATCGCTATTTAGGTGTAAGAAGGTGTAAGAATTGCCTTACACCTTTGGTGTGTTACGACGCCCTAGCTGAGAACTGGGCCGTACTGCGTAACAAAATCAGGTATAATTTGTACACAAGTTCAGTAGACTGCAGAGCAGGTCTGCTACCGAACTCGGTAAGGATGGTAAACCAGGACGTGCAGTCTCGCCTGGAAAGCTTAAATCCTTTGTGCCGTCGTTTACTCTGGTTACGTAAGAAAAGTATTGCGTTTAAATTCAAGCATCAAAACTCTTTCACCATACAGCCTTATATGAGAGGAAAGCCGTTGGACAGTATTCTGCATAAGCTCCGTTTTGGAATTAGTCATCCGCCCTTTTGCATCCCGTAGTTAATGTGCTACGGGTTCTTTATCCAGCAGCACAAGGTGTTCCGCGTGCTGAACACATGTGAAAACATTCTTTTTTTTAGCCCGCAGTGCATGACATCTAATTTTAAATACTGTTTCCCGAGTGGCACAACTATAAATATCAGATGAAAAAAAAACACCAAATATTCAGTGTCTCAAAATCATAACTGCAGCTATATTCAAAATTGCAAGACAAAATTTCAACTCTTAAAAACGACCCTCTAAATTTGCCCGCAGATAAACTACGAAAATATAGAAACCTTGCACCAATCTACGTCGCTTGGACGAGCAGCTAAAGAAACCTCGCGCTCGATCATTAGCCATGCCCCTTTCTGTTTCATATTTTTCTAGGGCGGGTTCAGCGCATTATTGGGTATTCTTTCTTACATTAAAATATTTGACAGCAAACGGGAGTCCCGGGGTTGAATAAAACATAATAAATGAGGAGTCATCCCCAGGCACAAAATAAATGGCGGTGCGTATAATGTATATAATCTGGTATAACCTCTTGAAGCCGTACATGGGCTATGACTATAAGGCTACTCTAGTCGTATTGGAGGATTCCATATCAATTTCGGCTGTCTGTGGTTGTGTGACGTGCAGTGGAATCACACAGCACAAGAGGGTTTTTGCATTACACTTCCATCGAAACGCGGCCGCAGCGGCAAGGATTCGATTTGGCTTTCTCGGGCTTTGGAGCTAACGCCGCAATGAATAAATAAATAAAGCTTTTACGAGTTTTTACATATCAAAGAAACACTGTGGCCTCGTGTTTGATACACGCTGTAGTGGTGTGTTAGGTCTACAACTCATTCTACAACAAATGGTTCTTGAACCTGCATCAAGATTGTATTATACGGGCGCGTTTAGTTTCAATTTACTCCACTTGCAGCACCCGCAGTTAAGCAGCACCAATACCTTGGGCTGAATTTTCTGCCAATGCGCTGAGCGAAAAAATAATCTTTTGAAAACAAACACATCCTATGGTGTTTTTCCTAGGATGTACTGCAATTTCAAAAAGTAGGCTTTTTCTGTTCAAGAGCTTCTTTTTCGGCACAGAACTGTGAGTGATGTAGCACATCAGAATACAACTAAGACGTGCACACTTAGTAGGCTGGTTACATATGCTCAATAGTTAACCTTCTAACTATTACTGTTGTTTATTTATTGACAGGCGTGTAGCCCTGGTAAGTAATATCCATATCAGTTTTTTATAATTTCGAGGAAGCAGTTACTCTCGGCCCTGTGCACCAGCAACGTTTGCTTACACAGCGCCAAATTACACGCGATTTCGAAAAGGTTGCAGGCAAAGCAACCCCTCCAGTACACTTAGCTCGTCGAAAAAGCCTAATTTTTTTGGCCGTGGCACTAGGGATAACTAGGTTTTAGGAATTCGAAAAACTGGAATGGATATTATTTACTGTGGGCTACACGTCTCTAAATAATTCAGGGATCTAACAGTACCAGTCAAAAATTAACTATTACAAATTAGTTAGCCAGCGTACTAGATGCATCTGTTAACGGTATTCTGATTCGCTACACCGCTGACATGGTATGCCGAAAAAAGCGCTCTTCTAACTCCAAAATCCAATTTTGCAAAATTGCACATAATCTTAGGTGAATCACACGGTATTTTCATCTACAGTCATAAACATGCATAAAGGAAAGACATATGGTTTACTGGCTTTATGCAGTATATATGCTGTGCTGCTAGTCTTCTGGATGAGAAAGAATAACAGCTTTTTTTTAAGCAATAATTTCGTTTGCATACAGAAATGTCTTCGGGTTGAATGCTTGTACTAGTAAATGAAAATGTTAGGTGCCCTTAAGAAAGGGAGAAAGCAGACTGTAATATAAATCATATACCAGGTGTGAGTGTATGCAACGCAGTCATATATATATGCAGGGTGTCTGAACTAAGAAGGAACAAGGTTTAAAATAAAACCAAAGCCTTATTCCATGCTGAAGTCCAGTGAACCGTGTTAGTAGTGATGTAAAGTATCTGGCATTATTTTTTCCGCCGACGTTAATATTTCGTTGAAATTAATTATTTAACTTTTAATTTGAGCTTTTAACACCCAGGCGTGAACATGAATGCTGTCGGGCGCCGTAAAATTGGTACACCTTACGTTCTGCCGACGAAGTAACCTAATGCTGCATTTTTTATTGGGCCAAAATTAAAACCCGCGAAATCCAATAAATACCACGCGACAGCGTGCTTCGTGCGCCTGAGTGCGCTGCGATTACAGTGGCCTCATCCATGACTTCGTAAAGCGCCGTTGCTTTGTGCCTTCTAAGGTAACCACGACACAGTTTCGTATGGTGCATGGTTCTGAGGCAAGCGCTAGCGGCTGCAGACGGTAACGAAGAGAGCGTGCGACGCCTGTTTCTGTGGCGATAACTGCTCAATGCATGCAGAATAATAACAATACGATGCATTTTCATGAATGTAGTGCGACAGTAACGACCAGCGAAGCATATTAACACGCTGGAAAATGACCCGTTAAACGCAGCACTTTCGCGAGCGAAAATAATGGCAATAAGGCAAAACGTTGATTTGGCGTTCGTTTTCCCTTATTTTGGGAATAATATTTATAATTGTATAGTACGGTGGCTTGTTAACGTCCTAAGAGAGCTCCGCACAAATGTGTGTAACGGGCAAGGGTTTCAAAGACTCTTTCGCAGTGATATCCGCCTAAATAATGGGTTCGAACATATCGCCCTTTGCGACAATGCGGCGGTGGCACCTTTTGAGCACGTTCACTGTAGCCTCGCAGATGACACTAGCGGGTATCTCGCTGGAGACTTTCGCAATTTCTGTCTTCAGTGCTTGTGGCGCAGTTGTAGGGATGCGGTACACACAGAATGTCACATAATCTAACAATAAAAAGTCCAGAGGAGTGACGACGGTGACCTTGTAGGCCAGGCAACTGCTCCACGCCACCCGACCCACTGTTGTTTGTAGGCTCCGTCAAGCCAAGCACGTGCAAGGCTGCTTCTATGAGCCGGAGGCCCATCCTTATGAAACCAGCTGGTGAGTGGAAGTGCAAGAGAGAGTTGCAGCGAAAGTCATCGACTGGGCCCCGCAAGATGACGTTCAAGCACTGCTGCGCAGTCAGCGTGCGGTCTATAAATATGGGTCCAATTATTCTTCCTCCAAGAACCCACACCACACACTGAATTACCACTGGTACTGGTGCTTTGATTGCGCCATCCGATGTGGGTTCTTATCGTTCCAGTAATCCGCGTCATGAATGTTCCACTTGGGCATTTGTGAAGAAGTTAGCTTCATCAGACCAACGCAGATTGTCAGTAAAGTCTTGCACTTTGCCAATTTTCACCAAAATCCAGTACGCGAATTCAAGCCGATATTGCAGTTCTCTGTCTTTTAACTTTCGACAGCCACGAAAGCCAAAATGTCTGTTCGGGCCGCTTCACTGACTGATGGTCCCCTGCCTGTGCTGCGTCTTCGTGAAGCTGCCTGCCTCTTTCAGCGTCTAGTACTTTCGCTAGGTCTTCCTCCGCAATGCCACTTTCGATATACCTTGGCAGTCTTCCTTTTATCGCCTTGTGCCGCTCCGAAGGACATGCATGTTAGCTTTCTGATTATTTCAGTAGGGTATACTTGATGCATTGAAAACGAGAACTCGTAGAAGTTACATGCGGCTTGAGGTTAATCAAGCACGAAGCTCACTTGCGCCCCCTCATTGCACTACGCGGATAGACAGCTGAATTTTAGAAACGATACGCTGCATCGCGCAAACCGCTCACAGTGCAGTATGTCTGAAACAAGCTAATGATTCCGTAATGATTCCTTTTCGTCCTCTTAGATTTGAACGGCAGACGAAGAGAGCTGCTCTTTTTCGCAACCGGAAATAACGGCAATTTGCGGCGCACTTTTTCGAGATAACAGCCATCGGATGCTGGCTGCGCGCTATTTCAGCGCTCCTTCTGTAACCGCTGGCGCTCATCTCGGAGCCAAGCTCAACTAAAAACCTTGCCGTACGCAGCGCAAAAGGCGTGAAGTAGAGGAGCTTTACCAAGCCGCGGATGAGAGCGTCTGTAATAGCGATGCATTAGGTCGCTTGGAGCACGCTGTCGCGTAGTTTTTTTAACGCGTAAGCGTTGAAGGCCCCGTGTCGCAGAACGGCCGCGTCGACGTTGTCCGCCGGAGTGGCCGAGCTTTTAGGCCTAACCGACCTGTCCCGGACGTCACAACCAGGTAACCTCGCACGGGTAATTTGAACACCACTGTATGATCATGTTCCTGCTTCCATAATATACAGGGCGTTTCACCTTAGAATAACCAAATTTAAAAAAAAATATGCTTTTGAGTTAGAAGTGCGCTGTTTTCGGCATAACATTGTCCGCGGTGTGGCACATCAGGATACAGCTAACACGTGCTAACTAGCAGGCTGGTTAACTAATATTGAATAGTTAACTTCTGAACTATTGCTGTTAGGCTCATTATTGAAAGCTGTGCAGCCCACCGTAAGTGATATCCACAACAATTTTTAAAGTTTCGAAAACACGGTTATTCTCAGCACTGTAGCCCAACAAATTTTGGCTACATAGCGCCAAAATACGTGTGCTTTCGAAAGGCTTGCAGGAAAAGCAACCTCTCCGGTGCAAATAGCTCGTCGAAATAGCAAACCGTTTTGGGTCACAGCCCCGAGGGTAACTGCGGTTTCGAAATTCTGAAAATTGATGTAGAATAATTAATTGAAAAATTATGTAGCACAGTTAAGGAGCCTAACACTAATAGTTAATAAGTCAACCATTCAGTATTAGTTAACCAGCCTGGTAATTACCACGTTTTAGCTGTATTCTGATGTACTACTCAGCTAACAATGATATGTCGAAAAAAGCGGTCTTCTTACTCGAAAAGCCGATTTTTAAAAATAATGCAGTCTTACGTGAAACACACTGTTTATGCTAATCCCTCAACGTGCGGAACCTGCAAAGTGAAGTACATAAATTGGTGCAAGCGTGCTTGCATTTGTCGCAAGTCTAAAGGACGTTGTTACGTGTCAAGCAAAGTAATTGCGGTTCAAAGTAAAGCGAGGAAAATTAGAGGAGATTCGCTCCTAAGAATGCGAGACGAGCACGCCACCTATCGGCCACAGACGCCCGTTGGTTTAAGCGGGATATAGGGGTACCTGGTGAACGCGTTGCAGTTATTGGCTTGCTGTGGTGTCTTAATGACATGTACTGATGCGTGGACGGTTAGCTGTAACAATGCTTATTCCTAATTAGGTAATTCAACCAGATTATTTGGATTTCTGGGATGGTTTATTGTACTTAATTGAACGGTTTGTTGCGTGTATATTAGTGATGCGTCAATGTGTGAGCTGTAATTCGGGCATCACTAATTAGAAAAAGAGAGAGAGGTATTAACTCGCCGCGAGGCTGCCGAGTGTGCCGCAAGGTGGTGATGCAATACTACTTTGACATTAGGTCTCTGTCGGGCGGAAAGTTCCCATCCGTCGCGGAGTTCTCCGAGGAGCGCTGCAATCCCGTTCATCGAAGCGCCGTCGCCGCGGCCGCGCCCCCGCTCCATCGTCGGAGCCACGCGTGACGTCACGCGGATGAGCAGTTGTGCGCATGCGCCGACACCATGGTAACAAGAGAAACCCCAAAAGTGCGCCGCCTCGCCGCACGCCGCTCTATCACCCGAACTGCGCGTCGCATGCGCAGGATTGCGTATAAAATGCGGAGGTGTAATGGGCGGCTGTATCACAACGTTTCATGTGGATGCAGAAAAGGAGCGTCCAGCCCCTGCTAAACGGCGGTATAGACAAGAGAAGATTAACTTGCTTTTATCAACCAACTGCCTTCCGCGTGCCAGCAATGCAGCTTGACAGTTGTGCGGTCGCCAACGATCAAGGGTTTCTTCAGCTTCATCACACGAAACATGGAACCATGACGTTGCCATGACGGTTAATGACGTCACTGGCCAGTGTATATATACTTAAAGGACTGTCTTCACCGCTTCACCTTCAGTGGGCTCGGTAGGCATGGCGAGAGCATGGCGTTACTCAAGCCCTTTTTTTACTTCGTGCAGGTTGGTTCGTTTTCTAGTTCTTTTAATAGTGACTGCCCTTTTTTGCTTGTCCTGCCGTGCCCATTACGGTGTCTGAAGATTGCATATGAGTGTTGCCGTGTTCTCGAGCTTGTTATATGTGGGGACGTTGAATTAAACCCCGGTCACAACAACGAATTACTGCGAATTGGCATTTGAATGTCAAACTTCGCGGCGGGAAGAGATACTTTACCTAAAATCAAAAACAGATGGCATGATTATGGATATTCAAGCTAAGTTCACCACTACTGAAGCCCACATTTCTTAACTTAAATCTAAGACACTTAAATTAGAAGATCTTGAAAACGCGCTCCGTACATACCAAGCTTCTGTTGGCAATCAAGCTCGTAAGCTCACAGATCTAGCTCACAGGCGCTCTAACCTTATCGTTTATAGCATGACCGAAGAAGCGAATGAAACTGAATGCGATCTTAAGTGAAGGTCATTGCAGAAACCTTTCAAGGAAAACTTGGCGTAACATGTCTGTCAATTGGTCGCATTCACAGGCTGGCAAAGAAGACGTCAGCAAGACCGTTTATCGTTTTTCCAGAATTTCAACGGAATAGCATCTCTCTTCAAAAATTTCAGCAAACGTAAAGGCTCAAATATTTCTGTCCATAACGATTAACCGCAGCCCTAATTTAAAACGACGGAAGATGTTGTGGCAGAGTGCTAAAACCGAGAAACTACAAGGCCGGAAATTGTTGTTCATGACAAGTTGCACATCGACAGCGATGTGTTTAATGGGACGAGACAAAACAAGAACGGCAGATAATTCCAATCCCCCCCCCCCCCCCCCAAGCTCGTTCCACATGACCCATTAAGGATAAGCGTGCTAGGCTACTTAACATAAATGCCCGGAGTGTTGTAAATAAGACAGCCAACTTGAAGGAGTTCTTTTATCCTATAACCCGTATATCACCGTCATTACTGAAACATGGTTGCACAGTGCAGTCACCGATGATAATCTAATTCCTCCAGCGTTCAAAATTTATCGTAAAGACCGGCCCACCAGAGGCGGTGTAGTAGCTTTAGTAATCAAATCGGACATCGAGACCGTTCGACTTCCAGACGTAGATGACGTAGAATGTTTATGCTTAAAGTTGAAGTTATTAGGGCATGTCCTCTTACTGTATGCAGTATATAGACCACCGGAGTCGACGCCTGATGTTCTAATAAAACTAAGGGATGATTTGATGCATTGCAGCAAATATAAGATGATAGTGATTGGTGACTTTAACTTTCCATGCATTGACTGGGACCGTTTGCTATCCAGTGCTGACCTTGCAATTGATTCCAATACTATGTTTGATATCATGTTTGAGAATAATCTCGTTCAAATTGTCACTAAGCCTACAGGTGTAGGCAATTCATCTAGTTCCATTCTTGATTTAGTTTTTCTTCATCGTGGTTTTGATCATTATGAAGTGTCTGTAGATTCCGGCTTATCCGATTATAAAATGGTATCTGTCTGCCTAGCACTTGCTCCCAGATCTGTGAAAATTGATCCAGTTGTGAAAACAGTGAAATATTTTGAACGTGCTGACGATGATGCCATTTTAGACTACTTAGATTCTCAGTTTGCTGACTTCTCTCATGCTGCTGCTGTTTTTTGAAACAAATTTAAGAATTTATGCCACTTTTGTTTGAATAATTTTGTACCTGAAAAAATAAAGAAAACGGCCAAACATACGCCATGGGTGAGCAGGCATATAATACATTTAAAACAGAAGGCCAAACGCCTACATATGAAAAGAACAGCATCTCATGATTACAGCCAGGCTCGCGCAGCTCTTTTCGACGCCATTATACATGCAAAGAATTTTTATTCTAACACTTCCCTCCCAAACTTCACTTCTGAGGATCCTCAAGGCTTCTGGAACTTTATGAAGGAAGGCAAAAGGCATGTGCAACAGACATCTCATAACGATGCAGTAATAACTAATCCCAAGATTATTGCACACCATTTTAACCAATATTTTCACAGTGTCTTCTCCACGCCCGCTGAACCTTGGTTTTCAACATTCCCGTCACATTTCCCGAATGTCACTGATTTGACTTCACATGAAGGAGTACTGAACATGCTGCTCAGACTTAAAGTTAAATCTTCACCGGGACCTGATGGTATACCAAGCGCATTCCTTCGCCGTTTCGCTGAAATACTGCGCCAGTTTCTCGTAGTTATATTTCAAGCATTCATTAGAACTGCGTCCCTGCCTGACGATCGGAAGACTGCATGTGTGGTGCCCGTCCTGAAGAAGGGCGACCCACTAGGGATCTTTGTCAAACTACCACCCCATATCTATATTATGCTCTTCTTGCAAATTCATAGAGCACATCGTGGTTAACCTTATTTCAAAATTTCTTCAAGAAAATAACATTCTGTCGCGACACCTGCATGGCTTTAGGAAAGCGTTTCTACGTTTACTCAGTTAGTCACGATATTCGACTTTTCTTCTTCCGTCGTGGATAGGGCAGGTTAGGTGGACTTAATTTTCTTGAATTTCAGCAAGGCTTTCAACCCAGTACCCCATAATAAATTATTAGAGAAACTTCAACTTATAGGACTGCCTGATTTTCTTATCGCTTGAGTATCAATGTATTTATTAAAACTAAAACAGCACGTAACTATTAACGGAGATGATTCTTGCGCTCTTCCGGTCGCATCTGGTGTCCCTCAGGGCAGTGTGCTTGGGCCGCTGCTGTTTTTGATATATTACAGCGATATTCTCAATGTGATAAATGAACCTGTACAGATTCGCATGCATGCTGACGATTGTTTCATTTTCAAAGAGTTCCGGTCAGCTGACGATCAGGCAATACTAAACATGTCCCTTAATAATATCCACACATGGTGTAATCGATGGGACATGAAACTTTGAAAAGACTGTCCTACTACGTGTTACAAGAAAACTTAATCCATTTAAATGCTGTTTTCTTCTGGGTTCAGGAGAAATTAATGAAGTCAATGAATATAAATATATCAGTGTTACATTAACAAACAACTTAAGCGGGAACGCGCTCATTTCTAACACTTGCTCGCCCACCTTACGAAAACTTTGTTTGTTGTGCCGTAAACTAAAAGACACAACCCCTTCAGGTTAAAAGACTAGCTTACGAAACCATTATAAGGACTAATTTTGGAATATGCGTGCATTTTATGGGACCCGTATGCTGTCACTAACATAAACGCAGTTGAGCGGATCCAAAGGAAAGCTGCGCGATTCATGTTTTCGCAGTAGGTTCGAACTTCTTCAGTCTGTGCATCAATGCAGTCGAATTTAATACCAACATTTCAGTCCCGGCGCAAGTTTCTTCGGAGGAAATTCTTTTTTTTTGTTATTCAACCATTAACTTGAAATAAGTTATTCACCGTATCTGATACTACAGAACACCAGACTAACTCAACACTCCCACCCCCTTTCTGTGACCCCGTGCTTTGCAAAGGCTAACTTATTTCAGCACTCTTTCTTTCTGCAAGCCATAAGTGATTTGAACAGCTTACCAGCTTTGTGTGTACGGTCTCTTGACCTCATAAGTTACCACTTAGTTTTTTTCTATGTCATTCCATATCCATGTCATTTCCTGCTTCTCATGTCCTGTTCGCATTTTGTGCTTCTGCTCAATTTGTTATCTGTTTCTGTAATCCACTCTTTCTTGGGCCTCAGGGCCTGCAGTATGTGATAAATAAATAAATAAAATAAATAACTCTTCTAATCCTGAGGTTGTCACCTGGCAGTTACGCTACTCAACAATGAGAGAATGAGCGAAAGAAGGAGAAGAGACCAGCGGAGACGCCCGAACAGAGAAAGGGACGGCTTGCCAAGGAGATGCCAGACTGCCGAGCGTAATAGACGGCGCATAGCCCCCGAGATGGAGCCCAATGTCTCTCATTGCTAAACATACAGTGGCCACAACAAGCTCAGCCAGGGAAACGTACCTCTCGCTACGTATATTCTGGCATAGCCGAGCTAAGCCACTGCCAATTTTCATCAATTTTGCGGGCTTTAGTTTTTCCAGAATAACAAAGGCTACCCTAAGCTACTATCTAAAAACTGATGACTCTCATCTAATTACTAAAGTAGGCGCAACGAAAAAAATACCAGTAGGCACTATACATAACACCTAACAAGATTCACTTAATTTCAGTTTGGAAGAAAGCTTTGCCTTTTTTAATTCTTGGTCCATCTGAGTTCTGACACCTTGTATATTAATGGCGTGCTCACTATTCGCAAGAAAACTGCTTTTCGAGATATGCAGTGCGCCCTTCACGGAATAGTGTTGGAGCGCAGTGCAGTTTCTCCGAAGTTTCGGTGCGCCGCTGCTCACATGCTATTTCTCACCATTGGTCTGTCCAGAAACAACGTAACGATCCGAAGAAGCGATGCATCTCCTTCGCGCGAAAGCTGTCGCATATTCCTCCGCGTAGTTCCGTGCACAATTGGTATTTTACACATTTCCTTTTCTTCCAGCCCGAGCTGCATGCCCTGCCTGTCTATTCATTCTGCACATTCTGCACAGCGTAGGATTCTGGTCCTACGCTGGCGGGAGACACTCACACACACACACACACACACACACACACACACACACACACACATATATATATATATATATATATATATATATATATATATATATATATATATATATATATATATATATATATATATATATATATATATATTCTGCTACTCAGTGCGATCGATTGAAATCCTCGCGCACATGCATCATTGGAAATGGCCAACCTTGACAGGCTAACTTTTATCTGTTGCCAATTTTGCAGCTCTAGGAGATGTGTTTCACTGCTTGTAACCTGAAGAGAAAAATTAGAGAAATAGATCCTGACGTCACAAAGACACAAATGGGGAAAAAAAAGGTGAGTTTTTCCGAGCTCGAAAACGTGTTTCGAATACAAGAAAGAAAGGAAGATGAATTCAATGACAACCCTAAATGTTTGTTTTCCAAAACTGAGAAAGCCAAATTGCCTGCAATAATATTTTTTTTTGTTTTTCGAACAGCATGTCACTTTTCTCCTGTTCTTGTACATGACAGCGTTCATCAGCTCAGGTTACAAATATAACGACTTACGGAAGCTGCTGTTACTTCGTATTCTTTCCTACACAAAAATGGCTTACTTCTTCGGACACCGCCAAAATAGAGCGGCTTTCTCGGGTATGCAGCGGAAGCAGGAAGAATCCTCAGGTTTTTCTTTTGTGTGAACATGGTTACACTGTCCTTTTTCCATGGAGCAATTCGCGTAACCGCCGCGCAATGCATGCGCAAATAAAGCTGATTTAGTTGGGAGTTCCGAGAGCATTTCGGGTCACGGTACTGCTATCAAATGAAATACTGCAGCAATAAGATAACTTCAGAGCTTCCACTATCAAAACTCTTGCTAAATGCATGGAGTAGAAAGTTTTATACATGATAACAGCAGATTAGGAAACCTACAACCAGCTCTCAATTCGTGTCCGCATGGCCCCACAATTTTTGGTCCGGAAACTTGGCATCTACATATCTTCTTTTTTAAGAAATGATAATCGAATTTTGTACACTTTGTAGAGCCGCTCTTCAAGGGCACAAAAATAAAAAAATAATTAACATTTGAGCAGCTATTTCCGAAGGTAGAAAGTAGCCGCTGAGGGAAGTAGTTCTACTGATTGGTGCATTTCACAAATAATATACCTTAAAAATTATTCCATGAGGAGGAATCGCTTCTTCATACACATAAATAAATGGTAAATGACATCAATATCTATAGAGATGACAGCTCGGCTCGGTGAGCTGTGGGGATAAATGTTATAAACAAGCAAACTTTTTTTTCGTTTCACGTGTTGACAGGTGAGGACAACGAAATGCCGCTTTCGCGGATGGAAAGGTAGATGAATGCTTGAAGTTAGACCGCCTACAGCAGGCGCCGTGTATTCCTAGGCACTATGGGACGTCAAAGAGGGAATCTGCTCCCAAGCTCTGTCGAGGCCTAACCCTTTTATTGCCTTTTTTAAATTCATAATGGAGTACTGGGGCGTTATTCTATAAGCTGTCCATTTTCCATTGTCCATTTCGCATTCATTTGGTTATCTGTTATTAGTCATTCACGTATACCCGCGGCTTTCAAGTGCTTCTGGAAAGCGACCGGACCTCATCATTGGTTGCATATCGCAGCCAATGCGAGACTGTGGACAGGTCCGGTCGCCTGCTGTTGACAGAGTGCTGCGATGCCCCGCACCATTGGGTAATGCTGAGGACCGGTGGCCAATCACCAAATGGTCGGATCGCTTCCCATGGAGATTTGAAAGCCGCGGGTATATCTGAGTGAGCAATGACAGAAGACGAAATGGACGCAAAATGGACGATGGAAAATGTTCAGTAGCGTGACTTTTTGGGCTTGTTTGTACATAGTTCCAATACACTGTAGCGCAGCAAAAGACGAGGACACAAGAGACGAGAGACGAACACCACGAGCGTATAGAATACGACCCGTGGGCATGTAATCCCGTCCTTTAAAAATAGAGCTACCTCCGGGTAACCGAGTTAGCGATCATTGTTTCGAGCGATGGGAGGCCGTGCTGGCTAGCTCTGACCCGAGAACGCAAGTTCTGGCGGTGGAGTGGGCTGATAAAGTCGTCGAGGGCTATGTACCGCCGTCAGCACGCTTAACACGAACGCTCGAGCGCGTGTGTTCCACTGACATTAGCGCCGCTGTGCTTCGGCCGCTGGGTCTGAGACAACATTTGGGTGGAAGCAGGGCACCAGATATATCTCCAACAGACGCCAGCACCGCGTGCAGCATGGTCTCGGGCTCAGCGCCCAGCGCTCAGAGGCTGTAATATCAGCGCAGAAGCGCAGTCGAGCGTTCGTGTTAAGCGTGCTGACGGTGCTACCATCGACCACTTAACGCAACCTCTTTGAACGAAGCTCTTTCCGACGAATAAAATATTTCCCGACCAATTCCGTCTTTCTTAACCCTTTTCCTTCGTTTCGTCTGGAAAATTTATCAAGGAGCGGCTTTAGTAACGAATATTTTTCTGTCATACAACTTGTCCATTTGTGTCTGCGTTTAGCAGTGTTAACAATAGCAAATGTGAAAGGTACACTTATGTGTGTCCATAAAAATTTCTTCGATATTCCTTGCTTGAGGCCTTTCGCTCGCCATTGCTTTCCAAGAAAGAAAAATGCGCAGTAGCTCCGCGCGGCATCCAATGTTTACGTACAAATCACGCAGTCCTCTGCAGACACCTTGGAACCTGCCAGTGAGTGTTTGCTTTGGCATTGTCGATGAGTTGCAGGCCAGTCGCCTCCGTCAAGGCACCGAAAGCGGAGGCTGGCCTTCGAAAGAATGACTCGAGACGTTTGTACCTAGCAAAAGTGTGCTCAGTGTATAGATCTATATATCATTTATGCACAAATCTACCTTCGTAAATGCATTGCGCAAGCGAGGCGACACTCTTTAATGACAGTGCATATTTTCGCCATTGCAATGCTCCTAACATATCATCTAGACGACAAAGAGGAAGAATTAAGAAACGTGTGAACTGAAAAAAAAGTTGCGCTTCCGTAGAACTCATGACGCTGATTTCGACAGTAATATCTAGGATCTTTTGCTGTGGACACATTTTCATGTCGAAAAAGGAAAGAAGAAAATCATCCAAATTCTGCTCAACTTTTTCTTTCCTAGCTCGCAACAGTGCGAATAAAGTTTCAGGTTGATACGTTTGGCATTGAGGGCCGAAATCTACATCTAAGCTTCGACTGTTGATGCCAGACGTCTGAATAAGTTTCAGGTTGGTACGTGTGGCCTTGAGGGCCGAAATCTACATCTAAGCTTCGACTGTTGATGCCAGACGTCTGAATAAGTTTCAGGTTGGTAAGTGTGGCCTTGAGGGCCGAAATCTACATCTAAGATTCGCCTGTTGGTGCCAGACGTCTTAAGTCTGCGCCGCTAAGGTCACGCTATTCTGCTGAACAACAGCGGCGTTTACAAAAGACTACGACTGGCCGCGAAGTTGTAGTTCAACACGAACAAAGAATCGTGCTGCTTATATTAAGGCATGTCGCAGCGTGAAGGCCGTTTAATGGCTGCGCTGAATGAGCTAATGATCCGCTATTTTCTGTTTTACTAGAATGAGTGCCTTAATGAGGTTATCGAAGCGCCGCTGGTGATGCAAGAATCGTGAAAAGAACAGCGGAAGTTTTATTAAGCGTAAAGGACAGTAAATAAAAGTCTCGCCTTGAAGTGTGCTTTTTCCTCCTCCCGTGCTTTTACTACCTCTCGCTTTACTCCAATATCTGCTGAGGGTCCTTGGACCTAAGATATTAAACTTATTTTTGTAATATGGCGGAGTTCTTGGCTTGAAGCTTTCGGCCCGGGGCATATTATCGTAGCGCATCTTTTCTTACACTCCTTGCTCTCCTATCCTTTACCCCTCCTACTTTCAGCACACGGCAGCGATCGTGGCTCGGCTTGAGCCAGTAGGCAGGCCCGTGCACTTTCCTTTTCCTTCTTCCTCTCAGCAACATCAGTAGTAGCATGAAATATACGTCATTCGATGTTCATTGCTTCAACGAGAGGGCCGTACAGAAGGTTACGTTATAAACTGCTACAGATCTGCAGCATCAACAGCAGAAATATTCCCCGACATTTACATTCTTCCTCCTATATGGCACCACAAACAGGTTGCACTTTACACGCAGTCCTGAAAATGCCGCAGCCATCATGAAAACATCATTTGGGAACACAAGACCATTAGTTGAAAATGTCATGATTGTGGGTTCTGCAAATGATATTTGCAAGTTATTCTGGTTCATACATCGCATGCAATAGAGGCACAGCCCGGAATTCGAGCCCCGAAGCTCTCACGCATGAAGCAAGCATGCAAGAAATCTTCGTGGTTACCAGTGCACTAGCTGTCTGGCTTTCAAAGGTAGTTTCGCCTGCTTCGACCCTGTGTCATTTTAGTGGGAATTTGGTGACAAGATACGAGCTATGTGGTTTCTCGACAGAGTGAGTATACCACAAAATCCTTCCCCAAAAGGAGAAAAAACGAAAACGTCAAAGACGAATAACCAGTTCGACAGGCACAGCAGAGCCGTAGATTAACGACTGACAGTTTACAGCGCGTCGGCGCCCTTTTATTGCTCCCGTGTTCGCGTTTGGACCCACTGAAGCACTAAAACTTTCCCTCTGTTCGTCTTTCACGCGCATCACCCACTGTCGCTCTGCGTCCTTCGCAAAGGGCTCTGCGCGCAAGCAACCGCAGGAAAGAAAAAAAAACAGAAAGGCTCTAAGCTTCGGCAGTGAATAGAAGAGTGACGCATACAAGCTCTGTCGTTCCCGGCCCCCTCCTCGAATCGATGGCGTCACTTACTCGCCGTTCGGGTTTCTTGGTCGTGGCGCAAGCACTGCGCTGTCTTCTTTTCCGTGCTTTCTTCGCGGATGTGTCTGCCAAAGCATGACATCAGGCCTAATAGAGATATCTCGAAACAGAATGACGTCTGGCGTCCATGGACGCTACTCCTTTGGGCTTTAATTTCGGCTGTGCCCCCTGTACAGGATGACAATGCAAAAAAAGCAAGGAGGCACAAAACGAAGCCTGCTCGAGGCTGAACCTGTGTTCAGTGGAGTCACGGACAGCGGTATGTTATTGGTGATCTGCAAGATGTGAGATTAAGCTCCACCGCCCCTGTCATTTCTTTTTTTGCAGCTTCCCTTTGTTGAGATGAATGAACCCCGCAATGAAGGCTTAGTGCAAGAATTTCCCTGATGGTATAGTGCCAAAGTCTAAAGGCATACAACTTTAAAGATTCCCGCGCTGCGAACCTCAAGTGCAATCAGAAACGCACGCCCGTGCGATGAGATCGCAAGGAACGCTGAGTTGCGACGAGCTGGTAGCTGTGGCTGAGTTGAAATACATGGTCTCTTCTTTCCGTTGAGCTTAGCTCTGATGCTCGTGGGCGAACAGTAATGCACTGAAGCGGCGCGAAAGGCGTCTCAATATTGGTCTTTATAATAAAGGCAAAAAAATGACTACAGTGACTCCATTCCGTTTTCATTGCCAGCCGGGATTATTGGTAAAAGCTCTGGATCCTCCAAAGCCAAACTCCAAAGGTACGTGCCTATGGGCTGACCTAATAATAGCGTCTGTGCCTGGTACAGCATCCTGCTACACAAACACTCCTCGCTTTCATACACGAAAAAGGTTACACCAGGAGGAAAAGTGCATATTGGACCCTTCAGAAGTGATAGTTAGACTAGCGATTGTACAGATTGTAAGAGGCAGCTTTTAATGGAATACCTTCGCTGTGATTCTGAGCGTATGAATGCCTATCTAAGACGTGCAGACGGTTCTTGGTAGGTGCACTTACTTCAACCTACTGCGTGCTCATCCTGAAACTGACCGTCTTGTTGTTTGGCTGGAATTTTTGTGTCTCGAATGCGCATATTTCGGTTGCTGTACTCAAATTCAACTGCCGGCAGGAATGAGAGCAGGATTTCAAATGTTTTTTACGTAGCATTCTTCTAGACGCGCCAGTAAGAAATTCTATGATTTATTGCACAATAGTGCCAATCTCGAGCGAGATTATTGCAGGAAGGACACACAAATAAGCGCCAAAATTACCAAAAATCGCCTTAATTACCGAAGTATCAAATGACTTCGAGGTAAGATAGGACGGAGAAGCTTGCAATAGGTGCCAAAACGAACTATACCTTAAAGAAGCCTGCTCTTCAATGCAAAGCTCTTTTCTGAAATTCATTTATTGATTCGTCCACGTATTATGTATTGAAATTACCTGCACTCCGAATAGGCACCATAGTAGAGTGTCATTTACGCACAAAGTTAGAAGGAGAGTCCCAAATGTACTTAAAGAATATTGCAACATTGTTGCAAAAGCAACGCAGAACCTGAGGCATGAAAACGATTTCAGTGAGAGCAATACACGCAACAGCATATATTCAGTAAGCAACCTAAAGCATGATGAAAAGGGATAGAAGCACTGCGTGTAGCTAAAAGGAATTCATGTCCCACTATCTATAGCAGAAGAAAAACCTCACGAGCAATGCAGGGAACAACTGGCAGCTGCATGCACGGCAGGCAACCACGCTGTACTGCATTTTTCAAAACCTATGCCTTTCTGCGAGCCTCAGTGGATGGCAGTGTTGCATCGAGTGAAAATTATCAATATCCTTAGCATTGTTACACGAATGTGTCATTGTGTGTCCTTCTTAGACTCGCATGCCGCCGTCGATCTAAAAAGCGGCCCACAAAGGCTGTGTAATCAATTTGCATACTGGCTACTGCTCATGCCCAGCAACTCTGGACAAAATCATTTTTCAGCGGGAAAGACTTAATGAAGGCAATTTTTTATTATATTTTAGGATTTCGCCATAACAATCAATATATATGCAGATATCCCGTCGACAGGCTTGCATTTTTTTGTTGTAAACGTTTTTGCCACCCGTCAGAATTTCCCCATTTTTTTTATGACAGTCTGAACTGCTCTATGCGGTCGATGAAAAAACTTTAAAAGAAAGTACTTGCTACGCGTTGGAAGAATGGACCATTATCTGCAATATTTACGCAACAGTACCTACCAGAAATCCAATATTCAATATTTTTGCCCAAGTATGCTGGAAATGGTGAAGCACATCCTCGGGGAACGTCCTTGAGATTATATAGTTAGCTTTTCAGCCACTTAATGAAGCATTCGTTGCACTCTTCGGGGTAGAAATCTCTGTAATATGAGGAGAGCCCTTATTCTCCGCTTTCTACAACTTTTGGCCACTAGAGGTTCGCTAAGTGCGCATTTCATTTGTGGATGCTCCCATTTTATCCACTGGTCTTTGCGCAGTTTCGTTGAAAAAGACTTCTCAAATTCAACGAAATCTTCGTGCTTATCCGAGTAGCGAAGACGTCCAGACTTCTCAGTTTCACTAATAAGAACCGCCAAAAAACACAGACTTTTTATCGCTGTGGCCGTAAATTTTAGCTCCACAATAAATTCGTTCTGGCAGCTTCAGAGTAAGTGCTCTAAGTGGTGACTGTCTTGTTGCGTCTCGCTCTGTTCTGAGTAGCACTAATTTCCTCGTATCTCGAACTAGTCTCCCAGCCGCCAATAAATGAAGATGCCCCCTCTCGGGTTCGCCTTATTGCTGCCTTTCCAGCTAAGTTTTGCGTCACCACAGCTCAATACAGACCGAATATTGAAGGGCGAGCAGAGCGATCGATAAGCGTATCACGCACAGAGTGGTTGCAAGCGCAACCCGTTTGCAGCCGTTGCAGCCAATTGTTATTGTCTTGTACAGAACGTTAGCGGGGAATGTTGCGGACATGAGTCTGCTCATTGTCTTTTGTTGGTTTCTCTCAGTGCGTGAAATATGCGTAATCGAATCGAGCAGTTAAGTATACGCGACGACTACTTATTTTTTATGCACTCGCAGATTTCTGAAAAACGCATAAGAAGGATAAAACAAGCGTCCATAATAACCCTTCGATAAATAATGTGGAAAAGCGCAACAGCGATATTTTTCCCATCGCAATCGCATAACTGCCGTCGTATATTGTGGCGCTGCCTGCTTAAAAAAGCACAGAATTATGACGGGAACAAGAGGTTTGTATCCTATTGTAGGAAAGCGAAGGCAATCATTTCTATGTAGAAAAGCGGCAGTAGCTGTATTACATCATTATTAAATCATAGAACAAAAGTGAAGCAGGTATGAACTGTTCGATAAGTAACGAAACTTGTAGTCTCAGTACGCAGCCAAGATCGAGAACGTCTGGCAACACATCACCAGGACTACGCACTTGTTTCTTTGCCATGTTGACATACCAGATGAAAAACTCCCGCGAGGTCTTTCGTTCAGTCAAGTTTTTAAGCATTGTTCCTGGAAAGAATGCTTCGCCGCTGGGCCATATGACTAAATCAGGCGGCAACGTAGCAATCACGCTTTCATAGATGAGTGCTGAACTGCATATCCCTTCAGCTAATAAAGTAAAATACCTGTTCAAAACGCCTAAGCCGCCACTCTGCGTTCTTTCAAAGATTCGTTTCACGAGGCACTGCAGTCCACGTGAGCTAGAGATCTCGGGTTAGCTAGAGCTACTTGAGTCAGCACATGAAACATGCTCAATCTTGAAGCAAACAGACTCCTTCGCGGTACCCAGATGTTTCCTCGCTTCTGCCCCCAAAGAACTCCCGCTCATGTGATTGCAAAGCTGAGGCGTGTCTTAAATTTCTATTCAAAGGTGTAACACGATGAGAAAAAAAGAAGCAAAAGGCACTAGGCAGCCCAAGTTTCGAACTCAAAGCTTCGCCGTTGGTGAAAGCTCGCCTCGACAACGGCCTGACATCGATGGCAGACCGAATTCTTATTGGAAGACCGCCTCGCTAGTGGAAGGAGGCGAGCACAGGGTTCGCGGTTGCCTCATAGGAATGAACGTCGCGGCAGATTGCCGCCGCATAGGCGCCCTTGGCTCTAGGCCTCCAAAGGGAGAAGGACTAGTGGTGTGTCTCCATGGGAACGTACTCCCCGCGAGCTTCTCCTCACGCGAAAGGACACGGGGTCGGTAGCCGGCACGGCGGAATCGCTGCCAGCCCCAGCGGACGCACGCGTGTCGTACGCAGTGCGCCATCGCCCGCATTCAGCAAGCGATGCCCACTTGAATTCTCTTCCTCCTCTCTCCGTGTCCTTCGTATGCCAACCTTGTTTCTTTGCGTCCGCGACCGGCGCCACCACTGACGCCACCGCTCTGGGCGAAAACAATGTCAGACGCAGACGGCGCTAATGGCAAGGCGGCGGCGCACTTGTGTCCACAGCCGCTTCTATTAGCCAAAGATCTGGTCGCTTGGCGATGCGCAACTCGAGAGCCTAACAGCGCTGAAAGTGGTGCCATTCTTGTGTCTCTGTTTCATATATTTGCAGGCGTCTATTCCTCGTAGTTGCTGGAAAGGTGCCTCGACAGGGTTCAAGAGAGCTTTCTAAATAAAAACTAAAAAACAAATTCTCCTGACATCATCCTTGATAAGGAACGAGTTATGGACATACTGAAATTGATAGCACATACTGTAAAAAAGAAAAATATATTTTCTGCTTAGTTTTCGCACTGGCTTGAACCAAACTGACTGAATAAACGCAAGCGATGAGCACCACGTTGATTTCCACTTCATGTGCCCCTGATCTGAAATTTGCCGGTGTGGTAAATTGACACTCGCTGGCCCTCAAAGGGCAGAAGGTAGTTGGAAAATATCTGTAGGAGGTATTGAATAAGATGGGCGCCCTCCAAAAAAAAAGTTATACCTTTGGTGCATGACATTCGCACGAAACAATTTACCTGCTACCTTTCAACCTAATATATTCGAAATGATGACGCTACAAAGAGCAGCTTCCAGGTTCTGAAATTCTTCGCAAGTTTCATTTGTGGAGGCAGGCATAGTAACCAACCGGGGGCAAAATATAAAGATTTCTACTTTCTCAGATTGAAATTCGTGCACATGTTGACTCCTTGAAGGAATGTTGAAATTATCACAAACATCGCATGCCAAGAATTCTTATTTATTGCACTCACAAAATGGCCCCACTAGAAGCTGCGTTGAGGTGCGTATTCCTTACTTTAGCTCACATATATGTGTAGCGATTTACTAAACGGTTTCAAAAGACATATCCTGCGGATATCACTCTAATGGCGTCAGATTTAAACATATTCATCGCAGTAAAAACGTTGCCAATGCTTTCACCTTGAGTTGTAACATTATAGAATCAGTTATTTCATTTCAACGGGAAAAATATTCTCTTTCGAAGAGTTGATGTTTCTATTGGACGTAGTGAACATCATTCATATTAATTGCATATCACGCGACGGTCCGCAGTAGCTACATTTGTTTTAAATCATGCGATGTGGCCAACCATTGAATTGGCAGGTCATCAATAAATGCTGGGAATGATAAACTGAAGCACAATGTGAATATCAGGGAGGACATATCCAAAAATTCTGAAGAAACGCATGTTTTTAACAGGATGCTGGTTATGAACGGAATTTTTTTGCATATTGTTATATTGCACAATGAGGAAGAATATATATCCGCAGATCTCACCTCCTGATGCTTGTATTTTTCTTTTTCTGCTATTTAATGTGAAAAAAACAACGCATTGGTTTTCTATGCCAGTCTTAATGCTCGGTGCAAGGCCAGGGCAAACTTTAAAAGCAGGATTTTGCTACATATAAGAAGGTGAGACCATTCCGGTCGATATGTTCATAACAACATCTTACAATATTCTGCAGTTTCCTCGCTATAATCCTAAAGAAAAATTCCCAGACTATCATCTCGTAGAGAGATGTAGCATGAAATGCGCTGCAGAAAGGCGTCGTGTAGTCTAGGGCAGATCATAGGTATCCATAGTCGCAGCCCAGTCTCAGGGAGCGTCCCACACCAGCCGCTTTTGTTAAGCTTTTCTTCGCGATCGACAGCACGCTTGCCTTTCTTTGCTGCTTTTTATGTATGGCGACCCGCGCGACCCCATCTGGTTACTGGCCGTGCTGATGGATGGCGCCAAGGGACCTGAGTCGTCGGCGCGCGCATTGCACAATGACGACATCTCACGCTACGCTGTCGCCTCGCTAATATAAAAAAAAACCACAAGGACTCTCGGGCTTCAGGGCAGAACTTGAGCCTCTTCGAGCCGCGCGCTGGCTTTTACTATCGCGGGATCATGTAGACGCTGTTGTTGACGCATGCGCTGCTCCGGCGGCAACGCATTACGTAGGCACCAGGCGCGGGTGAACTGTAAGTTCCACCCATGTTCGTTCCGGTTAGACTTCGTGTACTCCTCCGCTCTGGCTCCAAAGTCACATGAGGCCGGCAGGCAAACGGAAAGTAAGAGTATTTCGTGCTTAAAACGCACCCCATTGCTTTTTATTGCAGTCCTAACTACTCCGTTTGAGTCCTGGATAAACGTTATAAGCTAGATTCGCTACGCATCGGAAGATTAGCCCATTCCCATCGATATCTTCATAACACTATCATTACACAGCTGTAAACGAATTAAAAGTAATGCCCGGGAAATCGGGACTATGGGACCTAGACAAGCTAGACACACGCACTGTCCAAAGATTAGAAGAGAATAAAAAACAGGGAGTCATTCCTCTTGGTTTACATAGGCAGTGAAGTTCCACCCATGTTCGTTCCGGTTAGACTTCGTGTACTCCTCCGCTCTGGCTCCAAAGTCACATGAGGCCGGCAGGCAAACGGAAAGTAAGAGTATTTCGTGCTTAAAACGCACCCCATTGCTTTTTATTGCAGTCCTAACTACTCCGTTTGAGTCCTGGATAAACGTTATAAGCTAGATTCGCTACGCATCGGAAGATTAGCCCATTCCCATCGATATCTTCATAACACTATCATTACACAGCTGTAAACGAATTAAAAGTAATGCCCGGGAAATCGGGACTATGGGACCTAGACAAGCTAGACACACGCACTGTCCAAAGATTAGAAGAGAATAAAAAACAGGGAGTCATTCCTCTTGGTTTACATAGGCAGTGAAGACAGGTGCTGTAATCAACAGTGCAACGTCTTTAGCGTGATTCATCTACGTGATCCTTAAGGCCGCCGAGAACCTCCTCGAGAAATCTCGTGAGGTAGGCACGAATTATGCAGCACATCTCAAAATCATGACTCGAGGGAAAGCCCGAAGTCCACACCATCTGTGGGCGGTTTACGTTGCGTGATAAATGAGAGTCCGCGGCGAATACGATCCCCAACGAGACAGGCACGGATATATGCTTTTCGAGGAGATGAACGATAAAGCCTCGTTCATCTCTGCTTAGTTTCTAGTCGCCTCGTTTCATCTACGTCCTTACTGCTTGACAGGTCACTAGGAGAGAACGTGCGTAAAGTAGCAACGACAGGGAGCAATTATGCAGGACCGTGTTCCTTAGAGTCGGGCGGATGAGGAGTCACGTTTCAGCGGTCCTGCAGCATTCGCAGAAACAAACGGATATGCTGCTCTTCACCAAAGTACAGAGTCGATCGCACTTATCTAGAGCGCACGACTGGTGCCGTCCGGTGGAAATAAAGCAAAACTGTAAAGTAGGTATTGATTTTCAGTGATAATACTTGAGCTGGAGAGCAGCTAGTAGACATGTGAACCGCACAGGCAGCAGCGCCTTATACCCAGTGAAGCAGCAGCGATACGATTTAACTTAATTTGCTCCAAAGTACACCACTCGAGTGCTCTAGACAAGTGTAATCGACTCTACTTCAATCAACGGCGCTCAGCACGCACTGAACAATCCCTATGCATTGAGGAAGCGACTACCGTAACCTATCACTTCTTTTAGCCCCCTCTGTCGCTGCAATGTCTTACTGTTTCCGCTGATGTAAATTTTCCTTTCTTAATTGTCATTTATGGCGTGAACTTCTGACTCTGCTGAGTGCGTTTTACATTGACACATAGTATTTCGTGACTCTAGAAAAAGACAGACGCTAAGCTTTCGCTTTTTTAATACGTAAAAAAATGTTGCACAATCTATTCAGAACGACCATTTGACCTAATGCACTTAGGAAACCGCCAGTTACAAGATTTGCAGCTGCGATACGTTCCTAATATAACCTTGACAAAGTCACACAAGAGATATCTCGCAGCACTGTAAATGACAAAAGCGTTGTTACAATAGGTACTAAATTAATGATAGAGCCGGCCACCCCTTTGCCCGTTCAGGCTACTGCAAAGCTTCCAGGGCGTCGGTTCGAATTTCTGAAATATAAATAGAGAGTTTATTTTTAATAAAATTTGTTTTTGCGGCATCTTGTAGCCCTGCTTACGTTTATTCTCCACAAAAAAATAACTTTTTTTTTCTGCTGAAAAATTGGGAGTCGAAAACTGAATATTTCCGCCTTTCCATTCATACTCGTGGCCTTGATGACAACGCGAAAGCTGTGGGCTCCATGATCGCTGGTTGGTAGTGCATGGCGGTGTCATGTAGCCCCAGAGATTTCCACCCAAGCGATAGTTTACTATATCGCAGTTTGCGTGCAATATGTACCTGTGGTGGAAGAAATAATATTTTAGGTATGTTGGCTTTTCTAAAAAAATGCGCCGTTTTCAGTGCAGTAGCTTCACTGTAAAAAATATTGCAGTGGATGATAACTAAGGGGGGGGGGGGGGGTGTATATGTGTGAGTCATTTTGGTGCCGACTCAAAGACTGAAACCACAGCCGCACTTATAAAAAAAAATGGTTCGAACATTTGCGATTTGTGAGACATTGCTTGGTCTGTTCATGGAAAAAGATATTTTACTGAATTATCTTATAGTTCTCAATTTCAAATTGGAAGGGACACTTAAGCTACGCCTGAAGGACATGACGCGAATGCGTTAATGGGTTATTCCCAATTATGCGGAATTGGTCATTTTCTACTTAAAATTCATAGATGCCTGGGATTCATCGTACCACTTCTGGTGACGTGGTGCAGCGGGTAAGCTGTGCGCCACAGTCCGGCGATGGCAAGCCCTGCCACCGGTGGTTCTTGAGCGACCCAGGTTGCTCTTTCCACAGCAACCTCTCGCGACCAGTTATTAATTTTACTTCCACAGCCATGGTGGGTAGTTTGCTCACAATTCGTTAGTCAGGTTGGAATCACGCTACAAGGTCACGTGACCTGCGGCCCACCTAGGTTACTTTCCGAGGATGTTTCGCTCGCAACGCCGATGACGACGACGACGCCGGATTTTCTGCAGGAAGAGAGTCTTAATGCTATCATGTTGATGCAAGGCAAAATCATGACCTGCAAGCCTACAAACTCAGGGGAAGTTGAAACTGTAGTGCCGAAATCGAAGTCCATGGCTGGTCCGTCATGCCGCTACACACTGGATGTGTTTGCTTTTATTTTCCCCACTGCGAACGAAAAAATGATGTTCTCATTGTCCCGTGCTCTGAACAAAATTAAATGGGCTTCAAATACAGGTTCAATCTTGGCATAGTACGCTTGTAAGGACAATAAGCGTTGACGCCATCTCAGTGCAATGGCGTCTGGTTACTTGATAAACTGCTGCAGGGCGATCGTTTGTGTATATCGGTAAACTATTCTTCTGTTAAAGTTTAGAATTGAATAAAAAGTATCCGCAAAGCTCTGAATTTTCTGCATCACAGTTTGGCATGAGGAATAACCTCCTAATTTCTGCGGCCTCACAGAAAACAAACTCCGAAAAAGACTGGGATTTTCTCCGCTATAAAACTGCGAAAACACACACGCAATTCGCGGGAAAAACGGATACACTGCTTTCTGTGTGGACTAAGTTATGCAAGCCTCAGGAATATCGTCTCAATAATCATGATTCCTGTCTCCTGATCTATGCAAACTGCTGAAGCTTGACTAGGAGCGAATAAAAACTTAAGAAAATGCAGGGCTTGCAAACGAGGAAAACAACATCTTTGAAATAATTTTACTTCAAATCCATGGCCACTAGTGTGCTTCCAGCGCTGGAATACCATGTCAGCGCATCAGATGAGAAAGGTGGAGTAATTCACAAAGCCAATTTTATTCGCATATCAAAGAAATTATTACAAACATTGCACCTTAGCAGTTCATAAGATAACGAGATGAGAAAAACCGAAGGAGCCGGGAAGATCATTACTTCATAATTACCACCAAAATTAAAATCAGCGATGTCGTTCTCTTTAGTTTCTTCTTTCAGATAAAGCTTGGCTGCATATTTTAATTTCGGCAAATCTAAGTGATAATTAACAATTTTGTTTTGAAACTAAAATGAGGCGACAAAGAAAGCAAGTTGAGCACGCTGGAGAAGGGTATCGGGAACGGCAAAACTGCTGCGTTCTTCCCGCAGAAGAAACCGTAGACGGAATGAAAACAGAAAGAAAGAGAATAAACTTATGTATTCTTACATGATTTCGTTATTTTCCAAATGAAGAAACATCAGTGTTTCAATCCACGTGCCTCAGCTAGTTCCTTTATATCTGTCTGCTGGCTGAATTCAATGGAAGCCAAGAAACATTCCTTTCTTGAGGCTAATCTGGCCCAGCTGCAAAAACCGCTGCTTATATCGATTGATGGACCCTCGTTTTGGAGCTGGCTGCACTTTCACTGCTTGTTTCTTTCGAAGCGTATGAAGGTCATCGCATCTCGCCTTCTTATACTGCCTCCTAGCCTACTTGGCGGCGCAGAACGCTCCATTATATGTCATTTCATTCCTCTTTTCTTTTCTTGAATTTGGTGCCGCGGAACCTAAGGCACTAAGCATAGAAGAACGCGGTTGAGTGCATGTCGCTAGTGCTCTAATAAGGCGAATGCCACGTACTGCGCAAAAGCTGTGTCGTGGTATGGGCAGTGCTCAGGGTGGAGTGCTGGTATGCATTTTGCCTCCTTCCTAAGCCTGAGTATTAAAGACAGCTTAGAATCGAATAAAGAGCTGTATTGTTTTAACACACTCTCTTTTGGAACTCTAAAACAAGCTGACTGTTTTCTTTCAAAAACAAATTCTCCCAAACAAAGCCAATCACATTTTAGCTAACATCTTCGATTCTTTCGACGAGAAACGCGCCTTCGCAGGTAGCCATGCAAACAAAAAAAGAGCAGTGAACATAGTACCATGAAACGCATGTAAATATATGGATTTCTAAAAAGTTATTTGTTCCCGCGCTACCGAGCGGTTTTAGTCACGAGGCCATCATTGTTTGCAGGTAGTAGCGGCGCTAGCAAAACCTATGACTAATGCAAAATATTAAAAGAAAGGTTGTCGCTAAGAAGACAGCAAACAACTGACGCCCATGTGGTGGAGAACTTCCTCCTGTGTGTCAGAAGGGATACGAATCCTCTTTAGAGCTCCTAGCCATGCGATAAGCGAACATGTTTTATTTATTGTGAGCAAGAACTGTAGTCCGTTTTCAAGCAAAGCTCGTCCTCGAACACTACGCAAACAACGTGTTTCTGGACACTTCGTGAATGAACCAAGCGTCTTCTCTAGGGTCCATTAATACAATATTAGTTGAAACATGACTTCTTCTCTTAAGTAAGCGAAATATAAAGCATGGCGTCCTGTAGAATTCGTTGAGACATATTGCATTTGTTAGTAATGTTTTCTGCTACTCAAGAATGACTGAGCCTTAGAGGTGCAGTGGCCAGAAAATGTTGCCATTTTCTGCGCCATTTCTCTGGCGGCTTCTTCAGTGGAATCGTGAAAGGCGGAGAAAAATAAAACACCATTTTGAGCGAGGCACTATCAGCAGAATAAAGAAGCCAATTTTCGTGCTCATTCGTTCGCGACGGACTGCTGTTGAAAGGTTTCTCTCTGGAGGGTACAGGAGCACTGGGCTAGAGAACCGATGACGCAGCGGAGTGTTCAGGAAGAACATGGGCCCTTCTTTCAATTCATTCTTTCATAACGTCTGGACACTATGGAGAATCAAGGAGCTCATTTTTCAGGGCGTTCGCTACGCAATCTCGAATATGTGGGTCCACCGTACGTACAAGAAGCTTTGAAAAAGCCGCCATCCGGAGTGCTGGTGAAACTCTTTTTCGAATTCCTTTTCGTTGCTTTCTATTCTGTGCTGGCTCCTCCGTGGACCCTTGCCTCTCACCGTGGAGCTATGACAGCACCTGGGCGTTCGTGAGCACAAGCAGATAACTGTGGTCATTTGTCTTCCGTACTGACCGTAGCTTGCAGGTCATAGCGCAGTGCGTTGCTCCTTTGAAACAAAAGGTGGCCGGATAGTTGTAGCCCGTGCAAGAATGTGAGAGTCCTAAGTCCCTGTACATTCTTGTTTCTAATTATACTCTAAAGCATCCCTCTATAAATTTTGTCTAGTTCAGTACTTCAGTTAATGTGTACTCTTTTCGCGCCAGTTGTTGCATGCTGCGCACTTAAGTGTAGGTATGTGCGCGACCACCCAGAAAATTGGCGCGCAAATTTAAGGTCCTTGTTCCAAATGCCTCAGTATTCTTCTCGCTTCATGTCTGCAGTCTTGTGAAATTTTTGCAGCAGTGATGTTTTGGGGAGTGCTTCTGTACATAAATAACTATACAATAGTACTCCAGAATACGTAAAGAAGAATCAAAGTGTGAAGATTACAAGACTGAAAATAAAATGAGGAAAGTGACCACAGCGACAAAAAGTGAAATCTGAAAAAGTGACCTGAATATTACCAGTACCTCCGCATAACTCCTCGGGGATGATTGCATGCCGTTTCTTCAAAGATTACTATATTTATAAAAATATCTGGTTTAATCGATTACATTGGTAAGCAGCAGTTTCCATAAAGCAAAAGGTCAGCGATGACAGGGTTCAATTTGAAAGGAATTGGCTTTATTAACTGTTTTGCCACTGTATTCCTGCGAAACTTACAAAATTCATAGAAAAAGGGTAAGGTAACCAGAAATACAGTATCTGCACCGAGTTCTCGTTACCTCACTCTGGGTCTGACACAATAGCCTTGTTTTGGAAATAGAATTCCTCAAAGTAAACAACAAGTGCTGTTCGTTTGTTCAGTTGCACACGAATATATTCGCAATAGACCGTCCACATTCGGAAATGCTCCGTGATTTTAATGCAGCCCGTTGTCTAGCCCATCTTTGAGAAACCTCTTTTGTCATCAGTTATTAGAACTTTGAAATGTTATTGGCGTACTCATCATGCTGGTCATATGCTTTAAGAGGTAGTGTCGGGTTAGAGAAGTTTCATACCGAATAAGCAGTTTAGAAAAGTAATCGCCTTGAACATCTCATAACGTCTTCACGCGACATTTGTGATGATGATGACCTTTAATGGCGCTAAGATAGCTCTGCCAACGAGCACCATGGCACGAGGAGTTTGGCTTCACACATGGATGCGCCAAAGAGCTTCCAATCTTTCCCGCGAATATTTTGAAGCACGCAGATTCAACAAAGTGAAGCGCAGGGCACTCCGTAAAAGAAAACATGAGCTATGCAAGCGTTTTTTCGAACGACCTTTCGGCAATGCACGACAGAATTGCAACACGAAATTAAAATTTTAAAAAGAAAAAGAAACGAAAAACAGAAAAGAAATTGTGGCAAACAGCATTCAGAGCGACCTCTTTTTGAAATCTTACAGTTCCTTGCAATGATGCCTGACTTTCTTTTCGTCACAGTTGAACTCTACGCATCAAAACGCAGATTTCACCAACAGCCACAGCGGTGAGACTGGAAGCACGTAACCCTGACTTCAATGCGGTATTCAAGGTTATGAAAAACATTTTCTGCCTCGCAGCATTAGAACCCGTACATACTTGGTGTTCTGTAACAAAAATGAGGCACTAGCTACTGAGCTATAACCGTGGCACAACCGCAAGTTATCTTCGCCCGGAGAGTAGGACCAGCAGCTCCGCCGGTGATGGTAAACCTGTAAAACATAGAGGACACTATAGGGCACAGATCCGAAAACACAGCCCACATTTGGCACAGCCTTTCGAATTGTGCTTCCTTCGTGACGAAGACGGGGGTCAGAAGGTCTCGTACAAGCTCCCAAACGATGTGTTACCTTTGGCCGCACAGAACACATTTAGAAAATGTTTTGAAGAAGAGATCATCGGCGTCTTTGTGTCACACCCTAGGTACTGCACAGCATCTTTAAAAAAGTAATGCAAGATTCCTTTTTGTTTTTCACTTTTGTCGAGCCAAAGAAGGACGTAAGCCAGAGAAACAACAGGGAACAAAAAAAAAATCAGCAGCTTGAGACTCCCGACATGAGCGAGAGGAGGCTTTTACCTAATGAGACCAACGAGGCACCTACTCTGTGACTGCCTTCAGTTTAAGATTGAGCGTGTCCCCCTGGCAGCAAAACTCCGCCGCTTCGATCCTCGTCCGCTTACAGAAGCCAAGATTCTGGGTCGTTCAACTAGACCTGCATCGCAGAGGACCGCTGGGAAGGCGCTGTTCAAATTCTTGAAGGACTCAGGACTGAGTGCAAGGTTATAATCTTTCTGTGTGTACCCTGCGACCTTATTAGTAAAGGCCTACGGACACATGAAAAAGTGATGTCCCTTTCTTTTCCCCCCTTTCCATCTCTCACATCGTTCTCCTTCCCATGTGTACGGTAGCACACTGGGCGTAGTTTAGTTAACCCTTCCCTGCTTTTTCTTTCTTCTTTCTTTCTCTCTCTTAGCGCCGCTCATTTGATGACACCTTTTCATTAACAAACACTGGGTTATCATCTGTGTTTTAGGTTTAAGTTATGCGGTCCAAACACAGACGGCCTGAGAATTTGCAAGTTGTGTCAGCGGCGCAGGTCTTCACTGCACATATGTTATTTCAAGTTTCGCACAGCTTTAAAGAAATTGCTATGGACGGCCGGAAAATGTTTCTGGCTTAATAAAGAATATTTGTCTGATTTTTCTTTGATTCCTTGCGATCGCCAACGTTCATTTCTTGGTATTAAGCAAACATTTCATTTCTACCCGCACATTGTTTATGTTCCTTGAAACTGGCGCTTCACACCGCCGCCAAAAAAGATTTGAATCTGCACAGCCACTCAAACTATTCTCATCAACATAAGGCCACAAAAATATTGGCCCAATTCAAATAATATTGGCACCTTCATAAATAATATTTTTCTTCTTTAAACAGTAATTGACGACGACAAGATTTACATGAAGCATCATTATGGTTTCTATTCCACAAGTTTGTTGTACGTGCCTCATCTCCGTCAGGAAGCACACAGTGAAAGCCAAGTACACAAGCACACTTAGGTAAAGGCTGGCAGAAAAAGCTTGTCAAATCAATTTTCTTAACAATATGAGCGACGCTGACTAAACACCTGAATAAACATGCCATCAGGCTACTTTTCACATTCATCAGAGACTACAAAACGTATTTCTCCGTTCGCGATATGAAAACTGTTTACGCTCTCACCCACTGACTGTGTGGCTTGCTCAGTACAGTTGCAAAAAATCCCGGGAACGCTTAACACACCTTATTATTGGAATGCAATAGCAGTATAAAGATCTCCATTCCTGTCACTTTGGCGTTCCTGCATAATTTTTTACGCGTTTAGAGTTTGCCCGTCACGCACTCATCAGCACTCAACAGGGGGGAAATTTGATCACACAGCTCATTCACGAACTGACGTCACAACGTTACTAGACCTCACTCGAACAATCCCCATTTTTTATGTTGGGTTTAGTGGCGCACAAGCATCAATTGCCATCATGCAATAAGCTCAAAATCCCCAATTTAATTCCCGCCTGCCACGGTGGGCAGGATGCGATGACGTCATAAGGTCACGTAACCTCTCTCGACCAATTGGCAGCTTCGTCTCGGACATCGGCGGGGATTTGGTCTGACGACAGCTTTAATACTATCGCATTATTACGCGGAAATTTGACAAAGAAACCAGAACTGAACCGCAACTAAAAAAATATTAATTTTACAGTGAGAACTGCATCACTTGCGTTTTATGAGGGTTCTATTGGGACAAACATCTGCGAAGCCACTGAAGCCTGTACGAGCGCTCAGAGCAGCTTGTATGACGTCACCATCAACAGGTGAGGGACCCTCGCAGAAGCTGGTATGACGTCACAATGCGAAGGGTGGAGTACAACATATGGCAGCAGCTGCGAGCTTGGCTTGACCATACCAGTGTTATTTTTAAAAGCAGCGCGTAGCGGGAGCGCGCGAAAAGTTTTGCCATCGCCATTTACACGAAATCAAACGAGATGCACATGCTTCTCTTTAGTATTTCAGGCTAGAGGCGGCGCCCAAACCTAGCGGTGCCCGCATCTACGGCTTTCTGAATCTCTCGACTGTGTAAGATATTGAAGAAAATTAGTTCTAGTTCATTTAAACAACGGGCGAGTAACAGAGTTCCTGCCATAGCGCAGCGCATGCTAGCTAAGGACGGTATGGTTCATGGCGTTTTGATGCAGTAATCATAAAGAAGCACGATACTGTGAATGTGCTAAGATTTAATGTGTGAGATTTGAAGAGCAGAAGATGTGGGCGCCGCTGTGTGTTTGTTCCGCGTGTACCCTGAATTAAGAAAGATATGCAGGTATCATTCTTTTTGTTCTCGAGCAGAGGCTCAAAGCTCTCCAAAAGTATTTTTTGAAAACTTTCCCAGCTGACATCCTGTCTACTTTTCCGCATTTATGGCTCTTTTATACAACCGAGTGCGCAATGATATAGGAACCATTGCTCGACGCAAACCAATCTTCGCGTTCAGCGGCACAAAGAGCGCAAACTTTTCGTCGTGTTCATAGACGTGTTCCTGGACGTGTGCTTCAAAAAGAATCACTGCTGGAGTGTTTGTGCAGTGAATGTACTGGGGAAGTATAATTGGTCTTCTTATTAAAGATTCCAAAAACTGTAAGGTTCGAAGCTGTAGTCGAGACGTAATCAGGGTTAGTATTGACTACTTTCAGAGTTTATCTCGCACATAAATCCATTCCGCACATCGCAGTAGAGATAATTGGCAGGAACTAACCCTTTCTTGCATCCACACGCACAAAAAAAATGGGGCATTGTCGAGACAATGGCAGCCGGGCAGCAAACGTGACAACAGTGGAAGTTTTTATCTTCGGTTTTTCTTTGCGATGGTTGCCCCGAAGGATACCGAACAGCCAAAAAATGGTTATTTTTACTGCACTTCAATGCTCTATCCGCCAGAAACAAATACGCCGAATTGACAACTTTCCTTGAATTTCTGTTCCAATTTCATATTACCGTGATAACAGAAACATGGCATACATTTGAAGAAGTACTTTTCTTAGCTGCTTGCCAAATGTTTTTCTGCAATACATCTCATCGCCATGACGGCGCTGTGATGCGCCTTGTATCCCTGCCCCTATCATGTAGTATTGTCGAGGATTTCTGCTTAATGTCACCGCACTTTGAAACTCGGACGGTACAGTGCCAGAGAAGGCGCTGTACCTTCCGCCTAATAGTCTAACAGATGCTCGTTTGGGGTTTTTAAACAGACTGCTGAATTTTGCATGCCGAATAAGTTGCAAGTCACTGTAAGCGTTAGCTTTAACACTAACTTTCTTGACCACACACCTATTAGTTGCCAATTAGAACAACTTCTTGATTCTTTCGGATACAAATATGTCACAATAGAACTTACACTAATAGCATTTATATCCGAAAGGCTGCTTGAGCTTTTCATAACCAACTGTACGGAGGAGTGTATAATATTTAGTGTTATTGAGGAACATATCAGCAAACTCTTACCAATTTATATGTTTAGCAAGAACATTCAACTATTGAAAATTCAAATCGCTGTAGCTCATAGAGGATACAATAAGTAAACGTATGCGATTCGAAATATTTTGATGTCAAAAGAAAAGCAAAAACTGGAGCAAAGTTTTTAAAATAGCCAACCCGATGGTACTTATAACAAATGGATAGAAATTCTTAAAAGTACATATCAGAACTGTTTTATTTCAAACACCATAAGATGGACCTCAAGATTCATTAGGCATGGCATACTGATGAGTGCCTAGGAATATTAGAAAAAAAAATTTCTCTGCTCAAAAATTTTATGAACCAGGAATCCAGCTAATTTCTTCAAATTAAAAAAAATTCTTCAACTCTGCCATCAAATATTTACGCAATACTAAAATATTTATTTTGAGACTGTACTGAGCGCAAACCAAGGTCGCACCGATGTATTATGGCGTCAACCTAAATCCTGAAGCGTGGTAGTCGCCGAAAAGAAGAATTAGAGTTAATAATCAGGAGCGTCGAAACCAATAGCAATAGCCAAGAGCACTTATACTGATCAAGAGCAACAGTCAAGGACGCTTATATTAATCAATCGACTAATTATTCTTTGGGTTCCTCGAGTTTGAATAGCACTGTTTTTCTCCCAACATCTGTGGAGGGGGTGCATTCGGCTTTCATGTCGCTAGAGATTAGCAAGGCAATTGATATTGACAGACTTCAGATTAGACCGACATAATTTGTTCTGGGTCTTTTGGTGCCTGCGCTTACACATATCTTTAACGTTTGACTATCAACCGGCATTTTTTTCCGAAAGCTAGTAGAATGCCAAAGCAAATGTTGTTTTTTTTTTAAATCAGGCAATAACAACTTGTTGCCAAACTATTCACCCGTCTTGGTGGTGTGAAAGACTCGAAAAAATGGATTTGAAGCGAATAGCTGCGTGCTGGGATAAATATTTTGTTATAGTCGTGCCTCATTAATACGGCCCTCGTTAATATGGACAACTCGAATTATGGACAGATTTTCTGGGGACCAAGCTTTTTTAATTCATTTCGGCGTCGTTAATATGGAAACTCGCTGTCCGGACAGTGGACAGGGGGAAATGCACAGTGCACATTCTAAGAACTATTATCTCAAACTATCCAACATGACTAAAGCTTCGCAACATTTATGCAAGGTCAGGCATACAGAGAGATTGACAGTACCATTTTCTAGAACAAATCAAAGGTGTAACAGGATAACATATCGCTTTCAAAAAATTCAAGAAAATAAGAATGTAGACGTAAAAAACCTCAAAAACAGACCGGGGAAAATACTTAATTTTATTCTCAGATTTTACAACATAGCATAGATTGGTAAACAACTACTGATCACGAACGAGAATTTCTTCGGATTGTACTTACCAGTTTCAGTGTTTCTGCTTAATATGATGGCATTATTTGATTGAAATAAGATATGACCTTTTATGACTGCGCTGTCTTTTTATATATTTATCTGGTGGATTTGCAGCGCAGTGCATTTTTTAAACCTATAATGGTAATGCCAAATGACGCCAAATGTTCGCAAATATACGCCATATGAACCACTGTTTTTAAAGTTCTGTTGTTTCTAGAGTGATCTCTTTTTTATATATGTACGAAAACAATATGCTTGATTGTGTCCAGATAGGGTGTCTACAATGTTCTAGAAGAGGGATAACATGGGCTGCTTGGTATATGTTGACGGAAAAGCAGTAACAGCGCTCTTTGAAGGCGGGACAGAAAACGAGACAGATGCCAGCACTGTGTAGTAACCAAATCGATTTATTCTGAAAAGTCAGGCAGAATATAAAGGACACCTGGCCAGGAAAATAACAAGAGCAATAACAAGAAAAAAATAACAGCGGGGACCAGACGCCACACACTCCGAAGAAAGGTTCATGATCAGTGGTTAATACAAGCACGCTCCTGTGGCAACAAGACTGTTGGCGGGCGACTTGATGCAAGCGTCAAACCCAAAAACTGCTAGTCTGTACCCCTTTAAGGCGTCTCAAATAAAGACATAAATAGGTCGATAAATAAATAAGGCTTTGCGTGCGGCACAGATGAAGAGGCCGTTCCCGGTTATCGCGAGTAGGGGCGCTATAATTTGGTATTAATATTCTGCATCTCGTCTCAAGTTTATTTAGGTTAAAAATAAAAAAAATGCGAAGTGGAATTTCCGCAGATTACGACGAAACGACTTGAACCCGCTAGCATTACGTTCGAAAAAGCGACAGAGAAAATCAAGAAAAAAGAAAGGCTCCAAATAACGTCTTCCAAATGCTTAATTAAACATGAAAGCAGCTGTCTACTAGTCGAGAAGGCACTCAAGGTCAGTTCTCTTTAAGGGAAAATACGAAATACGAGAAGCCATGCTAAAAATACTAGAGGTGGATTCTAAACACCTAAAAGTCAAATTTAGATGTAATGACGGAGCCGGCATGCCTGTATTTATGCGAAGATTGCTGCGAGCGATCAGTGGCAGAGGGTGATTTGCATAGATTTACCTGTGTCCTTTTGGGTTTGCGTAAATTATTTATTTTATTTTTTCTTTTCATGTGGAACACGCCCGCATTTCGCCACCATCGACACTAGGTCTGGATAAAAAGCGGCGACTTACTGCGCACTCCTGAAATGGTTAGTCTACTGTTTTTTTTTTTGACTGCTGACTCCGTCCCACAGCAGGTGTGCCAATAATTTCCAAGAGACTGATCTTTCCCCACTGTTCTCTGGCCCCAAATTAGCGGGAAAAGAAGAAACCTTTTGTTGTTCTGCCCTGCTTCCTTGCTGTACATTCCACCTGTTTGCTGCTTCCTACATCTGTCCGCATTACCGAAGCAGCAGCTTAACTCAGAATCCTTATTCTTTGGGTTGTGTGGATAGCCAGTGTAATCAAGAAAAAGATGTTACGAAACGAAAGCTTTGAGAAGATAGCCCTTCATATCACGCTACCTTCGTCATGCTGTCAAAATGCACACTCTGAACACGGGATTTTCTACCTAGTGATGCTCTACTCTCGCAATGTATTGACCTTGCTGCAGTGACCCTAGATGTGACAGGGTCTTTTAATCATAGAGTTTAACAACTCCTAGCTCCTGTGAGAACTCGCTGCTTATTTTTCGACAGAATTATTCGGGTTTCGGGTTGAAACAAAACAAATCGTCCAGTTTGGCGCAACGCACGCGCCGTGATATTGATACCCTTCATGGCGGACGAGCCTGTCTCAAGAGAAATGTTTCTGTTATAGACGAAATTTAAAAAAAAAGAATACTCGAGCATATAACCGCTGCCCTGCCCGTCGTCCACCTCTCCATATTTAGTTAACACGAAAGTTTTCCCAATCGTTGAGCTCTCCTGTACCTTTTTATCCGCTCTGTCGAATGAAAAAAGCGAAAAAAAGTATAAGCCTCTCTGTTGGTGCGAACCAAATTATGTTCCGTCCGGAGAGCACACACTACTTGTCAAACTTCCAACGTAAACTTTCCAACCAACATCACAGTATCTCCTCTTCAAAGGCTTACAAAGGTGGCTGAACGAAGTGTGTACTTAGCGTTCAAATTTAGAACCAACGGCCAGTAGTTTAGTTCTCTCCTTTTTGAGCGCGCTTTGGGCGTTTCGTCAGCTAGCGCCGTTAATCTGCAAAGTGCACAGTCTGCGTTTGCTAGACGCCTTGGCTAAGAACCCTTGCCGTTTTCGCCGAGTCGTCACTTGCATAACTAGAGGGCGGTCTTTCTATCAGTGCGCCCGAAATGCCTCTTACGTGTCGGTGTCGTTGGCTCATCCTAATGCGTCAGTGTTCGCCCATGTGAGAATGAAGGTGTCGGCCATTCGAAATTACTGAGTGGCCTTTCGTTCGTATACATCCACTTCCTACCGTTACGCGGCACAGTTCGCCGTTAAGACTAGGAATGTCCTCTTAAAGGAGCTTCGAAAGTAAATGGTTAGAGCATCAGCTTTCAGCCTTGATGTTTAGATTCTGTGCTGTTGGAATGTCGGTTAGATATAGGCTACGACTAACTTCTCAAAAGTTAAATTCTCATGTTCACTGAATGCATTTTGCGCAAGTAAAATGTAAGTACGGCCAACATCATTGAAATATATTTATCTTCATTATATCCAGTGGCTCGTTGGTCCTTATGAATTACCCCTTGTTGTCGCTGCGCTTTCACTTTGCCAAGGCTGTTGCGAGCGCAGATTTTACTTGGAGGGGCCATTTCAAGCCTTGTGGAACGCATGACAAAAACTGCGAACGAATTGATGTCTCTCGGTACACTACGGGGTTATTGCTTCCCCCAAGAATCAACATGATAGGAAAGAAAATTGAAGGAAATCGGTAGGGCCATATTCAAGCAACTAAGCAACGCATATACTTCGGGTATTATGCCAGTGATTATTGCGAGAGCGCCATGCAAAAAAATTTAAACCACTCTCTAGGAACAAACACTATGCTGATGATATCAGACCTCTCTCATGAGTGTCTGACTAGTGACCCCTTGAACAACTAAAATTCTCATCCCATCCAAGCGGATGGTAACTTCGTCTTGTTTGAAGTTTACACTGCTCCAAGGCCGAAATATTCTACACATTTTATTTTAAAAGCAGAAATGTACTTTCGTGTTCTTTTTTTCCATACCAACTTCTAATTTACCGTTTATAGTCAAGTAGTTACAGTTGGCTAAATTTGCAATCCCAACGCTGGCTCGGAGAAGTCCAGATATTTGATCTCACTACTCTCTGAACTAATATACGTCATCCTAGAAGTTATCGACTTTTTGGCTAGCTTTCCCGCGATGCACCCTGCAGCAACAGCATCGCCCCAAGGAAAGGACGCATTCCCAGTATGGTTACCGTAACTAAGTAGGGATGACGCCACAGACGGCTGGCTGCGCGCGCACGTGCGGGACACAGCCTGCAGCATCGCTCGCTTCGGCTGGGATCGTCCACGCGAGCGGACGTGTCGCACGCTGCTCCGCTCTTCGCCAGCCGGGCGAGGAAGTGGCGGGGAGATATCCTCCCGCATCTTGTCCCGTCTGGCTTCGGAGTATCGCTTGGCCTAGCGTGGGAAAACATTCGCTCGTAACCTTGCATGTGAGTCATACGGTCTCGATTCCTTAGCGTGTTTTGTTGCTAGCTGGCGTTATTGTTGCTGTAGCAATGAATGCCTGTTTGTGTCAGCCAATGTGCCATTCCTTTGCTCCCTCAAAGCAAGGCCCGCCGTGTTTGGCGTGCGCTCGGTAGCGTGCGCGATCCAAGGTTGGGTCTGGCGGTTTTGAATGCTGTCAGCCGCGATTAAGAAGGTATAACATATTTATCTCTATTATTAATAGCCCACATCTGGCGCCCAACGTGGGGCCTGCTCTTGGAACATTGGACGACTGTCTGTTCGGTTCGAGGAACGCTCTTCGTCCGAACAAGACAAGTGCTAGGCCTAGAGTTAATTTTGATCGCTAAGACCTGTGGCATGCTTTCTTGAGTGCGAGGTGTATTGCGCTGCAGTATGTT
Organism: Amblyomma americanum; assembly: GCA_030143305.2. Classification (NCBI taxonomy): domain Eukaryota; kingdom Metazoa; phylum Arthropoda; class Arachnida; order Ixodida; family Ixodidae; genus Amblyomma; species Amblyomma americanum. The sequence goes on from JARKHS020010606.1 coordinate 269,020, forward strand.
TGAACTTTTCGAAATGCTCAGCACGTTTTTCCCCGGAGTTTCTTCAGCACGAGAACCACATGGTCCGCATCGAGGCAGCGCGAGGCCTAGCGCTCGCGGAGTTGCCGAGCATGAAGCAAGCGAATACGAAAGTCGTGTGGGTGGTCCGAGTTCTCTGTATACATTTTTCTCTGCTGTCTCTTTTTCGACTCTCGGAATCGCGACTCCGGGAGCCGGGCGACATGGGGCCACGGGTGCCGCTACGAGCTCGCAAGCATTGCAGCTCGGCACCGGGCGCTCTGGCACAGTCGGATACAGTGGGCGCAGACCGCTCAGAAGCTGATTCGTGCAGTGAGCGGGTAGGACCACCCAATAAAGCTGATGTCTCCTCGTGGCTGCGCGCACGTAACCCTTTCCGGGTCTTTATTTTGTTCACGGTCGTTGTCGGGGTGGTACTGAGGCCTAAAGCTTTTCGGAGCTGCCTGCACCACGTCAGAAGAGACACGACCAACGGACCGTGGTGCTGAGAGGGGGCGCACGTTGCTGCCCGCCCGTTTTTTAACTTCGCACGAACTGAGCAGTCTCGTTCAACTCAAGAGAGTGCTTTGTTCACTCGAACTTTGAGTTTGCGCAGACGCCCGCCTTGTCTTAATAGCGAGTTAAGCATTGTGCCACGAGGCCCTTGCGGACGCCGTTTCTTCTCCCGTGACCTATGTTAAAGGCATGCCGAGAGCGTTTCGGCAATCTTGGGAATGCGTTGGAGCCACCCAGGCTTGCTGTCCGGTGCACATCGTCTCGCTTCCGCCTGCTGCGACGGAGTGGCCTGTATCTTGTTCACCGAATCCATCCGGGATCGCTGTGGCGAGTCCAGTCAGCCGTCACCTCTGGCTGCTTTTGCCCTGGCGACTACTGCAGAACCTGGCTTGCAGTTTCTAACCAGCCTTCTCTTCGCAGGCCTGCGGGCACGGTAGTCCACGGGCCACGCGAATCGTCCCAACGGAGACCTTCACGCAGTCTTCGGAACACCGCGAAAGTCTGCGTGGACGCTGTCGGCGTGACCTCCACTGCGAGACCTGCCTCAAGTGCATGAAGATCAGAAGACTTCTCCATAGTATATACATTCAGGCGCGTAGGTGTGTCTAAGGTTGGGGGGATGTGGGGACCTGCCCCACAGCTTCCCCTTTTGGTTGCCTTTCCCGCGATGCACCCTGCAGCAGCAGCATCGCCTCAAGGCAGGCGCGCATTCCCTCCTTGGTTACCTTAACTAACAAGGGAGGGGACCAAAGACGGCTGGATGCGCATGCGCGGAACACAGCCCACAGCATCGCTGGGATCATCTGCGTGAGCGGACGTGTCGCACGTGGCTCCGCTCCTCGCCAGTGGGGCGAGGAAGTGTCGGAGAGACATGCTCCCGCATCTCGTACCGTCCGGCTGTGGAGTATGCCTTGCCCTAGCGTGGGCGAACATTCGCTCGTAACCTTGCTGGTGAGTCGGACGATCTCAATTCCTTAGCGTGTTTCATTTGCTTGCCGGCGTTATTGTTGCTGCAGCAATAAATGCCTATTTCTGTCAGCCAATATGTCGTTCCTTCTTCCCTTCAGAGCAAGGCCCCACCTGGTCGACGTGCGCTCGGTAGAGAAAACTCGGTAGACTTTTGAACTGTGGCAGCCGCGATTAAGGGGGAGGGGGCACATATTTATCTCACCTATTAAAGCCACACACACACACACACACACACACACACACACACACACACACACACACACACACACACACACACACACACACACACACACACACACACACACACACACACACACACACACACACACACACACACACACACACACACACACACACACACACACACACACACACACACACACACACACACACACACACACACACACACACACACACACACACACACACACACACACACACACACACACACACACACACACACACACACACACACACACACACACACACACACACACACACACACACACACACACACACACACACACACACACACACACACACACACACACACACACACACACACACACACACACACACACACACACACACACACACACACACACACATATATATATAATGTCCCAATGTCTTAAAGCTCCCATCGTAGGGTTCTGCTTGCGCTTGTTTAGAGCTACCGCATTCAGAGCTTTCGCTGGTAGCATTTTACTGTCCAATCCTTCTTTTACATTATTAAATATGCTCAAAATTGCAGAAGTAGAGTTTTCTAAGTAAGACTTAAGAACACAGAAGCTCTCAAAAGCCCAATTTTCTCTCTCACTGGACAGGCAACTTCACTTTGTAAAGCGCACTGCACAAGTCGTGCAGGGGAGTACAGGCCACGCTCTATAGGGTTCGCTGTTTTGGGCGTCGAGTTCCCGGAAATTAACTTTCTCGATGCGCTTTGTTGATAAAGGTGTCGGCGCGCACCTGTACTTCAATTGGTGGTCCCGAACGACTATAAGAAAAGAAAGTCAATCAGAGGTAATCTTTATTTTTTTAGTACCCCCCCCCTCTAGCTATAGGCAGCACGTGGCTATTTTTGCGTCAACATTAATGCACCGTCATCCTAGTGCTGGCCGAATTGTCAGTCCATTTCGCACGAAAAAGAGACTTGTCACGACATCTCGCCCTTTATATCAGCACTCGTGAATTGTCACTGTATACATTAGCGAACGCGCAAATCACCCGTGAACCGTTCTAACGTGCTACCTGACTACAGAATGGATTCAGATTTTTAGCTGTCCAGCCATTTCCTTCAAAACTCTGCCACTTTCTACTCAGACCTAGTACACACATCACCATGCAGGAACTCGGGCCGCAGCGGTGGCTGAGTGCTTTTGGCGCTCGGCTGCTGGCCCGAAAGACGCGGGCTCGATCCCGGCCGCGGCGCTCGAATTTCGATAGAGACGAAATTCTAGAGGCCCGTGTACTGTGCGATGTAAGTGCACGTTAAAGAACCCCAGGAGGTGGAAATCTCCGGAGCCCTTCCCTAGAGCGTCCCTCATAGCCTGAGTCGCTTTGGAGCGTTTAACACACATAAACCAAACCAATTTAGGAACACCGATTCAAGCCTCTGCATCTTATGGCATACGTGTTAACGCTACCAATAATGTGTTACCCACAGACTGCCGACCTCAGCCACGGCAAAACTTAAATTCATTATCATAGAAACAAAAAACGTGGCACAACTCCAATGGGGATGCTAAGGGAAGTAGCTTGCGGCGTCATAATACACAAGAGCAGAAACCAAGCCCCTCTTTACGTCTCTGGCTTGTGTTTGGGCTGAAGGCTGTTTCTTTTTAATTGCGTTACCGCAGGAAGGAGGGAAAGAGAGAACGATGGAAAGGCAGAAATCCTAAGCAGGCACAATGCTCGTATGGCTGGCGTGCACATTGGAGAGGGGCAATGAGAGTGAAAGAGGAAGGATGGAGAGAAAGTTGAGGACGTGATTGGTTTGGAACGTGACCATGGTCGTCTGCGCTCTTGAGGTAAATAAAAGCAAGTAAAAAGGAAACAGTTCATCTCCACGTGCGTCCTCCCTAAGGCTGCTTAGCGGCTTAGCGTCCAGGAACATGACGATGACCATCAAGACAAGAGCCTCTCGCTTAAGGATGAATAGGTTCCTTTTTGCTCGTTCGCGCTAATTTTTGTTTCCATAATGTTCTTTGCGGCGCAGTTTCTGAGACAAAACAGCGTTTTCTTGCAAGATTAATAGGGACACGCAACCAAGCAGAACTTAACTTTTTTTGCCGTGGAAACAAGGTAAATTGGGACAGAGCTTACTCTAATCAATGGGATGTGAGAAGGAGTGCACAGCTAGGTCTTTCAACTGTCGGCCAGTATTTCTGGTACTGATATCTACCACGGACTACTTGATTTTCGTCAGGTAAGCCGGTGTCACAGCATTTGTCCAGCAGCTCTAACAACACCTGGGCTCCATGATTTCAGCAGCCGGGTGTTTATGACCATGCCACTAGCACTTGCGACGATGACGGAGCTTACACTTAGCTAACACGATGACGAAAACTTGCAGACAGATCATACACTGCACCCGAGCGAAACCGAATTACCCATAAAAAATGAGCACAAATTTCTAATCATAACTTCTGATAAAAACTCACTTTCCTGTCTCACATAAACGTGCTGAAAAATAAATCTTCTCGATCACTGAACATATTCAGTCCTTTCACATAAACGCCGCGGTTTGGACAGGGCATGCCTCCTGCAAACTTATCGCTCTGTGGTACGATTCTATAGCTGCGTAGTATATGGCTCAGCAAGACCGCCTTACTTGAAACGACTAAACCCAGTACACGAATTAAGTTTGCGTCTTTCTGGTGCATACAGGACGACACTCACAAAGAGTGCGCGCAGAAACCAATCAACCCCCACTTGCAGACGGAAGATCTATGATCACATGCTCATCCATTCTAAAAATCCGTTCTCTATCGAAACATATCTGCTACCCCACAGTTACAAAGTGCACATATAGAACACTGTTAATCAACCAACCTCAAGCTACCGGGCCACTGCTCTTGCGTTTTGAAGACACGTGCCAAACCTCGGTGTACTACACAAATTACCTGGCTTTGCTCGAAGGCGAGATCCACTGCCTATATGGCACAATTTCTTTGCAATCTGTGAGCTCACTCTCAGACAGTTTCGTAAAAAACAAAATCCACAACAACATATAATTCAAGAATTTATCGAATTGGAAGAAAAGTACAGTACTTGCACAGACCTTTATACAGATGGTTAAAAAAAAGACGTTTACGTTAAAAGCGCAGTGGTAAAAGGGAATTGGAATGACACAATAAGGCTTCCACAGTGTTCATCCAACTTCACTGCCGAATTTTACGCCGTCTGTGCAGCCATTGAAGAAATAGTAAAGGAGAACCTCACGAACAATATTATTTACACAGGCTCACTAAGTCTACTTACAGCTTTCCAGTCCAGAAATGCAATCACTCCGCTACTTGGTGATATCACAAGCAATATAGAAATCGCAGCACCTCCAGAACAAAACATACAACTCGGCTGGGTACCGAGCCATATCGGAATAAAAGGGAACGACAGAGCAGACTTCTGGCGCAGGTCAGGCTCGTAGTGAGCAAATAAAAAATATGTATACCATTTAAAGATTGCATGAACTTAGTTCATCCTAACGTAAGACAAAAAAAGCAGCCTGCTTGAAAGAACGAAAGAGATAACAAACTACCCAATGTAAAACAAATTGTGGGCAAATGGAAGTCCTGCCCCCACGACGAACGTTTCATAAAAGTTATTATCTGCCATTCTAGGACACACACACCTCACACATAACTTCGTGCTGAAAAAACAAGACAAGCTCCAATGTGAATTATGCGAAGACGAGCTAACACTAAGCCGTATTTTATTTTCATGCAGAAAACTCGCAACACTGAGGAAAAACCATTTTGGAGTTGTTTACAATGAACGCATACCATTCCATCCAACCTTGCTCTTATTGACTTGATGACGTTTCGCAGGATTTTAAGGAGACCAGGTGTTTTAAACAAATTGTAGATTTAATAAAATATGGTCCAGTTTATTACAACAGAGTTTTTAACCACATTTCAGCCAGTTTAGCATTCCTGAGAAGAATGCAGAGATCTCTTTATCTGATTGGTTCGGAGCCTCGACATCCTTGCCCAGCTAAGGGTGGTCGCAGTGGTTACCCGACTTTCTGTAATGCTAGCACTATTAACCATTTAAAATTTTTCTTTGTGTTCACTAGGCAGCACGAACTAGTTTTCTTATGCCCTCTACACCCCCATTGGTTATTCACATAAATATAAACTTGGCACAAAATAACTTTTCGGTACTTTGAGCTTGGCGCATGATGGCCATAGCTGCCTATGTGCCATTAAAGCCAACACAACACAACATGATGACGTAGCTATAGAAAACTCTTTGATTCAACAAAATGAGTTTATTCGCAGAAACTAAATTTCGGTTTTTGTAATATTCTGACAAAGAAGGCTGCGTGAAAAATTATCGTGGATTCATGATTATATTCTTGCGCCATTATATTTCCCTTCTTTAGAATAACAATTATTAAGAGTATGCGAATATTCAAAATTTTTTAATAGCGCATCAAATGCTCTTCTGTCAGGCTCGCTGGACGAATAAAATTACACATTTTCATAACAGTTCTAAACGAATCAAATTAATTCTTAAATTTTCGAAGAGATGTCTCGAAGTTCGGATCGGCCAGGCCGTAGCTTTCTTTGAAGAAAGTTTAAAAAGCTGAGCCTGCTCCGACGGCGCACAGCATGGCATCGCAATCGGTCTGCGCGGAAAGGAGTGTTGAGAGCTGCGACGATGCCCATTCGCGTGACGGCGTTCGTAATGCTCAAACATACAGCCTTCAACATTGGGCGAAGTGACAGGGCTCTGATCTACCAGGCTTAGCAAACCCTGCCTTCCTGGCCTATTTCGAAGGCCTCTCATCAACTCGGATCTCGCCCTAGTTTTTTCGCTGTTGTCATCAGTAGCAAAAGGTAATTTCTCGGTGTGTATGGTATCACGCCCAGCGAGCTAATATACTGAATTCTTGCTGGGTGTCTCCAAGTGCAGACTAGTGTAGCGTTGTTCTATAGCTACTGCTTTAATTGCATGAATTCTAGAGCCACCGCTAGCGCTTCGCTGTTACGCATGAATATTTCCTTCGTATGAGTATTCGTAGAATAAGTAAATACTCGCACTAATATTCGTTTAGGTTCTTTCATTTGTAGATGCGTATTCGATTCGGTTTTAGCTGCACTATTCTAATTCGATTCGGTAACAAAGCGAGTTTATTCGTACTCGACTCTGGTTCGAAAAAGACCCTCTTCGGGCCCTTTTATTAATACTTGAGCGGCAACGGTGCTGAAATATAGCATAGCGCTATCCGCGATCCGCTTCCGCGGTCCGCTTCCGCAAGGCGCCACTGCGCATGCACTGATCGGTCCCGACGCGGCAGGCGCGCAAGCATCTCACGAGAAAGTGGCGCCCACATGGCGTTCTGCGCATGCGGAGTGGTGCACCGCGGAATCGGTTCATGGTAGCAGATCGCGCTATGCTATAACTCTCTAAAAACCACAAGCTTCACTCCTCGCGTTGTAGAAAACTCTATCCTGAAAAAAGGCTATCCTCTGGCTGGCTCCGGTTGTGTTTGCAATTGGCTCAGCTCCTCAGAGATAGTTATTGGCGTTTGCAATTCGCTCAGTTCTTCAGAGGTAGTTATTGTATCTAGGAACGATGGCAAACTCACGTCATGCTTGACTTCGCTGGTGCTGGCACAGTTAAAAAGAATACACAAGAAATGTAAGTGCTCGAACGCTCTTTGTTCCTGAGGCTTCTAAAGAGGCATTTAGCGCAAGTAGAGATACGTTTCTGCATTATTGTTGAAACGGATTGGTATCTTTCGAGATTTTTGTAGAGACAGAGAACATAAAATCAGCATGGGCGGTCTTTCGCGCAATCAACAGACGGGGCATGCTCCAGAACATATCACAAAAATAACGATCACAGTGCTGTTCATATAGAGCATCATAAATAGGCTTATGCAGATCAAATAGAAGCTGAATGACCGCTTGATAGTCTTGAATGGCTATTTCATGCATGCTGAACGAGTGGCAATGGCGCAGCTACAGACTGAGCTTCAACACAAGATCTGCAGTGCTCCGATGCATCAACGATCCGTCGAAGAGGGATGCACGGAGCTTGGGGTAAGGTTGTACCCACTGGGAAACCGGTGGGTATGTGCTGGCGCTGGGGATCGAACTCAGTCCATCCTGCGTGGGAGGCTTATGCTCAAGCCATTCGACCATAGCTGATGTTTCCACCGGTAACGGATTGCAAACCAAGCGAACAGCCGCTCTGACACATCCGCTTTTCCGTTGGCGTGGAGCACTTCGGCGCAATTGATTAGCCGTGTGGGGGCACCGTGCGCTGAACTATATAAAATATGTCCCAGCTATATGTAATCAAGCTGTTGAACAAGACGGAATGTCCTTGCCCAGTGAAACCAGCTGAAGTTGCTCAGAGCCGCTTTGCCTTGTCTGCAGTATTTTTTGCTAGCAACGCTGTTTTCATCAAGGTACAATTAACGTATCTTCATTTATTGGCCTTCTAAGAAGGCTTTCAATTGACCAGCTGCTGGCTCATATGTCTTCCTCAGTGCGCGCGAAGAGGTTCATCGGAGAGAGCCCTCCAGAAAAAAATATTTGAGGTGACACATCAGCTCAGCTTCAAGGGTATGACGCCCTCGCTAATGTGCTAACGCCCACATATGAGGTATTGGTCATTCTCTACATAATATTCATAGATCTCTGGGAATCCTCATGCAACTCCTGGAGCAGTGGTGCAACGGTTAAGCAATGGGTCACTACCCTGCGGTGGTTGGTGCTACCACCGGTGGGACTTGTGTGATCCAGGTTGTTCCTCGAAAACAACCTCTAGGGGCCAATCATTAATTCACTATCACCTGCCACGGTGCGCAGTTTGCTCACAATACGGTGGGCAGGTTGTGACGACTCCACATGGTCACGTCACCTAGGTGGCCTACCTTCCTCCTTGGTTGCTTCTCTGAGTATATTTCGTGCATTTTCGCTAAAGGTCAACGATACCGGACTTTCTGCGACACGAGCTCTTAAATGATTTCGCGGTTAAACGAATTTTGTTCGCTGAGACGCGTCTCGGGATGTTGACATAAAAGCATTGTAACGTGGAAGCTTTTCTTTTAGTGTTCGAGTTGCGGTCTATGGCCGATAAAAAGGCTACTTCACGTAAACGGTAGCCTGGTGCTAACATTTCAGACAGCTGTATTTCAAGATGATCTGCAACTTCCGTATCGACACTTGGTTCCTGATTCCAATAATAAAAAAGTTAACAAATTAGACTTTGCTCATTAAAAAGATTGCAGAGCGTAAAAAATACTGCGCACTAACTAAGCCAGATGCTCCTACAGCTGGCACTGGGTTAACTGGGCTAGGACACTCCCTGTTTTTATAAAGCTTGCTAACATTTAGTGGGACACCTCTATGTACATGAAGAGCAACAAATGGAACATGTTTTAGTGACTTTTGCATGACGGACGCGGTACCCTCTGAGCACCCGTTCGTTACCGCTTGCAAACGTGCTCCTGGAAGGGAGCGAAAGGGTGAGTGCTAAATAGACACAGTAAAGTCTTAAGCCCCGCCCGAACGTGATAAGACTTAGTAACGAAGTCAAAAATTGGCGTCATCTACTCGTTGCACAAATTGTGTTAAGGCACCGTCACAAGCATCTCGATTTTTTATGTCGCATAATAAATGCAACCAGCCCCAAATAGGCAACGTGTCAACGTTAATTGGTAGCGTCCTAATGCGTGCAGCCCGTGGAACGCCCGCTGAGTAAGGCAGTTTATCGCCACGTACGCCCAACCACGCCAAATCATTCAGCGAGGAATTGTCATTAACATAAACGCCTGTCATCGAAATCCACGCGAATAACTCACTATGGTGTCTGGAGACAGAATCTTATCATAACAGCGAGTTGAATATCTGCAAATTTGCGCAATTATTCCCCATGCTTTGCTGTGCCCAGCGGCGTGAAAACATAACGGCAGACGGGAAACATAGTGACTGAGTAGAATGATGTTTAACAAGTGAATTATTTAACATGTGCAATGATTTTGATTCTTGCTTCTTTCCGTAGTCGTTGCACAATACTGATAGATGCATAAAAAATTCATGAAAACGCAATGAGTCTGCTGATTCTACTTTGTAACCATTGTGAAACACAATACCCCAAGGAATTAGCGTCTTCTCTCTTAGAGGGAAGACATCGTATTTCAGTGATGTTTATTTTTTATTTCCCCTGTGATTCTATAAACCATTTTACCCTTTGGGTGCGAACGAAAAGCAAACAGTTGAAATTGATTATGCTAAAAAGCTTCTCCTTCGGCGAGAAAGTGTGCCTGCCGTTGCAAGGTAGAATTGGAGGCGACAACAAATCAAAAAGGAAGACCGCTCAGTTACTGTCTCCTGCAACCAATATCACATAGGTTGGGACTTCAATTTCCGAACTTTTAATAGAAAACACGTCACCGCTCATGACGTCCTAGAGTGAGATGTGGAACAGAACTTTTGACACACAATGGAAAGATGCCGTCGATGCTGATACGCCAGGAACGTTTCTCAGCACACTTTGGTCCCCCACCGATGTGCTTAGTTGTATAAAATTTAAATTTCAAATGATTTCTTCAACCACGCTTTCCCCTGAAGAATTCCAAAGATTGACAGCAAATGTCATGGGAGCTAGATTTTTTTTCGGAATTCGTCAGGTTCGTATATGTCGCGAGGTTACCTTAAGTCTAGGGGACTAACACAAAGTTTTAACATTAACTGCGTACTTTCCGGCGCATTTTCATGAGAACAAAAAGGGGCGTGGGTCGTCTTGAGCATGGGCAAGCAGACGGCAGTCCTCTATGATGTAGAAAAAAAATCCTGACAGTTTCCAATGCGCCGAAACAGCCTTGAAGGATAGGTCTTAAGAAACAAGCCCATGCGTCGTGTTTATAATTTAAAATTTGAAAAAAAAAGACAAGTTTGCTCTACAGGGAAATCAACCAATCATGAATGTATGAGGTGCGCTCTGATTGTGCATGAAGGCGTACAAGAGAAATAAATAGGTAGCGTTCTGCGCGAAAGTCTCTAGACTTTGAAAATGTCGCAAAATCATGCGATCACAAGGTGGGGCACAGTATACACCTGCAATTTGTTAGGCTAGCTTCAAGAGGTTTTCCGACAGCATCATTGTCTAAATTTCCTAAAGGATGCTCAAGAAATTAGCCAAGCCAGAACAAATAGAGAGAAAAGGTCAAATCAGTATATGGGCTGGGTGCCACATGGGCTCACATGTATGGCTGTAAAGCAGCTGTGAAACAGTTTTGCAGAAGTTTGTTTATCTCAACCAATGAGTTAACAGAAGTGATAGAAAAGTCAAGACCAACGCGACTGGCTGCATCGGCTGCTGAGAAACGGTCATTCAATTTGTCAGGTGTTTTGCTTAAGACATTCCTCGTTCATCTGGCAAATGATACTTGAGCCAGACGAAAAGGTGTGTGGACACATTGCTAATGGAGCTCCAGAAAAACTGTAGTCAGGTAAGCCACCCTGGTGACCTGGCCTCGAACTGCAAGGAATGACAGCCACGATTTGGAGAAAGCAATAAATCAAGGCTTATAATGAGAGAAATGAAAAAAAATTACGAGACATGCGAAATGGCAAGCGCTGGAGCTGAGGATGTATATTTAATGACTTGCCAGTAGCAATAAAAAATGGACAGCAACGGATGTCGGATCCATGAATGCCCTATCTTGATCGTGTTGCTGTTGATATTTTGGTCGTTTTTGCTGCAGTTGTTAAGATAAGTGCATATAAAATGGAAACCTTGCTAGTAAGAAACTGTTGAAATTCGCGCACAACGTCTCCTATTTCGTTTGTTTGGACCCATGTCCGTCGTAGGGCATAAGCGTCTCATGCATTCATGTTGTACAACCAAGCCGGCGCCTCTGAAGCATTGCTAGCGAGAATCAACGCACGGAAGCGATGGTAGGTATCCGCCCGAGCTGGCTGGACACTTGACTACCCCAATTACTTTCTCTATTGCTTAGTTTTGAGAAACTAAACACAGCAAAGGCGCGAGTCGTTCTTTAAGCAATGTGGACAATTAGAGCTTCGTCAGAACGGCCAGCCCCAAAAATATCTGTAGCCAATCAGGACGGTCTGGCTACGACTAGCACCTTCGCGTATGTCTACGATGTTTTGAATTAAATCAACCGCACGTTAGCATCAGCATATTAGACTGCCATCCCAAACTCTGTGTTTTGTAAGGTTTCCTTTTCCTTACTTTCAGCCATCGGTCACAGATGTCGCTCACCACGGCACGCCTCCCCGACGAGCCGCGACAAAATGACAAGAAAGCCAGATGACACTAAAAACAAAAATAAACATTACAAAATACGACGCCTTGTATTCTGTATACTGTAGAGGCCGAGTAGAATGAGCGAGTTGGGGAGGAAAGTTATCTATTTCTGTGGATATGCATGGGACGAGATGGATGAGATGTGGTGTTATAGGGGGGTCGTTTTGAGTGTGAAACACGACTCTGAAATACCGCATTCAAACAATTAGCTGAAATTAATATTTTTTTTCCGGATTTGTACACAGAGCCAGCTCGTTGTTCACAGTGCAAAGAAACTTTTTCTTGTAGCCAATGAATTGAAAAGACAGTTTTTAAGCATTTAAGATAGTTGGATGCAACAACTGCTGGTAAATTTAAAAAATACGCAGAATAGAATATTCTGTATTGCTCACCTGAAAGTTAACCTAATTTGCCTTTTAACTAATCACGCCACGGCAACAGGTGGGTTCTTAAAAAAATCTGAAAGTCGAGCTTGATGTAATGACTTGGCTGCAAACGTCATGATTAATTATAGATCTATATTAACTAGCTCTTTGTTTGTTTTCAAAAAATGCTGCCAAAGTGAATAATTTTTGAATAAAATTATTGTCTTAATCAGTGTACATTAGTTTCTATCGGTCTATACGGTTTCAAGACCAGAAAAAGTCGACTGAGTCTGCTTTGTTTAGTATCAAGAAAAAACTCTATTTCAACAAAAATATAATTTCTTTATGCTAGGCGATTTTATGCTAGGCACTTCTGTAAAGTGTCCGATACAATGAAATATAATGTGCTTCTTAAAAGATACCGTATAAAAGAATAATCAGCTTGTCACCTACATTGCCGCAAAGTTACTTTTCAAAGCGTTTCCAATATATTGTGGGTAATCGTGTCGCATGAAATTCAGAATCCATCAGATTTTATATTCTTCAGAGATCAATGCACTAGGATTTGTGTTTTTCTTTATAGTACATAAACACCTCCTATTATCTTCTATAAAGATGATACAACAGTAATATCTCTTCACACAGTTTTGGTTACCTAGTTCTGCATGCAAATTTATGGCCTAAGAATTCATCTGATTGGCTTGTGCTAAATCAAATTTCATTAAGTGTCGACTAAAAGTATTTTGTTTTTACTTCATCTAATAAGCCAGTTAAAATTAATTGTGTAACGTCATTTGGGACCATTACAATATGTTCCAGAAGTAGAATTTTTAGGTACACAATTTCGTGAAAACCTTTGTTGTTTTTGACACACGTAAAATTATAGAATCAATTGCTTTGATAAATAGGCTGTTGCCGGCCTCGTCAACTTTATTTTAGCCTGCTCATGCAGGGCTGCACTCATTGTTTACATGGAGTACAGCTGCTAGATTTTTTTGTAACTAGTCCTTGTGCCAAAGTATAGCGCGCCAACCTGAAGATGACAAACCAACTAGCCGCCATTACAGTACTGCTCATGAAAATTCTGTACTTATCGGAGAGGAAATACGAGCCTTAAGTATAAACTTACAAAGACATGACACAAATTCGGCGTATTTTGCGGAGAATCGAATCTTGGGAAATGAAAGATTGCATAAGCTACGGTTGTCAGAGATTGAATTTTTAGATTTAAAAACTCATGCACAGCTGTTTATTTTTAGACAAACAATATTGAGCCGCATAACCTGTTTAAGAAATCAAGTTTGATTGAAGCTAAATGTTGGCAAGCCGCTAAATTTTTGAAAGTTGACGCTTATTTTATTGACATCTGGGATTACTGTTCTTCATTGCCTGCTTTCTGGAAACAGGCAGAAATGTTCTGTATCGTATGTAACGTAGTTTGTAGTATTGTAGTCTCTGTATGTTTATTCCTGTTTAAAATACCTGTTGAATTCTTTCGTTTCTTCATGCAATGTGAACAAATTTAACAGAGTTATTTTCACTGAGAGTGATTGCTTTTAGAATGTACGGATAATGTACTTTTTTTAACAAGAGGTACTTAAGTCTTGCTGTCTTTTGATATCTTTCTGCTCTTTTTTTCTCCTTTTTCGTGCAAACTGTAATTTATTGCTGCTTGAATGCATGGCGCCTGGGGCCTAGTCAGAAGCGATACCGAGTCCGGTTTTGCATTCTGTAACGAGAAAATTGCAGTTGCCTGAATCCTTCAAATAGAACAAAGAAATGAAGGCAGGTTACGCTTCTTTATGGCGGAACAACGTAACATGCCTCTTCAAAGTGCAGTGTCCCGAACCTCAGGGAACTTAGCGAGGGTCCGGCGTGGATGGAGGCCAGTCAAATCTGACACTTTTAACACTTTGGAGCCGACGTAGACCGAATAGGTAACGAAGTGCCCTCAGCAGCCAACGTCATCTCGTGAACAAAACCTATCAAGCTATTATAATTTGCTTTAAAAAGGATGCACTAGTCTTTATACGCAAATGTATGGCACGGCATCGTCTGAGTTTTCTTTCCTTTTTTCCACCGTTAGTAAACTTCCAACAAACGGTACATTATGCGCACACTATGACCCACATGACCACTATGACCAACAAGCCGAGACCGAATAGTCAAAGTTGACCAAATTTTTTAGACCCTATTATGTTAATGCTTTAAATATAGTTTTGCATTCAAACGACTGTACGTAGTTGCATCTTCATTTTTTCGTAACTCACTATATGCGTTAGCCGTGCACTTTACGGTTAGTCGGGGTAGCACTTTTACTTTTTTTTTTTGAAGGTGGTAATGTAGGCTGCACAATTTGATCGCCGCACTACCGCAAAAAAAAAGATAGGGCGTGGCACATTCACACCTGAAAGAACAAATGAATGCGACATAATAACGTTAATAAATAGAGTAAGGCACATACGAAACTGAAAAGAAAATGAGTGCTCGTGGTTTGTGTCAAGTAGCCGAACAGTCTTTAAACTCGTGCTTAAACTCATTACGAGCAAAGCGCCCGGAAATGCGTGGGACCGGTTGAGTTGCTATGTAGGCGCAGTTAAGGTAAAATAAAGATTGCTGCAAAGTTTCTGAAAGCTCCAGAGTAAGTAAAAACGGACACTGAAGAAAGTTTAAGCAGGCAGTTGCACGCCTGACGTGCCACTGGTCGCGTTTGGTCCTCCAGAACTACTGCTCCAGGATCGCGCCATATCCCGCCCGCCTGTCCTGCAAAGTCATGCTCCAGCCCGTTGCGTGCAGTCTGGCAACGAAGCATTTAGACGGTGATATCTGCTCCAGTGCACTCTTGGTGACAGTGGCTGCTCGGGATGTGCAGATAGCGGGGAAAAGGAAGAGCTTTTACGCACTCTCTTTATTAAAATGGTGCCATTCTCCCGAGTCCAGCTCCCGAGCTGTAAAGGTGCCTTTAATAGGTTTCCCTTTCCTCTTTCGCCGTCTTTCCAGCTGTCCGCTTTAGGTATTGCACTTCTTAATTCCGCCCGCTGTGTTAACACTCGAGGATAATTACAGCCGGGCCGAGGCAGTCTCGGCCAGAGCAGCGGAGGAAGTCGGAGGAAACGTAAACACGGACACTTCTGAGCCGGAATATGGCTGTCTGCTGTCATGCTTCTTTTTTAAGCAATTATCTTTTCCTTTTTCCTTCTGCCTTGACACTCAACAGTACATTTTTATTCGCGTTTGCGATTGTTAGGGCGTCATTATACTCTTGAAGCTTAATATACCTCCAAAAGGTTCTTTTTTTCTTAACTTTTGGAAAAAGTTGCTGATGTTTGGATTTTTCTTTCGAGGTTTCAGGAAATTTCGCTGCGTTTGAAAAACGCTAGGACGGGCTGAAATACACGTTTGCGTCATATCAGTTCTATCTTTATAAGAGATGTGCAGATATATTCGGCGGAAAAACGTGTTCCTTTAGCGCAACGTTTTTTTTTCTTATTTTGAGCAAAGACAGATACTTCAGCACTTACGCTCCTTGGGGCAATACCGGGCTTTGGCAGTAATTGTTTCATGTTCTACGCGCCGAAGCGCCTAACACTGGATGGGGCAACGTGACCGAGGGGACTTACGGATGGGTACATAGCCGATTACGAACAAGCCCAGTATTATTTTAATTAGTTTGGAGTGGTAAGATTACGACGATGCGAAGTTTTCTTGCTGTTGGTTAAAGGGGCGAGCGCAGATTACTCAAATCAAACGCATATGTCCATTAGATAAACGCGTAAAATATTATCCTCATGAATTTACTCGGTGAGGAATAAAACTAAAATGCACATTAAAAGCTCGGAAAACATTTTGTAATTGAGTGGGTGCCAAATCTTGCTTGTAGTAACAAAAATAAAGAACATCCGAAGTCCTACGAACATATTTCTTTGCCGAGTGTTTATCTAGCGCACTTCTGTGTGTCTCCTCATTCATTTCATCTCGTCAGGCCTTCAATGCCTGTGCCAGGATAGAAGAAACGCAAGCTTCGAAAACTCACTCCAAGTTCGAAAAAAGCATAGCGTGATGACTAGCGCCCTGGTCAGTCCAACTTAGCAGTCAGCATTTCTTTTCCACCCACATCACCAGCCCATATGCCGATCTTCGGTCAAAAATTAATGCTCTACCTTTTTTAGGCAATCTTAGCGACCTCGGCATCTGTTAATCCTCCAGCACCGCGCTGTCAGGAGCCTAGTGTTTGCAGCAAAGCTCCGGTTACACGTGGCTGTAGCATGCACTTATTTTTCCTTCAGTATGGTAGGCTGAGAAAAGAATGTTTGCGTTGAATGGAAGTAATACCTTCGCTTGACATTTTCCGTTAAGGTAGAATTTGCTTGCGTACGAAAACATGAGCGCGCAAATGAATATGTTATCCTTCACGGCTACATGCGTGCAGCGCTGCTCCAGATGAAACCACACGAAAGTCCGCTGCGCCCGTACCTGCTGTGGCTATGACTGCAGTCTTCCTGGGGAACCCAAGTGCTTAGTTACCCACAATCTTGAACTCCCTAGTGTTCCCTTTGTGGCTATTATCCAGATACGTCTGGGAGTTGAAGCTCTCGTGCCGGTTGGGGTACAGTTGCAATTTCATATTTTCGAGTCATAGATCAGCGGTAGCTTTTACCCCCGGAAACTCTTGACCGGTGGTACGCTGTGGGCTTGCTCTTAAAGACTCACGCATTTGTAGTATGGAACGCTAGCTACTTCTGAAGATTTGATTAATATTGAAAAGCACACTGGCGATAATTGTGTGCAACAATTGTTCTAAGTAAAAGTTCGTTTTGAGGCACTTTTAAAAAAGTTATTTCAAATGAGAAAATTGAAAAAGAAAATTTCCCCACTCGGTTCGAGCTCGCGGCGTCTACACCGAGAAGAACTGATTCCCGGCGTGCCGAAGTCAATGACGGAGCAACATACCGTCTGAAGTCCACACAAAAATTCGGTGTCGACCCACAGAGTTTACATCCGATATCGAGAGGGGATGGCAACATTTGTAGACATTTTTTTTTTACTGTGAAAGCAATATTTCGATGGGTCGACCCAGAGCAAGATCTTGCCATGTTCGTGCCATCACTGCCGACGGTGCCACCGTTTACACTCCTAGCACACACGCTTGGCCCATACTCCCGTCCACACTGTGGCGCCGGCGCGCTCCGCCGTCCCCGCTCCCGACGGGCGACAGTTATCGGCGTCGCCATCAAGCGAGCAACTGCACAGCGGCGGTGGACGCGCGCTGTTCATGCCGTTTCCTTGCATGCGGTTGCCTTTGAGTAGGAGTTTTTTCAATTATTCTTCCGCATGTTTATAGATTTTGGGGTAAAATTTTGTGTTAGTTTTGTTTTTCGGTTTATAAAGGTTCCGTTTTCGGTGAGAGTGGTCTTTTTGTTTTTCGAATGCAGCAGTCTTTAGATAGAGGCCAATTTGTCGGTGGTGTCCCCAGAAAAGACGGAATCAAAAACGGCCTATAAAAAAAATTCGGATGGCAATTAAGCCCACTTACGTAGTTTGAAGGCGAAATCGTTATTTTTTATTTATATACTTTCCCTATCTTCTTAATGACACACCAGCCACTAGCAACAGTCATAATGCACCGAATACGATAGGTTCATCTTTATTTGCCAGGAATCAACGCAGTCTTGGGGCCCATGAGTTGCGCGCTTTTACCGCAGTCTGAAGGTTTTTGGTTCAATTCTTAGCTACATCAGAAGAAATTTAATCTTTTTGCTGATGATGTCGTTGGTTGTTTTGGTGCCACATTTACTGCGTTTCGTTGCTCATGAGCTATATAAGGCTTTCGAGGTAAAAAGACAAGGAATTAGGTGCGCAGGTGCCCCGCCTTGTTAGACAAGGCCTTCGATTCCAAAAGGGACTCAGAATGGTGATCAAAATATCAACGAGTGCATGCTGATCACCGCAAGGCGCAGTCATGTGCATGTGCTCCCGTTCATTGGTGGTTCGTTTGCGCAAGCTGCCCTCATCAGGGCAGAGTTCCTAGATTTTAAAAATCAAGTTAATAATATCTAATAGATGGTAAAGAGGTCCGCTCACATGTGATGGAAGCTGAGAAACGAAATTCTGGTCCTGTGCTCTCGCCTTTTTCATTTCGAAAGGTTACAGTTTTGGCAGGTTTTGAAACAATAGATGTTGCCAGCCTTATGGCGATCATGAAGCTTTCGGTGGTGCTTGCAGCAAGGTTATAGTAAGTCATATCTGCGGCCGAATGCTTTTTCTATGAATATAGGACGAAAATGGTCTACGGGAAATGAAACGTCGTTTTTTGTTTGTTGTACTGACACTCCCAACCGTACAGAAGATGAGATAAAAAGCACACGGTGGTTCACAGATAGCAATTTTTACGGATCATGGAAGCCGAACAGGGCAGGGCGCTTTCATTTTTATTTAAGGAAGCCCATTTTAACTTATGTCTTGAAAACTTGGAAGCTTGAAAAGTGCCGCTCCTGAAGAACCTTTCAAGAAAACTACAATCGCTCGTGCGATGCCTTAGACGTTACGCTACACGCGTTTTATACAAGACGTGAGCAGAACGAATTTCGGCCCAGAGTCTGATAAGCCTCTCTAGCAATGCCTTCTTTGAATTTGACGAAGGCTTTCAGGTATAACGCTTACTTTACTGCAGTAACTTTTGTCTGAAATGCCCGCCCGGCAATCGCTTTTTTGGACGATGGAACAGGGTATATGCCACGGCCTGTTCGACGTATATTTGGCTGAAAAATGCACGTTACAGCGACGGGCCCCTCTGAGTAACCGCACACGCATGCATGCCTTGAGTTCAAATTCTCCTGCTTCAGTTCTAGCTTGGCCTTTCTTCTCTCGCATTCGCATCCTGGAGGAAAGTGCGCTTACGCCCGAGTTCTTTTCCCCGTAACCAATTCTATCTAGCCTTAAAAGGGAAGCACTCAGCCGCTCCTCTGTTCCAGCCAACTCAGAAATGTAGCTAACATCGCTGTATTCAAAAGAGCAAGTAAATAGGAAGAAAAAAGAAAGAAATATGTTTTCAACTTCACTTGGCTATGGCAACCATACCGGGAAGTGACCGTGAGCCCACGTGAGACGAATGCAGAATGCGAGTATTTCGTCGCCTCGGTTCTTGGGAAGAACTTTGTTCCCTAATCTGCAGCCCGTTCAGTATACTACACTGTTTCCCACTTCTGCAGGGTTGGATGCTCCGAACTGTTCGAAATAAAGAATGGCGAGTTTTTGAGCGCTTCGCTGCAGCGCGCAGGCAGTGCTGGCGCCCAAGAATTTCCTTCCTCCTGCGTGCTTGTCCTCGCGATGAATATGTAAGCGCCTGTGCGCCTGAACTCGGCTCGCACTAGCTGCAATAACGTACAACACGCTTCTAGCTAAGTTGCAAACCAATGAACAGACGCCATCGATTTCTTGTGTCCTCACGCGTCTCTCTAATGACGTACTACGACTGAGAATAAAAAGATGAGTCTCTGACTTATTTTGATGGTACCTGATTATGCCCCTTGCAGTCATAGCACATTCATCTTCCACACACAAAAAAATAAAATAGCCGCCGCGGTGGCTCAGTGGTTACGGCGCTCGGCTGCTGGCCCTAAAGACGCGGGCTCGATCTCAGCCGCGGCAGCCGAATTTCGATGGAGGCGAAATTCTAGAGTCCCGTGTACTGTGCGATGTCATTGCACGTTAGAGAACCCCAGGTGCTCGAAATTTCCGGAGACCTTCACTACAGCGTCCCTCATTTCCTGAGTCGCTTTGGGACGTTAAACCTCCAAAAAACCAAAAACCAAATTTCCACAAAAATAAGCACCGATAATTTTACAGCGATATCTGTTAGGCGCCCGTCCCTGGCTTGCGGGTCGCCTTCGGCGTAACCGATGGTTGAGTTCATGGCACGGTCATGTGACATTTACATGACATTACTATTACGCCGTCGGCGACGACGGAGACGGCGCAACCGGTGAGTGCGTTAACGTCACGGTCACGTGACATTATGCGACGTGACCTTACGTCACGGTCAACCTAGGTCGCATATGCTTACGGGTGGCCCTGTTTGGAGCATCACCTGACCAATACGCCAGTACGCCTAAACAGTTATGGCTGACCATCGCGTTGCACAGTCGTAACTGTCCTGCGTGTTTTTTTAATCTACCTCGACCACAAAAATACTTCAGACAAATGTTCCGGGTAAGGACGAAAATTATTTTTTTTTCCTTTTCACGCTCTTACAACGTGGATAATACAACTGCAAATATACTGCTAAACGCATTAAGGCGTGCAGTCATGTTGCTTAAACAGAACTGTACGCAACGCAAAAACTTCCGGATTTTTTTTTGACAGTGAGGGGGAGATTTTGGTGGCCATTCCCGCCCCTCGTAGCCCGCTGGTGTAGAGATGCGCTATGTGCTCTCGGAAATGAAATAGGAACGGAGAAAATCGACGTCCGAATTTAAAAGCAGCATGACGGTGGCGCAGCGCACGGCGTTCCCTGAATGCCCGACCCCTCCGTATCTCATTTGAATGATGTGCGTAACCTGCACATTTCTCGCGCCGTCTTCCGATAGGACAGCCTTGGATGTGATCTGTTATATGGGAGATGTTAACGTGCAGCAGAGACATGGGCTGTGAGGGACGATTCACTGAAACGGAACGACGGGGCTAGGTCGCTGCAGTTTTAGGCGGAATCTGGCCACGTAATCGGCTTTTGTTTCACGCTAAGTGCGAACACTTTCCCAGGTTAATAAATTGCCAGGGGCACTTGAGTCTCCTTACGTGCTATGAATGCGAAAGCATTGTGCACTACTGCTGCTTCCGTTGGTGTTTTTGTGGCTGAGTATGTCTGTGGGATTCTGTGCGTTTGTGTAGCTTAGTACGCGTTGGCCACAAAACCATACACTATTCGGAGCTTCGTCAGTCAGTGCCCGTATATACAGTATTGGTCATTCTCTCCTAACATTCACAGATGGCGCAGTGGTTAAGAGATGCGCGACTGCACTGCCAGGTGGCTGCTCCTGTCACAGACACCAGTAAGAATTGTGCGAACCATGTTGATTTTCCCGAGAAACCTCTCGCGCAGCTGGCGCGATGCTCCTTCGAACTCACCTGAGCTCCCTCCCAGTGGTACCCGAGCTTACCCGGGTTACTACCAGAGTTTCCTGCCAGTGTCTGCCGCTTGCGCGGTGCTCCTCCGAAATTACCCGTGCTTAGCCGAGTTACCTTCCGGGCAGAAAGTGGGGACACTTTGCATTAATAATCAATGCGAATTAGCGTTCCAGAGAAGTTGTTCACGTTGACTACTTGCTTCTTTGCAGCACTTAGTGAAAAGCGGTGTTCTAGTAAGCTGCACGGGTGGGCGGGACGCACTTAAGTGGGCCGATTAACTGAACGGACAGATGTAATGCAGAGTGGTTGCCATTTATTTCTCGGTGTAATCTGATTGCCATCACGTGGCCACAAAAAACCTCTCGATTCAATATTCTTTCAGAACAGCCATGCCAATTTCTGGGAAGCTAAAGCCAACCCCTAGAAACCCTTACGCTATGTGCTCGACCTACCTAATCATTTTAGAGATCCCTTGATGACGTTGTCGGTAGACGCATCGAGTAACTGACAAAATCGAAAGATCGATGGGCAGTTCGATTGACCGCAGACGTATTATACGAACCACGCACGAGGAAAAATGCACTCAGGAACATTTATAGTTAAAATCCTGCCCGATATTGGTGTTTGCCGTAACAGGTGGCTCACTTGCGCTGTTTTACTGACATGCAGACACCGCGAAAACACAAGCTCCATACAAGAAAATAAATCTCTTTTGCATAACGGTTCCTGTTTGTGGCCGGCACAGCAGTTAAGCTACAGTACAAAGGGCATCCGAAAACGTAGAAAATATGAAAACGTAAACCTCGGACGCACTTTCAGCTTCTCCTTGTTTAGCCAAACAGTGAAATATTTATAAAGTGCTCCGTTTTTGTTTTTTTTTCGGCATGAGAAAGAGAGAGAAAACTGTTGTAAAACGTGTGTTAAATATCTATACAATCACACCTACCTGCTGGAGTCATGTTTTTTTTCAATTCTAATTTAAAAAGCGGCAGAAAGAGTGAGCAGTAAACATTTATGCATGGCAAACTGTTCTTCACAGACGGCCTTCTCTAGATGTATTCGTGATTTTTACGTTGTTCCTTTAAATTACGAGACCTCACCACAATAATAGAAGGGTGAGGACCACGCTGTTCAAACTTTGTTCTCAATGAAAATCGTTTGGATGGTTGCTATTCGGTGTATTGAGTTTATTCGATACCAAACGAACGCCGTTGTTGCTCAGAAAAGTGTGACAAATATTTTCTCGCTCTGTATTGAAACTTTTAACATCTACAACAAAAATCGCTTCGTTGTCCTGACACTGTCGTTAAAAAATACTGTCAACTTTTCGAAGTTTTCCTGCAAAATCGGCCAGAGAGAGCGACATCAGTATTTTATTTTTTGTCTTTTCTAGCTTATAAAAGCTCCTTTATCATTGAAAGTAACGTGTATGTGTTTAGAGTGCTATACTTTACGGAAAGAAGGCCACCTACAGTTTGTCGTCAATGACTCTTCAAAAAGATAGCGTTTGAGGCAGGGCATGTATAAATGCCAGGAAGAGGCACTGAGGTTAATAACATTACCAATATTATATATATATATATATATATATATATATATATATATATATATATATATATATATATATATATATATATATATATATATATATATATATATAGATAGATAGATAGATAGATAGATAGATAGATAGATAGATAGATAGATAGAGAGATAGATAGATAGAGATAGATAGATAGATAGATAGATAGATAGATAGATAGATAGATAGATAGATAGATAGATAGATAGATAGATAGATAGATAGATAGATAGATAGATAGATAGATAGATAGATAGATAGATAGGCAGGCAGGCAGGCAGGCAGGTAGGTAGGTAGGTAGGTAGGTAGGTAGGTAGATAGATAGATAGATAGATAGATAGATAGATAGATAGATAGATAGATAGATAGATAGATAGATAGATAGATAGATAGATAGATAGATAGATAGATAGATAGATAGATAGATAGATAGATAGATAGATAGATAGATAGATAGATAGATAGATAGACAGACAGACAGACAGACAGACAGACAGACAGATAGATAGATAGATAGATAGATAGATAGATAGATAGATAGATAGATAGATAGATAGATAGATAGATAGATAGATAGATAGATAGATAGATAGATAGATAGATAGATAGATAGATAGATAGATAGATAGATAGATAGATAGATAGATAGATAGATAGATAGATAGATAGATAGATAGATAGATAGATAGATAGATAGATAGATAGATAGATAGATAGATAGATAGATAGATAGATAGATAGATAGATAGATAGATAGATAGATAGATAGATAGATAGATAGATAGAAACTATATGAAGGTGAGAAGAGTACCGGTAAATACGTTATAATTGCATGCAGCAAATTTGAGTCAAACCAGAATATATTAGGATCCAAGCTTCGGCAACTAAAATCACGTTCTCCTCAGACTAAATGCTGGCTAGTAATTTTCTATCTAGCCTTGAGCCTTTGCGCCCTATCGCTTTAATCGATAATTTTCGCACATATTGTTTAATATTTATATGAAAATTAAACGTTGATTAGCAAATATAAAACTAAATTTGTAAACAATGCACTCAAAAGTTATTACAAGAACAGTTCTGCGCTAAAATAGAACAAGCCATACTGTACTATAATGGGAAACATGAAACTGACATTTTTTTTAAATGTCTCCGTGCTACAGACTTCATCTTTTTTTCGTCGCATGCATCTGATTTCAATAAGGTACGTTGAGCTTAAAAATACGTGGTCTAAGTGAGCATGTTGCAGTGAAGAATTCTTGGTATGACTAAAGCCACAATTGCAGCTAAAACAGGAAGGTGCATATGTTCAGCATGAAATCCATCAGTTCTCACTCAGTAAAAATAGTATTTTGAATTGCGGAAAATTGAAGGCAGGCGTCTCATTCCTTTTTCCATAGAAGCGAAAAAATTTATCGCGTTAATTTGCCTGAAAAATAATTTACAGTCGTTATTTTTTCAGTTTGAAACACATTATTTTTCACAGCTTGCGTAGTTTCTTTCAGGTAGGCATCGAGAAGAAGTGGTGAATGATCTTGAAGATGAATAATGTCCTATGAAATAAGAAAAAAATATTACGTGTCATTACACTTCGGGTTGATCACGTTTTAAACGGTCAATAATTTTCGCTGTCGGCGTGTTTAAAAGCTGCAAATGGTGAGTATGTAAACACGATATGGTTGCGCATATTGTCTCTCATGTGACGTGCGTTGTACATGTAAAATGCGGAGGATGAATAATAAAAAGCCAACATTTTAATTTAAGGTATGTTTCTTTTGTCTGCCTCTAAGCAAGACTTATTTTCCGGCAGAAATGAAGACATGCTTATAATTATAAAAAAAGATCCAAGGACAGCTCAAAAGATTGTTTCCTTTACCGAATGTTGGTCTTGAAAGTATCACTATGCTGCAGCTCTTAAATACCACAGCAAAAACAATAAGCAATAAAATAGTAGCTTGCCAGTTCAGAATCACGGGATGAAGTTCAATCAAATGCTAGCCACTGCGTGCAAGAACACATAAAGCCACAACTTCCTAAAACACGCTTAGCGTAAAAAACGACCATGCCGCAGCATATATTAGTGAGAAGAGAGTACTCACCTTCCAATCGCGTGCGCGACCTTTACAGGAGGTGAGATGAGCACTCTTCCATTGAATGTGAATTTCCTGACGCCGCCTTTGAAGGCCAAGGCTTTTGAGACGCTGTTTCTGTTGCGTTCAGTTTCGATAAAAAAAGTTCACGAACACCGCACAGTTTCCCACGGAGCCGGCCTAATCGCCACACAATGAATTCGGGTTCTTTCACCCAAAACTATTTTATGTTCATAATTTATCTACATGAAAAAAAAAATACAGTAGTAGAGGCTCCACTCACCCCATAAAGAAGAAAAATCACAAATCAAATCAACAGCACAGCTTTTCCGAGGAGTTGTCAGCGCCCGCCTCGGTCGGAGAGCAACGCGCACGATGCGGTCGCGAGGAGCACGCCGTCTCTTTTGGAGCGCGCAAACCGCGTGCCGGACCTTCCCATTCTCGGAGTTCGGACCCGCTCTGCGCGCCCGGCCCAGGCGCGCCAACGTGCGCGCGCGGCGCTGCGCGAGGGAGGGAAAAGGGATGCGGCCACGACCGTGCCGCGCCCTTCGCTCAGCTGGTGCTTCTGCTGCTCTTTCCACGATCCTTTATTTTCCTTTCGCTGGGTCCACGGTCGCGGTGTCCCTCTTTACCTCCTTCCCCTTTTCCCTTCGCACCCTCGTTCCCTATCTTTACCAGCGCCATGATTTCTATCGTCCGCGATAGATGGCGCCACTGTGCACGTGAACCTTTCTCTGTTTCTGGCATTAATTTTTTTTCTTGCCGTCATGCCCGTGGAAGGCTGGCTTGTCGGCAAGCTGGCGAAACGTTCTCGCTGGGCACGTCCTCTCTATCTCTTCGTGTGGTTTTTTTATTGCTATCTGATATGCATCGACCCTATATATATACCACCCCCCGCTTCTCTGCGGCACTGCACTTTCGCAGAGAGGCAATTTATGAAGACAGTACGGCTGAGCGGGCGCCCTTTCACGGGCGGCCTCCGGCTACGCGGGTCGGTGCGTCATTTCCCTAGGTCCTTAACTCGATGGCTAGGGTGCGAGAGGCGCAAGGGACGAGGCGACGGAAGCTTGGCTCGCTCTTCCAGAGCGGCGAGGCGCCCGTAGCTTTCGCGCCTCATTCAAGCCGCCGGAGCGAAAGCGGGCAACGCGCCGTAGGGGGGCTCAATTATTCAACTTTCCCAAAGCGTGCGCCAGACGCGCGATTTTGGTTCCCAGCCTTCCGGTTTCACCCGCGGTGCTTGGGCGCAGCTGCGGGAATTTTAGCGAGTCATCCTCATCGTTGAAGATGCGCTAATTGGGGAAGCACACTGGATTCGATGCGTCTAAACAAGAGGCCAATTATCAATTAGAACGGGCTGAAATATTCAGTGCATTGTCGCCGTGGTGTGCGGGAAAACTTTGCCATCCTTCTGGCGGGTGTCGCTTCTGCGCTATAGGGAATGACTTTCCCGTACACAAAGTCCGCACTTCCTTTCTGCTCTTGCCGTTTAACTCGGGAATTTGATATCCCTTTTCCCTTTCAGGGATTTCAGGGTAAGAAAAAAGTTCCTTAACTTGCAGACCTTCTCGCCTCTCTTTCGCTCTATTTTGCTCTGTGCCAAGTTGAACTGCATCATTTCTTGAGGAAGCATGAGAACCGTATATTCAATTTGTTGTTATGAGAAATAAAGGAGGCACTCTAAAGGGTATACTTTCTAGTACAAGATGTTAGAAGGTTAGATACGTACTCGTATCAAGAAGGTTCCATCCAGGCCGCGGAAATCGAATTTCGATGGAGGCGAAACTTGAGAGGTCCATGTATGGTGCGATGTGAGTGCACGTTAATGAACCCAGGGTGATCCAAATTTCCGGAGCCCTTCCTTACGGCGTCCCTTATAGCCTGAGCCGCTTTGGGACGTTAAACACCCATCAACTAAACAAGGTACATGATATACAATGAAAATACAAAAAAATGAAGAAAGATTACATTCTAAATAATGAACAGAAGCAATACGTAATGGGAGTGACATGAGACGCATGGGGACATTAAATCGCATTAGCGACATAAAAAAAAGTGTGAGCATTGAGCGATGAAGAAATTTGCAGTTCTGACAAGCACAGACAAAAAAAGAAGTCACAGCAACGGTGGACAAAAAACTACTATGAACAATGGAGCAGTAAAATTAGTTGACAAGAAACATCCCGGATTAAGATCAGTAGGCGCATAGGCAGTCCAATGAATGTAGGCAGTGAAGTCATAAGTGCGCTCTGAACTTCACACCGGAAAGAATGCAGTTTGTGCTGAAATAACTAGAGATCACAAGAATGCACATTATATGGATCTGTTCAGGTGAAGGTATTTGGGGTCCCTAAAATATTTATATAAGATGGGCGAATGTGTCGGCACAAAGAATTTACCTTGGTTTTGACGGAACGCTGTAATTGTCTCTCTCGAAAAAAAACTGTATATCACAATCTGTGGATGCGCGCCTTTTGTGATTTCGCAAAATCGCAAGCTTGGATGTCTGCAGAAAGGAAACGAAAATTGTTTGAAAGTTATATAGTTTCTGAGTAATTATATGCAATTTTACTGTTGGCAGAAGTGCGACAAATGTTCTTGGTTATTGTAATTTAGGGCAAAAATTACAAAAATCGTTCAAAAAGTTATAAGAGCCATGAAAGGCACTTTTCATGGAACAAGAAAGATTAAGAACTTTTTGGTGAGCTTATTCTTTAATATTTATCGATCTTTCTGACCCCCGTCATAGGAAATTCGTGCTTCTGTACAGGTAAAATTTTCTTAATTCGATGTTCAAAGCACGTAAGAAAAAAAATTGGAAATGGCCAAATTTCTCTCGTTTTTTAAAAAATCTTGTTCTCCGATTTTCTTTAAAATATTTGTGAAAGATCTTCAGTAATGGGTAACCGTAATATAGCCACAGCGTTGCATTTTATTGTTTTAAACTATGAAATAAATGCCTGGTGCAGACAGTATTTTGATCCGTTACCGTTTCGGCCATATTGCCTTTTGAAAAAGTAAAGGTCTCACGAATTATTCTTCGAACTCAGTGCATGTGGTTGCATTTTCACATTGAAAGCGTGTTGGTTTTGTTAGTCCTGTTCTTAATACGGTGAACGTTAATAAGTCCTTCATAACTCACACGCACTCCAGGTCTTGCTTATGGCAGCAGAAACGACTGCTCTCGCTGTGCTAACATGAATATTATAACTTTATTTCGCACTCTCTTTATTGTTTTTATTGTATAACTCAGATGTTTGTTTATTTATTGAGACCTTAAAGGACTTCATATCGCCGCTGGCTTGTCACAAATATTACTGTATATGTGTTTTAAGACGACGATTTTTTCCAATATGAATACAATACCTCGATGCGAAAAGGAACTTTTAACTGGTCAGCTAATTTCAGCTCAGGTGCAAGTCGTAACGGGCTGTGGTAATGACCGATAGTATAACTTTTTGGTGTTTTTTTGTACAGGACATTAGCAGCGCACATTAGGCACTAACGCACTGTCTCTTAAGCATAATTTTTTTAGGAATATTGTGATCTTACATAGAAAAATCTGTCAAAAAAATGTGTTCTAACAACTGGAAATCGATTCAGTTTTGATGTCTTTGGTATAAATGCCGTTACAAAATGCGAACATCTCGGAATAAAAGGTTTTCAAGGCGAATGTCTAATTTTCTGTAAATTACATTGCTAAATATTGTGAACCGTCCATAGTTCTATTGCCAAAGCATATGGCCCTGTTCCAGAAAGTAAACTATTCCAGAACTGATTCCACTGCAAAAGCGGTAGTGTAGGCCACATAAGCACTGCCTGCATTCGATTTAACATCTTTACATACTGGGAATCATCTCACTGTCACCTACTTTCCCTTTCCCACTCTTCCTTCCTGTCCTAAAAGACAGCAACCTTATTGCGCCGAAGCTCCTTAATGCTAATATCGTTCAGCTTTTCATTCATTACGCCCACAAAGCCGCTCGCTGTTCCTATGCCCTCATTTTCATTCGAGAGCTCCGCAGTGTTTGTTAAGTTGTCTGTACTAGTCGTTGCCAGCACTTTTGCATAGCCCAGTGGGGGCAAACACCGCCTTTGTAACTCGATAACCATTGTGTTGGAGTTCGTGAAAGTGATATTAGCTCTCAAAGTGAGGGTGGATCCTGTTGTCAGCCGAAATTGCTTCGGCACATATACGAATACGTTGTGTTGGTGGCGTGCCTTTGTTTGAGCGCAGCCAGTCGCTCATGTGCCGACTCGAGAGAGTTGGCAAAAGTACTGACAAATTTCTGCGTCGAGTTTTGTGACATGGCAATGCGCATGAAAAGCTTTGAAAAAATTTTTGTCAGTGGTATGCCATTACTATATTTGAAAACCCATCTCTTGAGCTCTCAACAAACTGACAGTGCAGAATAATGTTTTCTACTTGTTGCTGTGCCTCTGGGTAATTTTGTGGACATGTTTTGACAATAATGGTGATGGAGCTCTTTGACGTTTTATCTGCCGACGTTCTAAATTTAAAACATATGAAACTCGTTTTTTTTTTAACTACAACTATCTTCTGAATTTTTGCCCACTCATATTTCAGGATTATTGTGTAAAATATCGCTACTGTTACCCCTACTATCGACAATATTATAGACTTTTATATATTACCGGTAAACTAATATATTTTCGGCCTTGTCACATCTGAGTGTTGGTGGAGCCCCTCGGCATGAAAAAAAAAAAATGCCAGAATGAACAACTGCGCCAAAGCTTATCAAATAGTTGGTGATTTCGTGAGAGAAAAATAAAGAACTAAAGTCTCTAGGTCTTTTACTGCCAGTAAGTTTAATGGAAACGTTCTTTTTTATCATTAGCGTTTAACAGTAGGGAAATTCAAAGAAAGGCGATACTCCTGCCTTAGAATCTCCCGCAATATGCCGGCCGGCGTAAACGCTGTTTCATTCAATTTATTTACTGTGTGGACAGCGTCCAAGCGCATATTGCGTACGCTTGACACGCCGTATGCTCTCGGGCTGTCAACTATCGGCTACTTGCGAGGTCTGAGAACCCTTTAAAGAGTTTGTAGCGTCTAACAAATTCGGTGATAGCGAGCTTGCACGATACGAGAGGTGGAGTGCATTCAAGGTGTGACCACGCCGCCTCCCTCCAGCGCGCCCTATTTAAAGACTACGAAGGCAGCGCGAAGCAAGTGCAGAGGGTGATCGCGATATGCCGCCTATGTCTTCGTCAATCCTCAAAAGATTGAATTGGGAGCATGCAGGAAAGACTAAAATGTGCAGCTGATACGGTGCAACAATACGCTAATAGCTGTGGACTCCAATGAGCACCCAACAAATCGGAGTTACTAATATTTAGGAAGAAAGGAGACTCTGACCTTGTTACTGTATATGTGCGGGGCGCACAAATTCAAGAGGCTCCACTTGCGAAAATATTAGGACTGTTAATATACGGCAAGAGTAACAACGCGGAAGTGATATGGTGATGGCAAGCAACAACTGAGCAAGAGGGGAGAATGAGTACTAAACCACAAGCATGGACTTAGAAAGATATCATAAAGTCAATACAGGCTCTTATTGCGACTGGGATCGCTTACACAGCACCATATCTGATATAGAAGATAAGTGAGAAGAACAAGCCCGACGTCATAATACGCTAAGTATGTAAAAGAGCACTTGGTATCCCGGTCAGCTCAGGATCAGGAAGACTACTGCACATGGGCTTTCATAATACTGTAGACGAAATTACTGATACGGCTATCAGGATACAGCTATCAGGAAGTAGGACAGGAAGAACGGCACTCGGTAGACTGCGGCTCCCATGCATTTGGCCTGTGGCGAGCAGAGAGTGCTTCGAGGATTAGCTGAGAAACAAGATCGACGTGCAGGCCATTCCAAGAAATATGCACTCCGAATTTCATAAGGAAAGAAGGAAGGACAGGAAGAACTCCATCAGGAGAACATCAGACGGTATTAAAGAGTCAATGTACGTGGACGCGGCAGGACCGGTCAACAGGATGTCTACCATAGCATGCACGGATGCGCAAGAGAAATGAGTTAATCGTGAATACAGCCGCCGCGGTGGCTGAGTGGTTATGGCACTCATCTGCTATCCCGAAAGACGTGGGTTCGATCCCGTCCTAGGCGGTCGAATTTCGATGGAAGCGAAATTCCAGAGGCCCGTGCTGTGCGATGTCAGAGCACGTTAAAGAACCCCAGGTGGTCGAAATTTCCGGAGCCCTTCACTACGGCGTCCCTCATAGCCTGAGTCGCTTTGGGAAGTTAAGCACCCATAAATCAGTTAATGGGGAATCATTTCGATGCCTAGGAATCGCCTAGGCTGAGGAAACAGCGCTTGCTTTGGAGATGATATGCAGGGAAGTCTCGTGTATTTACGGACTCCCAGGCTGCATGTCGTAACTATACCAGAAAAAAAGATCGCAATAGCCAGAGTAATGAACGAGCACGAGTATTTGTTTTTTAATTTGAGGTTTCTATTTATGACAGATTAATGAAAGCAGAAAAACAACCACATGCCTCCGGTGGGGTCCGAACCCACTACCTCAGATTTGCGCGTTAGGTGCTCTATGGACGGAGCTCAGCGGCGACCATGAAATTTTCTGTTTTCGGAGGTATTTATGCTTACGTGTGACCTAACCTTGAGAGTGTTTACAAGCGCCACCTTCGTCCATAAGCGGCGGACGAAGTATGTCCTGTGTTACCGTTGGTGTGGCTGGAACTTCATCGAACGGCGAGGGCGGAAGCAATGTGAGAACCCTCTTATGGTTCCTACGGCAGCAAGGCTTCCAGAATCGAGGCCCTCGTTAAGCATACGAAGGATTGGCAAACACGCAAACAAGATACGTGGAACTATTGTAGATACAGACTTTAAATCCATATTCAAATGGACTCCAGAACACTCTGCGTAGGCTGGAAACGAAGGCGCTCATGCCGCTGCACGCGCAGTTTTACCGCGGGTCGCTCAACATTCACAGGAAGATAATTATTCAGAACCGTTATTAAGCTATAGGGATTTACTCCAACGTTTGAGATTAACGAGAAAAGTATACTCCGAACCACAAAAAATCTAAACAGGGAGCAAGCGGTTATTATAAGGAAACTGCGATCGAATACTTGCATAAATCCCGTCAAGCTCAGCTATATGTTCCCAAATTCGGACGATCCGCATTGCGCCTTCTGCGGCAAAGTAATTGACTTATACCATAGGGTATGGCTGCCGCAGTGGCTCAGTGGTTATGGCACTCGGCTGCCGACCCGAAAGACGCAGGTTCGATCCCGGCCGCGGCGGTCGAATTTAGATGGAGGCGAAATCCTAGAGGCCTGTGTACAGTGCGATGTCACTGCACGTTAAAGAACCCCAGGTGGTCGAAATTTCTGGAGCCCTTTACTACGGCGTTCCTCATAGCGTGACTCGCTTGGGGACGTTAAACCCCCATAAACCCCCATAAACCCCCATACCATATGGTTTATGGTATGGTATACCATACCATAAACCATATGGTATGGGCACGGCAGAAAAAGCTAGCTATACGAAGAATCAATAACCCAACTACTGAGGACTGTGAAGTGGCGGTGTCCAGCTCACATTCTGAACGCCAGCTTTCGCTGGGGAACCGGGCAAGAGGAGCGGCAAAAGCCAATGGGCTCCTGGAATGAGGATGCGCCCAGTCATTCTATGCATTAAACGTTTTTTTTCCCCTCTCTCTCAGTTTTCCCCAGTGGGTACGCGCAATTATTTTCTTGAGGACAAAAATGACAACAACATGGAACGAAGCCTTGCGTGCATTGCCGTAAGCCATGGAAATCATACCTATGCTGTAAATGTTATTGCTCAAGAAATGGTTTCCTGCCGACCAAACCTTCTCAAGCGGTGAATGCGATGCATATCGCACAGAGAAACAAGCGTTATTCAAACACAGTGGTCGTCTCTATAATTTGCGAAGGCGTTACAGCCAGTTATAAGGCTGTATTCAAGTAGCAAGAAGAAATTAGCAATGCAAACTCTGTAAAGGCTGTTTCAGACGACATTAGCATTGTGTGTGTGGCAGAAGCCAATTAATATTCCTAAAATCGAAAGTTCAAAACAAAACAATTCTTTATTATAAATGTGGTTACATTTTTTCTCGTTAACTTTGGAAACAGCATGTGAATCGTCATTACTAATTCTTGTCATTGAATCCTTGATTCATACATCGGCGTTTAGAATGTTAATCATCGCATTCGACTCCAAATTTGCAGTAAGATTTTCGTGGTCACTCCTGAATCTACATTTAATTCTTGCAAGCTCTGCAACATTTGAACTTCCCGAGAACGCAGGTACCACTAGCTTGTCGACATATACGCAAAGAACCTTAATATTTCAGGGATTAAGAGGTTTCCTCGCAACTTTGGCTGCCAGAAACAGAAAATTTGAAAAGGCTGTACTTGATTAAAAGGTGGCGAAAGTTTAAGGTAAGCGTTTCATAAACATGATCTCTAGGCATGTATTGACGCACAATAGGAGAACAGAAACATTCTTGCTGACATTGCCAATCATGTTGAACCCACGCGACGAAGCGAAATTGTTCATGTCTTGACCTATTAACAAAATTACCAAGCACAATAATGCTTCAAAGATATTTTTTAGAGTGTTCCATTATGATAATTAAAGTGCAACCTCATATACACATCTGGAAGTGTAATTCAAGTCAGTTACTTTTTTTAGAGAAAAACAATGAGCAACAACAACAAAACGAAATAAGTCCTGTATTAGACATTTATCTCGAATAATTTTATAATTTAAGACAAATGCAGCAATGTTCCTTGCCCAAAATTACCAGATGGTAAACGTAATTCACAAATAATTTGAAGAAAACGGATTATCTGCTTTTTTAAACCCAGCCAAATTTTGCAATTTCTCGTATTTTTATTTATACACAATCGCAGCTTCAAACTACAAAAAAACTCTTACCCGTCTAGAAGTATCAAGTTTCTCTGGCGGTAATAAAAAAGACGGATAAACTCTGAGGAAAAATTGCAGTCTAAAGCTTTCAC
Organism: Amblyomma americanum; assembly: GCA_030143305.2. Taxonomy (NCBI): domain Eukaryota; kingdom Metazoa; phylum Arthropoda; class Arachnida; order Ixodida; family Ixodidae; genus Amblyomma; species Amblyomma americanum. The sequence continues at coordinate 303,224 of JARKHS020010606.1, forward strand.
TCCTTCTTGCCCAGTTATCGTCGCAACTTTTTCAACGGCGTTCGCGATTTATTTCCTACCAAGTTATAACAGCGAGAAATTGTTTTTGCACTGTTGCCACCAGAAACGTATGCATGCTTTTGGTACAAAAATATTTAGGTTCCACCTTATTATTTTTTTTTGTGCAGACATGAAAACTAGCGATTTTGCGAAACCGAAAACAGGATGTTTCCACCTCGGTGATACATAACTTTTTTCGCCCACAAAGCTACACCATTTCTTGCAAAAAAAAAAAAAACATTTATTCCCTTCTGTTGTTACAGCAGGCCATTAATATTTAACTTAAAGCATAAGTTGCGGGACGCCTAAGCTTCGCCTTTAAGAGTAAATTGCGATGGCGTTAACATCTCTCGTTCACATCGCCTTACTCGCTTACGTCTTCCTAATGAGCTTCCTCAGAATTATTCATGTAAGCATCAGTACATGTCCCCCAGAGAGTTCAATAAGTCAAAGATCACAACGTATTCACTAGGTCCACTTTTATTCAAGTTGAAGCAACGAGCCTCCGCGGTCTATGCGGAGTGTGCCCGTTTGCGAATCCTAAGATCCTTGGTGCAAATCACACCCAAAGCGATGTTAACTAATTTTATTTTCAGTCAGTTGTATAATTTCTATCCTTCCGTTTCTGCCACCTGCACAGGGCTAACGACACTGTCGCCAACAACGTTGACACGAGCTTTTCGGCTACACGGGACCCTTAACGCTGGCGCATTAAAAAAATGGTCGTTGGACCTCTCTTACCATCTCTACCTGAACACACCTATGTGTGTGTTGGGCGGATAAGAATAATATCAACGTATCCGCTAATAACTGCACAAGTTATTTCTACGCTGTTCCAAGTTTTGTTTTTTAAAGGGGCGCTAATTTTGTTAGCAGGATAGTTGAGCGTACCAGCCGAATTTTACTAGAATTACGCATTTCCGGTAGTGTAGCCGGGTTTCAATGCGTAGTTATCAGCTATGTGTTAACTGGCCGCCTGATGAGGCCAGAATCTAGGCCGGCATCTGAGGCACGCGATTTCACTCGTGGTCGTTCTCAAGAATTCGTCCTCTGTCGTCCTGCCATTCAGAGAGCGTGGCACATATGAGTTCATGGTATAGGGTTCCGTTGGAAAGTGAGGATGCGGGACTGCGACGCACCTTTCGAGGGCGCCTCTTGGTCCCGCTAGAGGGCGGAAATTTGCGGTGCTTTTTATACGAGGCGAGAACGTAAAATCAGAATGAAGTCGCTCTTTGATGAAGCCAGGTGCTTTATTTCTCTCGTACTATACATACCGTGTCGAGGTGGGACGCAACGGTAAAGCTGCGGTGCGCACCAAGAAGGCTTCTCTACGTCCACGGTTACAAGAAGCCAGCAAGGTGCAAGAGCAGTAGAGCAAAGTGTACACGCCATTTTGTCCTCAGGAAAAAAACCAACAAACGCTGTAACGGACTAAAAGGATTTTCGCGCATATATTTTAATTGTTAGGTAGCTGTGGAATATTGTAATATACTGCATTAAAAATGTTGAAGCTAATGATCTATTATCCCTATGTGCCGCCAAATCTTTGCTTAAATTTTTTTTTCATCAGGCGCATCGAGTTGTTAAGGGTACCATAAAAATCCTACAGGGAACGTTTTCTACGATATCGAAAACGGCACTATGAAAAAATGCAAGCCCACAAAAGGGATAATTGCGAATCCATTGGCTGTTTTGATTCTAATCGTATGGTGTTAAATCTTACAATATAAGAAAACAGTTTACGGTTTACGGGAGTCCACGTCCCAAAGCGACTCAGGCTATGAGGGACGCCGTAGTGAAGGGCTATGGAAATTTCGACCACCTGGGGTTCTTTAACGTGCACTGACATCGCACAGTACACGGGCCTCTAGAATTTCGCCTCCATCGAAATTCGACCTCCGCGGCCGGGATCAAACCGGCGTTTTTCGGGCCAGCAGCTGAGAACCATAACCACTCAGCCACCGCGGCGGCTAATATATCAGAAAACATTGCGTTCATAAACTGTTTCCCGTTAAAAAATGCGCATGTCCAGAACTTCTAAGTACTTATGATGTGACTGCTGAAGAACGTGCACAAACTCACTGCAATTACGCGGATGCTTTGTACTGCTTTTCATCTTATTTGGTTTTGTTTTTTGGGTGCCCCGGGGTCGCACAGTTATGAACCTTTTTTTTCCACCTCGAAGGGTGATGTAACATTTAGTATTTTGTTTTACTATTTACTAATATAGGCCACGCTTTTTAAAATGGTCAAATGGTTAGGCGCGCTTGTTTTTTTCTCGAAGGAACACGAAGATTTACTCCAAATGTCTTTGTATTTGAATATAAAATTTGTAAGTTAGCATCATGGCCTTCGACTTGATGGTACTTCCTCACTCAATAATTCCGTGCTGTGGATTCGTCAGCACGAATGCGCTTCCCAGATGGTAAGCCTCAACTGGCACGTGTCGGTTTAAACCTTTACTAATGAGGCGCATCTCCAATTCTCCCTAAAGAGAACACCTACAGGTGTAGCGTTACAGTTATCTTAGAAGCCCCGAAGTTAGAAGGAGTTAGTCGATCCTGTATCCACAACCCATTATTTTACAGCAGGGGCGGAAAATATGGCCTTACCCAACATGAATACATCAATAAGGATATAGACGGAGATAGGGCAATGGAAGATTACAAAGCAGATATAACCTACTCGCAGAAACACAATACATACATGCGCGAAAAAAAGCAACATAAAGCGCTAAGTGTCGGATTTACAAAAAAAAGAACAAGCACGCCTAGTTTATAAAATTAGTACAAGTGGAAAACACATGCGTTGTCTATGTAAAGATATCGCGCAACGTTTTCACGGACAATCTCGCAACGTCTATGTCATTTGGTAGTAGCTGATTTATGGTAGTGAGAAAAGTGAATTTAATATCTGTTTTCTATACTTGTTGCGACATTTGGTAACTTTCCACAATCAGGATGACGTGTGGGGTATGAAGCTATGTTTCTATTTCATTCGGCTATTTAAGCCAGGTTTTGGATGTTGATTATGGCGTTTGACCTGTAATATTTGCATAACCTACAGCCATACATTGAGTCCACGAGAGTAACATTTAGTTTTTTGAATAAGTCAGCTGTAGGATATTGGTATAGCACTTTACTTATAATGCTTATGGGATGTTTTGCAAGACGACCAACTTGTGCATGTTTTCTATAGTTTGAGGTCTAGCGCAAGAGCTGTATGACACACGGTATTTTTTCGTCGACACAAGTAATGGACTAGTTTTCCAAGCATTTCTCCTCAGAAAAGTCGGCAACCACCACAGGGGAAAAAGTGTACCCATTGTGTCATCAGTCCATGCCGGTGGCAATGGGGATCCAACCCCTCACCTCCATTATACGAACCGGATGCAGAAGCAGACCCCTGCTACGGCGACATTTATACTAAGGCCAGTAAGTAGATTCGAGATTTAGTGCGTATTGCTCACAGACTGAATGTCTCGTGTTCACAAGTGTCTGAGCTGTCAGCGCCTTCATCTTAATGGCTGAGACGCTTGCCGTTCTCCTCCGCTGTAGCACCAACAAAAGTACACAGACTGCTTCAGTCATAAGCTCAAGAATTATTACCGAGACTGCTCTGAAAAGCGAAAACCTCTTAAACACGCGGGTAACCAATGCAGCAAACCACGACAAAATGATTGGTTTCATGAACAAGGAAGGGCTACAGAAATAAAAAAGTGAAAAGAAATGGGATAGCATTTTGTATATGGTCCAATTAGTAATGGCACGCCGTTAATTCTCAGCAAGAGTTGCTAGTCACATGCTGCACAAGAAAATAAACTAGTTATTTTAGGCTCCGTAAACAATATTTAAACTGCGTCAAGATCACGCATCATCCCCTCGTGAGTGGGTAGCCACTGATAGAGAGTAACCGAGTCATACGAGACCACGACAAGCATCAGTTTTCAGACTTAATGTAAAGAATTGTGTATGTAAAGAACTTGCAAAGTTTCATGGCGGAATGCTCCGGCAGGCAGGAATTTATTTCTTAAACACAAATATCGAGCTCCTCCTAGTGCAACTTGGACAGTTTTTTGTTAGCGGTAGTGAATGCAGTAGGTCTTATTTTCAGAACAGTCAGCTTATCAACATGGTCTAAAACCTAGTGATGTGAACAAATTTTATTGCTCATACTGTTACCAATTTGTTTGCAATTTCTGGCTTCCTGTGCATCTTCAAACAAAAAATACAGTCACATGATTTGTTGACGGCTAATCATACAAATCCAAGCATTTCCATGTTTCAATTGTGAGGCACGTTCCTTATAGCAAATGGACAGCTGATGTTTCACACTCGAAGACGAATTGGGTCTTCTGAATGCTACGGAGACAACCGATGCGGAACATTTTTGAATGGAAGTGGTGAGCAGCGTTTGGAAATAGTTAATGGAAGTTCGCGGACCCAAACAGCAGATGCAGCGCATTACCGCAGCGGAGTCTGCCGCGCCAGTGCAGCTGACCTGGGGTCCTTTTAAGTTCCCTTCGCAGCATTTCCAGCCATTTTTCGAGCATGTTCTACAAAGGAAGCGGAAAGAAAAGGCATAAGACAGCAGCACAACTTACAATCTTTCAACCTGTAGATGATGAGTGACGGAGAAATGATGCGTCTGCATCGAACAGCCGTAAGCTCTCTATACTTAGCTGCGGCGATGACTAAACCTTCGACGTCCTTGATGTACCATGACGCGGTTCAGCGGCCAATCTTCATCCGCGAAAACGGTAATGGTGATGAAAGCAAAGTGTGAAGCGTCTCATCATGCGCTCCTGCATGATAAATTCTCAGCAACGCAGCGTCCTCCGCGCACGTGTGAGACAAACAGGGTAGTTTGTGAAAATGTAAATCGTTAGTGACATTTGATATCTTTCACGCTTCCTCGTTCATTAATAATAGGACTGATTTAGGCTTCAGTTCCACGTGAATAAAAGAAGAAATGTTCAAGTTGCCCATGTTTACGACGAAGTCGAGGCTTTAAAACGAGCGAATGACATGATCGTTTGAGTGCTCGTTTTCTGTTGCTGCGTGTCGTTTTTAGTAGCAACAAACTTTAACTAAGAACATAGCACAACATAGAGATACATCTGCCGCTGGGTGCCTCATTTGCTTCAGTAACTTCGGTATTACCACGAGCGAGTCTCTCTTGATGGACACTTTATTAGATACTGAAGCCTCAAGTGACTAACCGCGTGTGCTTTCTCTACACCGGTGTGCGAGTCCGCCGGCCTTATTAATATTTATTCGCTAACTTCTTAACACATAGCGGAACACAACAAAAAAAGAAAAAATATTCGTTGCTAATGTGCGGTCTCTGGTCACTGTTGCTAGCTATTCGTCACCGTTTCTGCCGTGCCATCGATTGCCTATCAGTGTAGGCGAGGTTTGGATGTGTCTTATCCCACGTTCGTAATTTCTTACTGTGGTAAAAATATCTTGATTATCTTAAAATTAGATAGTCTACTACACATCGCCGCTGACGCCCAGTTCTTCGGTATTGCTAGCCTAAATACAAAAAGCCTTTTAGGGACGATGTGGTTGCTACGGCTAAGTTGTTGCAAGAAGCGCATTACGGCGAAGATTGCGTCATGAATACCCGAGCTGTAAGTTGGACACGCGTGGAGGAACTGCATATGGGCTCAGCGCGCCTACTAAGCCCTAGCGACATGCCGCGTGTTGGAGGAGTGTCCCTACCTCCTCCTTTTTCGCAGTTGCGAGGATGAAAGGAACACATTTGCCCAACACAAACCTTTCACGTCCAATATGGCCCAAGTGCATTTAGAATCGCTGCCTAATTACTGCGCTCTCGGGACCCTCCTAGCTAACGCGAAGCCTGAGAACATCGATTCTGTCTGCTCGACGTTGCGAAGGAAACGCCAGCAGTCAGCCTGCAGCATTATGCAGGCGCGCCGGCGCAAGTTGGCCCCTAACACGCAACTTCCGAAAAGAAGTCCATCAAGAACGCAGTGGTACCAATACGAAGGCCATAGAACGAAGCAGACGAACGTTCTCTTTTTTTTTGTCTGGAATAACTTGGATAGGTTTCTTCACCGCGGTGAGCCGTGGGAACTGTTAATATGTTTGCTAGCAGCACATACGAAGCGTTTTCAAGGACAGCATCAACCATGGGGTCTCTCACGCGTCGAGAGCTGTTCTTGCTCGTGGAATGAGGAATGAGCTGTTCAGCTTTATTTATTTATTCAAGTTACTCACAGGCTCCTTTACATTGGAGCATTGTGTGAGTGGGGCAGTACATAGAAGTTAGAGAACAGCGCAAAAAAACAAACAAAATAAGGACAGAAAATAAGGACAGAAGAAAAACTTTATACAATAGTTAGCAAGAGGCACTCAGAAGAATACAAATAAAGTAATACAACACACAATAATTAATTACAATAATTACAATAATTACAAAGCCTGTCTTTCGCTACAACGTTGCCAGGCTCATCTAGGTGTGCGGATAATACCAGCTCAGGAATACAGATTTTATCGTAGGAGTTATAATTATCATGATTATCATTACGATAATAATGATAATCGTAGGCGTTTAACCTCTCAGCAGTTGTACACCGCGCGCAAGCAGAAAGACCAGGATATTATTGCAAACGCTCGAGTGAAAGCACGCCAGCAGCACACCTTTTAAAGTGAAAAAAAGGAACTCACGGGAGAAGAGCCGATGGCGCAGGGCAAACAGGATTGTGCCTCCGCAGTGAGCGCCGACGTGGAAACTAGCGTACAGTGACCCCCGCGAGGAGGAGCGCCGAGCGCTTCTCAAAAGCCTCAAAGAAGGCAGGGCGGGACGTGTGGTAACGTGGACAGCTCGTCAAGCCCAAGGCACGGATGACGGGCTTGGCCGGAGCTCTTTCAACGACGACACATTAGGGAAATTGCCCACTAGAGAGCGACGGGGTGAGTCCAGTCTCTATTTCCTTCCTCCTCTCAGTGCACGGATCAGTGCGTTCTCGTGCAGTATTTTCTTTCTTTGATTCTCTCAAGTGCTGGAGTAAAACCTTCATGTTTTCTTGACGCCTTGCTATGAGCAATTAGAACTGATTATGAGAAACCTGCGCCAAATTAGGCGAAAACTTAATCTTTTCGTGATGCATTTTTCTGTCGCGCAGGTGCTTCATTCCCAGTCTATTTTCTGGGGATCAGATGCGGTGCTCGTGTTGAATTCGAGGCTCTCAGAGGAATGAATGCCATTGACTAAAGGTGAAGGAATTAATTAGTTAAGGTAATTAGTTAAGGAACACGCGAACACGTGCTTTGAGGCACTGACCTCGCGCATGTATATGTATCGAAAAGAAAGCAAGGGGTGCCGTGCGTGTGACAAGCGGTATTAAAACACACACACACACACACACACACACACACACACACACACACACACACACACACACACACACACACACACACACACACACACACACACACACACACACACACACACACACACACACACACACACACACACACACACACACACACACACACACACACACACACACACGCACGCACGCACGCGCGCACGCACACACACACACACACACACACACACACACACACACACACACACACACACACACACACACACACACACACACACACACACACACACACACACACACACACACACACACACACACACACACACACACACACACACACACACACACACACACACACACACACACACACACACACACACACACACACACGCACACACACACACACACACACACACACACACACACACACACACACACACACACACACGCGCGCGCGCGCGCGCGCGCGCGTGCACTTACATTACGCGAAGAAATGGAATTTCATATCTTTCAATGACATGAAAGAATCGCGCACGACATAGATGTAGAATTGCATAGATCTTATCCCCTTAACTACTAAGTGGTCTCCTTAGCCGTCTCCTTGAGGCATTGAATTTACGCCCTCAAAGGGGCTACGAACGCGTATCCATTCTCTCCGCAAGACTCTCTGCCGAGTGTATGCAACACCGCGGACTCGAGTGCGCGTTTGTTGGACGAACCCGAATATGCACTGGAGAGTGAATTGCTCATGCCTGAGTCTCGTTCTCAGTCCTTTACTCTCTGCTAGTCTAGACGGCGAAATCGCGGTTTTACTTTCCGACCCGCCGCGGTGGCTGAGTGGTTAGGGCGCTCGACTACTGATCCGGAGTTCCCGGGTTCGAACCCGACCGCGGCGGCTGCGTTTTTATGGAGTAAAAACGCTAAGGCGCCCGTGTGATGTGCAATGTCAGTGCACGTTAAAGATCCCCAGGTGGTCGAAATTATTCCGGAGCCCTCCACTACGGCACCTCTCTCTTCCTTTCTTCTTTCACTCCCTCCTTTACCCTTCCCTTACGGCGCGGTTCAGGTGTCCAACGACATATGAGACACTGTGCCATTTCCTTTCCCCCCAAAACCAATTATTATTATTATTATTATTACTTTCCTTTGCAACGTTCTCCTTTCTCCTTTTACATGTTTTTGGGAGCGTGGGGTGGGTGCGAAGGACGTAGTCTGAAGCCGGAATGGTAGCATGAACAATATATGGAGCATGCAGTAGAATATTTAAGTCTTGTGGCCTTGTTAGCGAAAATTAGTGTGGGCGGAGAAAAAGAAAAAAAAATAATATTGACCAGCCCGCACCACCCAAGGCACAACGGGATTTGTAGCCATGTTAACAAAAATAATGGTGGGACGATCAAACGAACAAAAAGAAAGTGTCCCAGCCATGTTAACAGCAAGAAGGAAAGCAATCCCAAAACAAACTCGAGTAATATTCTCCTTGCGGAAATCAAAACCAACACCACAAAACTGACTTCGCCGATACTTGCAACAAGGACAAGAGATAGCATCGTTTCTATTAGCCAACAGCGGGCATTTCAAAGTGAAGGAAAGTGAAGGCAGTTCAGAGTGAACGAAGGTTGTTAGAGCAGAGATTTAGATAGCGAGATGCGATTTGGAAACTTGGTGGGGAATGGGTACTAGGGCAGTTATGGTGGCCGCCGCGGCCCACTAAATTGAGCTCGGTGGAACAAGCTTTCTTTACGGTCCTGAATGTTTTTTGGCTGTTGATTTTATGGAATATTTTGTTCACTCAAAGACTGCATGCTCATGTGCAGTTTTTTATATGTAGTTGTTGCACGAGCTTTCAGAAGCTCGGAAACTTTTCCTTCTGGCCCCTTTGTTAACGTCCTGCATTGTCCGTACATAAGGCTTCCTGAAACCGAGAGTAAGACATAATATCAAATGTACCTCACATAACTTTTGTGAAGAGAAATAGTAATAATTTCATTAGCGCTAAAGTTGTGTTCCGCTTAATGCTGTGCTTTTCATTTATTATATCGACGCAGTAAACGCCTGAAGCTAGCGATGGAAAGGGCCGAATTCTAAACTTTAAACAACGCAAAGGGGGCTCGGAAGTTTGTGGAGATGTTGCGTCTTGTTGTTTACTTCTGCAGTTATGACCCCTCTCATGTTCTAGAAAATCTACAATCTTATTTTTCACATCTGAATAAATCCGTGCATTATGGCGTCGAGTTGGCATGTCTTCTGTTTAAAGACGCAGCTATTGGAGAGGCATTGTCTGTGCGCGCTCTCAATAGGCGTGTTAGGAATACATTATTAGTGCTTTCTGCCGAACGGCTAGAAAGTTGTGGCATCTGCAAAAACCAGCGTTTTGTAGGCTCTCGCAGTGACTCCGTGACCTTAAGCTCGTTGAACAATTCCATTTCGGTGTCGTGTCGATTGCAGCCAAATCAGCGCCGCTTCTTCTGAAAATCGATTTGTTTATCAGGGATGTACATCTTCAAACCTTTCCAAATCGAATACACATATTTTTGTTTGAAAAATTGGAAGCCGTATTAAGTGCTTAAAATTTAATCGACAGCTAGGGACTAGACTGTTCATTTTTGTGTATGCAAATTCGGCGAATTTTATGGAGTATTTATTAGAACACGCATTTTTTTCACCAAATATCATTTTCCTGGCATTAATTTCATATAATTTTTTTTTGTTGAAATGGGTAACGTTGTAGTGCGGTTAAAAGCGATGGGAAGTTGAGCTAGGCCTTTTTTGATCACTAGCAGTTCATAGACCACTAATTCACACAAGAAACGTCGTGTTAAGAGCTATCCTTGCAGCACGGAGTCGTACCGCCATAAGAGAAAGTAAAAATGTTGAAGTTAAATGATCGGGCCGTGAGGCTAAAACGTTACTGGAAGTTTAGTTTTAACTTGGCCATGATGTTTCCATTGCATTCAGCGTTAAACAAGAGTGCTGCGCACTATTTGGTCGGCGTGCTGATGGTAGCCATGGAAATGCTGCTTAACCGTGAGCGGATGCAACAACTTGGTCGTGTTTCGTGTTGTATATGCATGGCTTCTCGTTATCTGTTGCTTGGTAGAGTTGTAATTTGGTCAGTGTCTGTCCATGCAGCGGAAACTTACTTAACCAAGCGGCTGCCCTAAGCCACCGGTGATGAGAGTCTAAGCAGATGACGCTGCGCTAGCCGACGGCGCTTGGTGAGGATGTGCAGTGTCTCGATCTGCGTCGGCTTCTCTGAGCTCAGTCACGAACAACACAAAACTCGCAACCAAGGTAGAGGTAGAAGCACTTTGAAAGGTAACACTCTAGCCCGTGGCGATGCGGGCCAGTCGAGCACCTGTTGCAGTTCTAGAAACTGGAGCCCGTCCTGCAACAAGCTCGACGATGCGGGCGTGCAATTTTAAAATCAGAATTTTAAGGACAGCGACTGCCATTTGGGGTCGCAACTGTTACAGTATGTTCTGTGGCACAAGAGCACGACAGGGTGTGCCTCCGGCGTTTAGAACAGCGCCTGAGTTTCCTTTCATATTGCTACTATCTTTACTTAGATGCAACAATATCACTGCGTCATCGCACTCCTGGTACCAGTGCTTTGGTAAGTTTTTCCTGCGGCTGACTGTAAATAGTACTGAGCAGCCAGCTAGTGGCGACATGGAGAAACACTAACCTTAGTCGACTGAAACCGAATTTTAAAAAATCAATTCGGCACATTTTTATTGGTTTTTCGGTTACAGACAAAGCGTCGAATTCCTGTTTAAAGCTGACATATGACGTGTCCTATGATTCTTGTATTGTACTTTTAAATAAATTGAAGGAAAAAGCTTCACTGCGGTAGTCAACACCGCGTTTAGCCCGAGTCGGCGTATGTCGGAGCACGAGCGACGTCACGCACGGCGCAGTTTTTTTCTCTCTCTCTCCCGCTCCCTAATCACGAGTGAGCATGCGCCACTAGTAGCACCGAGCCACAGGTGTTCCGCCGCTGCGCAGCGCCGCACCTTTCCTCAAAATCCAACTTTCGATTTTCAGTTTTCTCTTTCCTCTTTCTCTCCCTCCTTTATCCCTTCCTTTACGGCGCGGTTCGGGTGTCTACCGAGATATGTGAGACGGTTACTATGCCATTTCCTGTCCTCAAAAACCAATCAAAACGAGTGAGCCGACGGCGTTCATAGAGTTCATTGGCGTTGACAACTTTACAAAGACCGTTCATTTTCAGGAAAGGAAAGGCGCACAACCGGCTCCGTGGGCCACTGGGGACCTCAATCTCGCTTTGGCTTGGTATATCGTAAATTAGCTGGGCTAATCCACATTAATTTTTTTAAATTGTGGGACAAAGCGTGCGAGGTGAATACAGGATGTGTGCCTACTGATTATAAATTAACTCTACAGACATATTCGATGAGCACCATTCACATGTCTGATTTCGGGAGTTAGCAAGGCAGAAAGTCATAAAGACAGCTAACTTTGATGTTAATCAAAATGACCTAACTCTGTGTTGAAACGATGCACAGACCGCATAGTAACATTCCTCTTTCAACATCATTCTGCAGGTTTTGCCGCTACAAGATTTCTTGCTCGATTTTAGGCCAGGCCCGCCCGCGGAGCTCTGTGGCTTAAATTGACAGCGACATTTGCGCTTCAGACTTTGTGCTACCTGACCTGGGCATATTTCTTGCAGAACTTAAATTTTTTTCATTGATGCGTTAAGTTGAGCTTTGGCAAGTCATTCTGACGGTACATTAACGATTGCTTTCACACACTAATGATATGATTGAAGTCTGATGCATACGGTGTAATCATGCAGCTCAGAGTTGCATGATAGGAGAAACGGTAAAAACTGATCAATAAATCATGAAAGAAAACAGTTACAAAAGACAAGGGACAAGAGAAGGAGTGTTCACGCCACAACGACTGGACTATCAACAGTTGATAGTCCAGTCGATAAAGTCCAGTCGATCAACAGTCCAGTCCATCGACAGTTATAGTCCAGTAGATCAACAGTTGATAGTCCAGTCGTTGTGGCTTGAACACTCCTTCTCTTGTCCCTTGTCTTTAGTGAGTGGTTTTTTTCAAGTTACTATGAACCAACTGGCCCGAATTTCAACCCTTCTGATCTATAAACTAACAGGAGAAAACTCTGAAGCGGACAAGTTACGAAGAATCAGTTGCGGCTCATTTTACTATGCTCGCTGTGGACTTTTTTGACAGAGAGTTGCGGTTTCAGGGTGAAACTTGATGTTGGTTCTTCTTGCGGCTGCTAGCTCTAGTCCCATTCATATGTGCATTGTTTGTAAGTGAAAGTGTGCGCAACTAAAGGTCCGAGATATATTTGGGTTCCCCCTGCCTATACCTGTCTTCTATTTTCTTCTGCAACTTTTCTCCTCTTCATTTGTTTCAGCAAGTGCACCGTTAATGCGCTCTTGTGAACTTACCTTTGCCTCGGCGTGGAGGCTAACGCGGAAAGGCTTTCACTTCCAACTTTGAAGAATATTATACGAATAATCGCAGAAAGGCCACAAGTCATGGATAAAAGAAAAATTTGATACCCTGGAAGCGTGTGTCTATTTGTGGCAGTGCAAATTTGCCAATTTGGAGCCCGCTATACAGAACTGCTTATCGTATACCTACATCCATTATCTCTTCCAGACACGACTTGTCCCTTCTTGCTTAAGACAGTTAGAGCTTTGCGCACCGCTAGAACTCGGAAAGTCGCCAGTCCCTTGCATCACCCATCTCCTTCAGCTTCACAGAAACCACGCAGCACGATTAGGAAGGTCACGTACGTGCTCTTGTCGAGCTACTAGGGCAATTGCAGTTGGCCATAAGAGCGTAAGGTCACAAGATGCTTAACGACGTCGTTTGACGAGATTCGAGCGCCACATTCTCGACGTTGATGGGGGGTAGAAGTGAGCTTGCTTGGCTCCTGAGTTAATTGGTCCCGGGAGTTTTGGTTCCTTGGCCTGAAATGGTTGGATATTTCCTCAACTGTGTAGACATCAGAACGCCAATAAAAGTAGCTTCCAAAGTTTTCTAGGACATGCCCCTTAAATTTACCTGAGCACTAACGGCACTGTTATTGGCACTAGAGAGTAAACACGTGGAGCTTGTTACGGCGGATGGCCAGGTTATTGCGCCATAGGGCAAAGTTTAGAGAACAGCGTCATCGGTGAGATCCCCAAAATGTGATGTCCACTACTATTCCTACCTATTTAGGGATGGTTACGCTAAGGCGGATCATGCGCTGCAGTCAGATGAGGACGAAGGGTCGGGTGCTATCGGTAGACACCTTCCCTCTACAGAGCTACAGCGGCCAATCCGAACTCTTAAGACATTTGTCCCACCTAAAAGCGTTTTTCGTGCAGCGCTGCTCACGCCAGCAAAATGCTGGTGGGAATACGGCACTACATTTTATTCCGTTGTGGTGAAGCACTGCCACTAGATTTGTATGAGCGGAGCGGAAGGAAAAAAGAAACACTACCTAAAAGCCTTTCGATGCTTGAGAGCTCATCGATGGCAATCACTTTAATATCCCGTCTAGAACGTCATTACAAGGTGCTGTCCATCGTAAGAAGTGGGACATTGCTTCTGCACAATCGAATAGAAATTGTACTAAAAAAAAGACTAAGCTCCTATAAGACGCAGTTCTTTTCATGCCAGCTCTATACTGTCGACACTCTACAGAACGTGGTGGTCGTCCGTCAAATGTAAAATAAATCTTTATTATATGCTTTTGAGCATGCGGCGCACACAGGCATGGCTATACTTACTACATTAGGGTATCGGTCTCATTGATCACCGTAATGCGCTTTCTCTTGGAATCAAATTTTGTTTCAGCCTGTTGGATTGTATGGCAGTTGTTGTTTTCATTAAAAGACGTTTATCTTAAATGAGAAATATTCGAGCCGGTTCTAGTCTTCCTAACTGCGTAGTGTAGATGCGCGTAGCCTCAATAGTCGCAGACACTACTAACCTGTACGGGCATTACAGCCCGACGCATTCGCGTTGCGCTGAATAACACCATCCTCAGAGTAGTTAAACAAAAAAAAATAAGGAGGTTTGAGGGCGCTGTCGCCAGATTATTGGAATATAACGTATGACTCTGCGTGTGTTGGTTCCACGTTGTTTTGAAAATATGTGGCTTCACAAGCGACAAGAAACGGCGATGAGATGAGACGGTCGTCGGTCTGACGGCACTCACGTGTGTTTGTCTTTTATAGACCCATATGTTTTCCCATTTGTGACTACAAAATTGTCTTCAATGAACGTAGTTGCTATCGCTATTACATTATATCTTAAAACGATATTTTTGCGTTCAAATTTGGCTATGAAGAAAAATACGCAGCTAAACTCCGGCCATTAAGGTCTGGTCTGAGGGAGCGTATGCGAGCTTCGGATTTCTATTTTAAGCCATCATACATGTTAATTACAATCCGAATAACGGTTATTAGTAGTAATAGAGGAAGTAACGGCCCATAACTGAAAAGCCTAGCGAAGTGCTCCATCATCGACCGCCGAATAGAATCAGCTAATTTTACCAGTAATCTGGTCTGCGTTTTTAGAGTTGGCGCAGCGGCAAGTAATTTATTGCAACAAAGAGTTCATCTAATGCTGGTGGACAGGCCGGCTACAATGGACCAAACCGGAGAGGCAGAGTGAGGGCTTGTTTTTGCCGCTGAAGCCAACAAATGGCTGTAAAGAAACAGTTTTTTTCCCTGTTGTGACGTCACCGTATTTTCCTTGCCACCCCTGGGATTTCCCGCACGATCTGCTAGTGGAGACGGCACCACAATACGCCGACTTTTCTCGTAGTCAGGCTAGTAAGGCTTTCGCCTGAAAAAAAAAAAAAAACTCCATATGCCTCTCACGTTGCGTTCACTATGTCAGCTCGAAGGAAGCAAGAAACAGCAACAAAATAGATTTTGCTTTAATTGCTTGCAGTATCCTTTACCTTGAACGCAAGAAAATGCAGCGCTGTGCCCTATATAAGGGCGGCAGGGTTCTTTTTTTGCAGTGTTCATCACTGTTCACTTTTTGTTAATGCACCTCTCGATCTGGCAGAAATGAGCTAAAACGATGAAGTAATGCCTGTCAGGAAGTACTCGGAAAGGAACGTTCTCCACACTGGCAAGAAGCATTTAAGTATTAGTTTGTAAGAACATCTCCCAGACGCTTTGACCTTGTACGGCGTTTTTCCCTTTAACCATCTGATACCAGCAGGCACTCCCATGTCCAAATAGACTAGTCCTGCCTTTATCACACGAGTTCATAAGTATCAGTCTGACCTCTGTGTTTAACATTCCCTACAGTGCGCATGTGAATGCTCGTGTTTTCAGTGACGACGTACGACGACTCCGACATTGACTCTGACAGCCTTGACTCTGCGGAACGCCCCTTACCGAGCTGGTGACTGCAGTGAAGGTCTATTGCAGAAAAGCGCTTTGCCTGAGCTGATCACTGTAATTATTATTTATTTCATATTAGCGTTTGATCCAACCGCACCTCTTTCTCGGCCTGTTTTTCCGTGTGCAATCGAGAATCGATCTCGAAAGCCGCACCGAGTTGTTGGCCACAGTTTTTACCTAACCAAGAGAGTACAGAGGGAACGCGACACGGCCTTTCATCGGCCGTGTGGCATACCAACTTGCCCAAGCATCAGTCCTAACGACATTCATCGGAAAAGAATAGGCTTAGCAGCGCAGGAACGAGAGTTTGACCGGTCCGCAAAGAGCGGAGCTTTCTCTGAACTACAACGTCATGTCAATGACCTAATGCTACTTAAACGCCATGTTACAGTTAAACCAAGAAAGAGAAACTACGCTTACGCGGCATTTCTGGGGTAATAGCGCGTGGTGTCCGCGTGATCCAAACGCACGCGTCGGAGCGGCCAGCCCGCGACCTTACGCGATTTTGGGGCTCCCTAGAATTAAAAGCTTAGCGAAGTTTAAACCTAGCCGGATGCCCCCTTTCTATGCAGCGTGCATCTTTCGAGGGCTGTTTGGGAACGCCGGTCGTGCCTTGAATTAAGATCACCAATTTAGAGCGCTCTCTGGTGGAGACACCGATGATGCTGTGTTGTTTCTTCATTTCGAGTGCAAGGAACCCGCTTCAAGAAGGAACGGAAAAGCTCAAGCTGGCATTAGCTATAAACGCTAAAAATGAGACAGTGCAGAACGGAATGGCAAGCGACAGATTCTGGCTCAGAGCAAATAACCCATTATATCCTGCAGCCCGTTAGTCAAACCCATTTGCGGTTTAATCTGCGGAAAGTGCCCTCATTGCGTCCGCTGAACTAGACCCCTGTAAAATGTACTTTTCTTATAAGGGCGAAAATGCCCTTAAGATGAATCACCGCGCCTATTAGTTGCGGTCATTTGAGACACATTATAAATGCGCTCTTGGGTAGCTCTGTACTCGAGCTGTAGTTTCGTAAAACATGTGGGCAATGACAGCTTTTGTTTGAATTACGACAGCTCCTCATTTCGTTTAACACTCAGGTTCTCAAGTTCTGTAGGCTGGCGTTCGCCTGCAGGCCTTCACTTCATTTTGAGGAGGCCCCGGGAAGCATGTACAGTAGCTTGTAGGATTTCTGCTTCTTCTAGCTGACTATGATCTTCAGATATAAGATAATCTAATTTTACACGCGTTTATGTGAAGTTTGTCACGAGGGAACCTTCTGCTCACGCAGCAGCACTGGCCAGCTAAAGAATTGACCGTATTTAGACAGAGGAGCGCTGTGAATAATTCCCAGTATTGCTTTCGAACACCACCTGTCATTGTTCTAGATCAGTCAATATGTAAAACCTGGGATCGTATCTTATAAAGGTACCGACACACCAGCAGAAGCTGCTGAGAGCATGGTCTATGCCCAGTGGCTTTTTTTTCCCGTCGCGCAACGAGTGGGTCTAGGAGCTATCCTATGCTGTTTGCCTCGTGACCATGTGCCGTGGAAGAAGGCAACCGAAAGAGACATCCGGCAGCGTAACGAAAGACGCGTCAGTGCCGCCATCTCTTGCCTCCTTCCAAATACTGCTAGGGTAGGCGGTGGAAAGGCGAAACAGCCCGAGCCCCACCAGAAACTCGGACAGAGATTTCACGTCACTGCTGTGGCGGCGTTTTTCAGTGAGCGCTTCAGCGCTTATGACGACCACGCCTTTCGCGGTGCCGACTCGGTCGCCCGCAGCGGCCCGCGCATTTTTCCGCTCACGTGCCCGCGACTTTACGTTTCGTTGTCTATCTTTCTTTCGGCCCTTTATCATTGAACGCGTCTTCTCTGACGAAGATCATGGTGGACGAAACCGCGGCCAATAACCAAAAGAACGGAAAATAAATGGAACATTTGCAAACCACGGGTCTTGATGTTGATGATTGTCCGGAAGACAGGGTTTTATCTCAATTCTTTAGGGCCAGTGCACATGTTGCAATTTTGATCAGAAAATATTAGGCACTTTTCCTTGTTTTCTGATTGGAAACAATGGGGCTGACTACGTAGGTACTTCGCGATTATGTCCCACCAGTCTCTGAGGCGAGGCAGAAAACTGTTCAGCAACTTTTTGGTGAACCACTACTATGCGTGCAACGGTGCGTCACTTTAGAGTTATAGGCGCAGACAGAACGGTCGAAAAAGTCACACTGCTTCCTGCATCTTCTTCGCAATATGTTCTAGCATCGTGAGTCCTTCGAGGATTTGACTAAAAGCCTATGATCATATTTTATCTTGTTAGTGTACACCAAGAACTTATCACTGTTCACTGTAACAGAATACATATCGAACATCTCGCTTGTGGAAACCCTTCCCACGAAGAGCAAAACTCAGCTTTTGTGTAACTGTCACCAGTTGGTTAAGATTTATTGCTTTTTGCGTTATGTACCATCGCAAACTACCATGACTTCGCCTGGAATTCATCTGCCTTTAATTCCGTTACACATCAAGATAGTTGCAAAACTCACAACCTTCAGTTTGAGTGAAATATAGCGACAGGCTTCAAACAGCCTTAGGAGGATTACAGGCCGCGCACAGCGAAGAGTAAAAGATGTTGTGCAGGACGGAATTTTCTAGAGTTGAACAGCCATATGCAAAACGTTTAACAATACTGTCACCCTGAGCTTCGTGAACTCGGCTGATCCTGATATTACTTTCAGTGCTGTCACATCACATCAAGCAAACTGCCTGAATTGACTGAGGATATTCGCACCCCTGCAGCTCTACCACCTAGTTGAATAAACTGCGAAGCCTTGTGTGACCGGGAATGTACAACTACAGAACATTGCGGTGGTGCATACACAAAACTCTTCTCATGTGCTGCACGTAAAAACGAGCTATTTAGTAGAACAGCCTAAATTTAGTGGAGTTTTTACCCACACGACCAGCTTTTGTAGTCGCACTAGCATGCGCAGGCAGGCAACGTAGTGGTCTTCTAAATAAACAGAAATCATACGTGAAATCCTCGTTCGCCTAAATATGGTTGAGTCAATAGTCAAAATAGGCATATCCATCACTCTGCGCTCCGGTAGCAGCAACTAAAAAGAAATCCTCCAAAATCACCTGGCTTACGACTGCGTGAAATATAAACGCGTATGTTGCGTTTTCGCACGATTCACGATTACTAGATTTCATTCTACAGTTCACCCTGATTCCATTTCACCTCCTCACTAATACCGAAAACAGACACCGCTGCAGCTATCAAAACAGGATTCATATGACAATCTCCAAGCCAGTCTCGTTAGATATGAGTATATCTGTTTGTAGCTTTTCGATGACAGTCCTGCAACGAAGCATTCGTAACAGTACAACGACCATTCAATTGGTTAATCGCAATGCCCCCGTGTACGAGAGGGTACCAATACAAAGCATCGCCTTGACCTCTCTACCTCGAGTAATCAATTACTCGCTGCTGTCATGGCAGCATCTACGGCCAGGCGGATTCCAGCGGCCATTAACCAGGCACGCGAACCCCACATTCGTAGGGTGATGACCGCATCCATGGCATCGCGTCGAACGCCGAAATGAGATCGTACAGCAGCGCCGACAAGAGAGAAAAAGGGGGTCGGAACGACGTAATTGAGGACTGATGTCTTGCCTATTTGTTGCTAACAGCACCGGAGCACTTCAATATATACGTCAATAGCGCTCATATTTTTTAGTACTACTGTATTCTGCTGCTAAAAAGATATATTTGTCGACAAGATATTGAGAACTTTGCCCGTACGCCGAGAATGCCACAGAATGCAACGTAATGTATTTGACCAGAAAGGTGCACAGCAGAACCTTTCACACAGGTACCTGGATCTCCTGTGGGCGACGCTAGTTACGAAGCCATTATATATACGTAGTATTTGTAGGCAATTCATCCAATAAAGGTAGGATGTGCGTACTGTTGTTAGTGACGCGAGTAGCACCGCTGTGCAAATGTCTGCTGTTTTGCGCAGGCTCAATTCTGCGTAACACTCGATGGCTTCATGGAATCAAAATCTATGACATAGCGGCAAAAAAAAAATGATGCGCACGGTTTCCTGTAGAAGAAGAGTATTGTTGGTAACATGTGCAGTGTCGTGTAGTGGTACTACCTTGATAGAAGAATGGGAAGGTGCGTATGTGGTTATTACAGTGCCGTCCGGAAGCGCAATGCTGTAACCTCAAATTGGCGAACTTGAACACCTGCAGAAATGAAGCTGAAATAGTTGTCCTGGCTTCCTTGGTGAAAGGCTTTCAAAGACTTCTATGGTCTTCGTGCGGAAAAAAAAAACATGTACTAAATTCCGTGAGTCTCGCGCAGTACGAAACTGGGCACTCGCGCATCATATAAACCACACTTCCTGTGCTTTTCACAGACGACCGAAGAACGCTCATTGAATGTCAGCTATAGTTTAGCCTGCCGGACACATGCGTAGACAACAAATGGTCCAGTCGTCCAGTGGTCCTCTGGAGGAGTGGTATACTTTTTTTACTGCTACTTTAAAGTCCCTATAATATTATACAACACAATCGTCATGGCATTATGTTTGCATTTTTTATTATAAGCAAAGGGCGTCCTGGTAGGTAGAAGGTACGCTTCACTGCCAAATAAAATAAAACAATGTATTTATTCATTTTCATCTGTGTTCTGTTGCCTCATAAAAGCGGTCAGGTTTTATGTCACGTATTGAAAATAAACTGTCCCCACATATCTTCAGCATGAGCTTCCTACCAAGTTATTGGTGCGAGAATATATATATTTTTTTTTGCTGAGGCCAAACTTGGCACACCAGCTTTTTTAGAATGCTCCAACAGGCGTTCAAAGAACATGAACCCTGTGAGTTACTACCGATGGGTTCGAGAACTACCCGAATTTTTTTTGCCAAGCGATTTACACGCTCAAAACAATCGCATGAATGTCATCCAGAAGCGTTTAAAGGTGCGCGACAAAGATTTCAAAAATTGGCGGTGGTTTAGCTGTGGTAAAACCTAAAGTGACGCGATAGCTACAGCTGGCCGAGTGGAACTTGGTCACCTGATCAACCACGTGACGAACCACGTGATCACCCATGGCGCCGCGCCGCCGGCAGCTGATCCGAACCACGTGGCAGCGTGGCGGCGCTGCCACGGGGTGGCGGCACCGCCACGCTGAAGGCTCAAATTGCTACCGTAATGTAGCTATCGCTACAAAACACCATACTCAATAGGCGTTGTTAGAACCCCAAATTTTGCTGTGGGGTTTCTATAACTGATGTCAAAAACCGCCTAGGTGCCGCACAAGCGAGAGCGATTTATAGTTCAAGGCGGGGCACTGTTAAGCGGCGCGGTACGAGTGATGGGCTGTTGAAGGTGCTGTGTGTCGACAGGTAATGATAGCCTCCGTTCAAGGCAAAAAATATTTCAAATTAGATAGGCCGCCGTGAGTTATACTACAAGGGGGTTAATATGCTTACAAGTGCATGGAATCCTCATCGATCGCACGCATGGGCGTAGGCCGAAAAAGGGGCGAGACCAACTAGAGGCCTCTCCCCGAGCACCTCTCTGCATATATAGCTAACTTAATGCTTTTCATCGCCACCACCACCTACATTTAACGAGCTCAAGGGCATCTCCACACCAATTTTTTTATTTAAACCTGATGCAGCCTCTCATAAAGAAAAAAAGAAAAGCTTTTCTTCAAGCCATCGCGTCTTCTGGAACCCACCCACCTCTTGCTCTTCTTACATTCGCCGTTTTCTTTACAATACTTTTTAAGTGACATCCGATTTTATACCTCCGGTGAAGGCAATGTTCACCTGTACGTCCCAAGGCTAGGCTGAATATCAGTGCAGCTCGGCAAGCGTCACGAATTGAAACCTCAATATCCGCCTGCGTGGTGCACTGAAGAATATACGCGTATCTTGAAGTTGTCAGAAACTGGGAGTGGAACCTAATACTGGCCAGTGCGGGGGCGAACATAACGTTGTGTACACTATTCGTACCGCTATTCAGATGCTTGCGAACCATAAAAAAGGTGAAAAAGTAAACAGTAGGCTGTTCACCTTTTTCCATTTACAAACTCCTTTGCGGTAGGCTCTTTGTTTTTTAAGTGTTATCAGAATTTGATGGCTCTTTCACTTGCGAAAGTGACCGAAATGACCGCGTCGAATGAAACCGAGAAACTACGAGAAACCAATGTTGGGACACGACCCACAGTGTCACGGTGGAAGTAATTATGCTGAATTTGAATGGACTAAGCCTTCCCATGAACGCCAGTGCTACGCAAAATCTCTAGCAAGAACATAGACACGATATTGGTAGTATAACGCCAGGAGGGTCACATACGAATAGTTAAAATCACCAAGACTTCAAACCAATTGTGTGAGTGTGCGGTACGAGAGCGTATCAAGAGGCGAGGGTGCCACAATTCTTTTAAATTTCTGTGTCGATTCACATGTGCCTCGTGTTGAGGGTGTGTTGTAAGGTGTGCCTATAAAAACCATGTCCACAAAATCGCAGGTGGCACAAGACAATGTTAATTGGAGACATACGGGAGAGGCCTTTGTCCTGCAGTGGGAGTAGTTAGGCTGCATTTGCAAAAGCGGATGATGACTTATTTCATGATGCTCTCTGTGCATGTTTTTCTCTCCTCTAGAGAGTTGCCCTGTAGAAATTCAAATTACGTAGTAATTGTTCTTAAACCCTCTAATTCACTAAAATACCACCTTGAGATGTCTTTACCATGTTGAAAGTAAGCAAATGTCTGAAACCATCGAGGCATACAAATACATTAATGAAAAATCGTCTACTTCCCGCATTGATTCAGAGTTTTCTCTATATCGTAATCTGGTCCAAAGCACGCTAAAGCTACCACACCATAGTCTGGTGCTTCGAAAATTTGGTTGAGCAAATCATCCGAGAAAATATTTTCACAAGGGGGAAAAATCCATGAAACATCTAGCGCTAAGTACGATAACTCCTTATTAGGCGCACCACTGGGGAGAAACGCGCAATCGTCTCGGCTTTTTTCCATCTCGCTTGGTGTCAACAAGCAGAGTCGTTGCTTCCTCGGGCGCGTAGACTGACGTCGCTGATGCCACCAGGGAATCGCAATCGCAATTTACAAAATGCTCGCTATAAAAAAGAATGCGTGTTTCAGTGCCAGGAAACCCGGCGTTCTTTTGCAATTGTGGCAGTTTTTGTCATGCCCCCCCCCCTTTTTTTTTCTGTTGTGCCTTCATAATACGACGGGCTCTCAAAGGTCCAAAGGGAAGAGAGGGGTTACAAAGTGACGAACAGAAGGCTTGGCACGAAAGAGTACAAACGCAACTGCAACCCTTGTTTTTTAGACATGTGCCTAGCCTAACTCCAAATTAGCCGACGCCAGGCTCGTTGCCATGGAATTTTCTAATGGGCGGCTCAATGGTTCAGCCTTCGTCTTCTTTCTCGACGTCATCACTCTGAAAGGGCAGCAACAGCTATCTGCCATACACGTGTAAGCTTGCTTCTCTGCAACTCCGGACCAGCTTTGTTATCTTTTATTATCTTTGTTATTGTTAATTAGCTAAAGAGGAACACGCGGACATCACGATAATCGAATTACACCCTTGGGCTCCTGTTCTCACCTCGTTAACCCGAGTTCCCATAGTGCGCTTATCGATTCTGCAGCGGTCCTGTTTTCATTTCTACGTGGCATGAAGTTTCACACCGGTTTTGCTTCCATCGAGGTCTCTTCGTATGCAGCTATGTTAAAGACTGTTTTGCCAAGAAATTAGCGGGGCGCATTAACGCTCTGCTGACATAGCGGGCTTCGTCAAGAGTGCCTTTCCGCGTCGAGCTATTACATTTTACTTTCGCGAAAGGGTCTCTTTATCGCAGCACTAAAACGCTGACGCCGCAACTTCCGGAGACCCGTAACGAAAAAAAGAAGTCCCTTGAATACAGCGCAGTCTTCTTTTATGGCGCGCGCCAGGGGGAGCTGGTGGGTGTAAAACGTAAAAGCTCATCCATTCAGACGTTCATATTTTTGGTAGAAGAGCAGGGACAGCTAGGCACATTACCAAGAGAGCAATGGTGTGAAAGGTCAGAGTCTTCTGGTGACATTAAAACTGCAGTGGTGGCAACAGCCCACGCAAAAACCCGTTGGAGCATCTGGGTCTAAGTCGTTAACAACTAGAACGATAAAAATATGAACTAAGAAAAAGAAAGACTGCCTGCGCGCAATAGGTAAGCTTTCTCGCCATAAAAACTCGTGTTCATATAATGCTGATGTTTTCGTGTTAAGCTAAAATTTGGCTGTTGACTAGGAGAATCCTGAAAACAGAAGACAAGGTTACATCTTTATTTCTTTTTTTTATTCCAGCATTACACGGTTTCAACAACTTCTGAACGGGTGAAAAACCGTTCATATTCTAATCCTCCTCCATTTTTTTCTACACATTCGTTAATATCTCGGCTTTGGAGCAAGCTATAGACTTTCTAACGAGTGCCCCAAAAAAACGAACGAAAAAAAAAACGAACGAAGGATTAACTGCAGAGGTGAACGTATTTTTGTGGGGAAATGTTATGAAGCTAGCAGAAACAGATTGCTGCCATTTGGAGGGATTTTTTATTTTTTCCACGGCACTATAAAACACAGAAAAAAAAACTATTTTTAGCAAACCAGTACAAACGGTATAAAATGACCGCCGCTTGAAATTTGCAGAGCTCGCATCCTACTTACCGGCACTGGAGTTAAATGCGTTGTGGGGCTTGTTGGTCTCTTCCCAGAGTTCGTTTTCGCGCACACAAAGACGGCGAAGACAGAACGGGGCGCCCCGTCCTGTGTTCATTGTCCTTATTGTGTCGTCTTTGTGTGTGCAGAAAGAAACTCTGATTCTGGTACTGATTTGGGGCGCTTGGTTCGAGAATCATATTCAGCACTCGCAAGCGGAGTACGTGTACTCAGATGGGTGCGTCAACAACTGCGGGGAAGTTTCATCACGGCATGCGGCAGACGATTCATACGTAATGTGCTCAAAGCGCCTAACGCAATGCAGTACTTTGAGGATCTGGGCCAAAATTTCACATCAATTTTTTTTAATAGTTTGTCCTTCTGAACCTTTTTTTCATTTTTAAGCGCCGGTAATTTAATTTTGATGCTTATGCATGGCTCGGCATGGTCGACGTGTACGGTGCAACTAGACTTACAAGTCACGCAGTTTAAGTGAAACTACGCGCTGTTGAATCCATTTGAAAAGACACCAGTATATGAAATGGGCAACAACGCATAACTCGAAGCCAATCATTAACTTTCTCAGTGTGATAGAGCAGAGAAAGACATGTGAAGGCTTCTCTCGTTCAGCCTCGGTAGTTCCTCGCGATCATCCCGTGTATGCTCGACGCAGATCCGGAACTAGAATGGAGTCAGCGCTATTCAAATTGTCTGAAAAACTAAACGAGAATCAGGTGAACAGAGGGTTGCATTGAGACTTTGTTCATGAAGTATCAACATGGCAGTTTCTTACGAATTCTATTTCCGCACAACTGCACAAGGTAGAAAATATAGTTTTCTTGTGCGTTTGTTTATGTATTTTCTACGCTATGTGTCCTGGTATGGTTCAAGTATTGTTTAAACAACAAAATATGCGTACAATTATATGACGTGAACGGCTTGTGCATTAACTTGGCTTGTTTGATATGTCGCTTGATTTATTTGTGTTCTCGCTGCGTATCCATCAGTCGCCTTTCTCGAAATATGGCGCATACTTGAAACGACAACACATCTTAGCGCTCAGCAGGGCCATTGCATGTGAG
The DNA here is from genome assembly GCA_030143305.2 of Amblyomma americanum. NCBI lineage: Eukaryota > Metazoa > Arthropoda > Arachnida > Ixodida > Ixodidae > Amblyomma > Amblyomma americanum. The sequence goes on from JARKHS020010606.1 coordinate 328,867, forward strand.
CGCGTAAAAATTGTGTATTTTTGAGTGCACAAAAGAAAAAAAAAGGCGTTCCGCTAGGTTTCAAATTTTTAAGTGAAGTCTTACCTCGTTCTGGGTATTTTTTCTTGTCTATTAGCCTTATATCAGAGCTTACGCATGAATTCATTGGCAAAATATATGCAAATATAGAGGCGTAAAAGAAGTCAAGAAACAAGTGCTTTTTCTTAATTCTACATCTGATCGTTTTACGTTTGTTCAAAACAAGCAAAGTATTGCGTTTAAGGGTTTACGGAGATTAGTTACAGTTAAAGAGGAAGCAAATTATGCACAAAAAACTGCCGTTTGTTTTCTTTCACCGCATTTATACTCCGTGCAGAGGGGATTGAGTTTTTTAGCTAAATTTAACGTTTTAACAAATATAGAGAGCCGGACAATGGTGACCAAAGAAGACCACCATTATAATAGAGAACGGCTCGATTATTTCATCGCAATTATTTATTAATGACATGTTTGCGACCGCACTGCACTATATTGGCATGAATAATTTAACCGCTGTCCTTAAGTACATTGCAATTGCACTTGAACACGCAACCTGCCTACGTCTTTAAGCCAGCCGCTAAACTGCACGAAGCAGTTATAATGTTTCATGTCACTCGAATGGCTACAGCGGCCGGAGCCGCACTGTGGCTTGGGTGACGAGCGCATTATCAATCAAAGCGCTAGCTGCTGTGGACGTAATAATAAATCGAAAGAAATGATGAAGTTTTCGTGGAAAGTTAATGATCGCTGCGGAAATGGAGTAGTCGGAAAAGAACCATAGGGAAATAGAAATCAAGCGAAGACAGAAGCTTTGTGCGGAAAACTAGAAATACTTAAATAGTAAGATACCAAAAAAGAAACGGAACTTCGGGGATTTATTTCTATCCAGTTTTAGCAGTACCTGGTGTATTGAAGATTCGTCATATTTATTGTTGTGATCTTGCAGTCAGCTTTTCGAACAGCAGAACATTTATCGTGGTTCACGGCAGACGCAAGCAGACTCTGAACGACACACAGGCGTCAGGTATTACAATTGATGTTCAAACTCGGTAAGCACCCAGCGCACTTTGCGATTGTTTTGCATTAAAAAAAAGAGCGAAAACTACATAATTCTATTTAACGACGCGGCCTGAGGCTCGGGAGGTGGTGGTGCGTTTTGATAGAAGACCAATTTATCGTTCGCAGGAAATTAATGACGGAGAGCACAGTCGCTTTGCCTGAGCAAAACGTTGACTGAAAATTCCGAAGAATACGCCGCTGCAGAGATGCGGCGGAAAGCACTCCTCAATAAAATCTATGGGAGCGCTTTCAGTAGTTTCAATGACCCATAATAATGCGGCGTCTATATAGGCTGTAATCACTATATTTCACTTGTTTATCACCGTGGGGCAGTCGCTTGTGTTTTCACGAGTTAAATGGTGTTAAATATGAAGCAGAACTTTGCGGTCAACTTCACAACAACCATGTGTACTCCTATCTTCTCACAATATCCCTTAACTAGAAGTACGTGATGTGTCGAGATCCTTTGCATGAGATCTCCTGCGATCAGCAGTGGTGCCGAAAGAGTCTACCCTTTATCTATTAGTCTTCCACTGCATTCTGTAAACCTCTGTGACCTGAAACACGTGATCATGGTCCACGCGTGCAGCCACGCACAGTTCCTAGCAATAAAACCTCTCATATACTTCGGCCCCTTCGGGACTAAGCTGACGTCATTGACACTTACTTCGAGGCTAAAGTTAGCGCCCCATTTATTAACCGCTGCCTTCTAATGAGCTGTCTTGAGAATCACGAATCTGGTCGGCTTAAGATGCTGGCAAGATTACGCACTTCCATCCGTACGGAGGTGGGCACGCGTTTCTCAAGTCGATAATTAATTATGCACTCTGCGGCACTACTTCCTCACAATGCCACATTACAATGAAGTTTTGGCTTCGATGAGGCAGGAAGTCAATCCCTCCTCTACTGGGAATGGTTCAAAGTCAGTATTAAAGAAGTTGTCCTCGCATTGGCATGAATAAAATCCAGGCTCGGTAAGTAGGCAGCCCTGCGTATGTCAGGATTTTGGGTAAGGAAAATAAATGCCAATAACGTGCCTGATTGGAGACAGGCCAACTGACACCGAGGTACGCGCTTTTCGCATCCAAAATTTTAAGAAGCTCCGTGGCGGAATGCCCTCAAGAGCGCGAGCGGCGCCTGTGTGATCAGGAAAAATGTGAGTTCAATCAGTAGTCCCTTCAATGGAAGTAGTTTATTGAGCAGTGCTTATAGTGTCCTCAACGTTATCGCTGCACTAGTTTGGTTACTCTTCCCTTATCGTATTCGAGACCAACAAAAATCTTCCGAAGCAATTTTATTGAGCTTTGGTAAATAACGATTTTTTATAGCAAGAAAGGCAGATCCCGATATTTCGTGAAAATCGCTATATTTGTTCCCAAGCAAAATAGGCGCACTTGTTATACGCCCCTTCACAAATGGTTACTTCTACCCATTTTTACATGGCAACGAGAAACTTGTTTAAAAATACGCGCTGTATGCAGACGTTGAATGTACTTCTTACAGGTAAACAACAATGTTTCGCGGCAATACTAGCGCAACAGCAGTTTCATTTGTTGGGGAGATGTCCTTGTTTGTCAAAGACAACGGCCGGATTGAGGCCGGATTGGTTGCCACGTCTTAAGGTTGAGGTAAAACGAGCAAAGCTATTTACGAATGCAAAGTCAACACGCTGGTCTCTAGCGATTTGGTGGATTTTCCGGGCGTTCCCCATTTCAATGCTAAGCATCTGTTTGAACTGCCCCTGTTTGAACTAACCTGATAGTTAATAATAGTCTGAAGCGAGACGTCGACTCCTCCAATTCCACTGTTTTAACTAGAAAGGTGTCCTGGCTGAGAAACGCCTATTATTTGGTGCTCTGTAATCGACTACCCGCCGGTTTACAAAACATGCTGGACTAATACTGTAACAGCTGCTGTCCACAGCTGACTAGACTGCGGTCCTTCGACATCAATAAAGGTGTCTCACCTACGCGTTTCAAAGAAGAACAAAATTCTCCTTGCTGTTTGTTTTTAATTTCTGCCTTTCGGGAGAGCGAACACTTCAAAAGCCTGATTTCGCAGAGGGTTCCTGTTGGCACATTCACTTGGAGAGAGCGCTACAACTAGCACTCTGAGTGGTTAAAAAATAAATGTCGAGAAAGACCACATGGTCACTGGGAGTTGAAATTGCCTCAAGCAGTGACAGGACAACATGAGTTCCTAAAGGGTTCTTTTCCGGACTCAGGGGCTTTACTGAGTACTTTTTAAATCATAGCAATAGCGGTCTGCACTGCACATCTTCTTCATTAACCAAAAATAAATAGCTTACGTCTAATGAATTGCTTGCAAGGGTCGTGACCAATGTATTTAACCACCGCGGAGGTGGCATAGTGGTTTGAGCACCCTCCTTGCATGCGGTAGGCTCGGGGCTCGATCCCCAGTGTCGTCGGGTACCCACACATGATTCAATGCATACAAGCTCCATCATGGTCTGGCGTTTTCCTTACCTGGAGTGAAATGCTTGAAAAATGGGTCCCTGACCCCGGCCTGAGTACACGCTGAACACCTTGTACATGACGCTCCTTGGCCAAAAACTGACATTGAGCCATTAAAATGAATTGTAATAATCATTATCAAACTATTTCGCCATAGGCGCGTCTGCAGAGAAAGTTCTTGGGAAAGATTCTATGCTCTTGAATTCTCTTGTTCTGAAAATCTATCAATGGTCATATTTTGAACATTCTGCCCGCCATTCCCTGCAGAAGGAGATTGTCGCAACATGCAAAAAAATGTGTTATCACCAGCAGCCAGTTGCGGGTCTTGCATTTGGCGACGTACTGTACATGAACCTCTTCGTCGACAGATCAATACATCTTTTAATGCGGATGTCTGTGACTAGCAGCCAAGAAATGAACGCCAATGTGTTTCTTTCAGATCATCCAATGCCAAATATAAGCCGCGCTCCTTTTTTTGCATAGCTTGCTGTATGAATGATGATGTTGGTAGTTGCTTCGTCGTCAAGAATTGTGCTCAATATTTGGTTTTTCTTACTATGCGTACACCGTATAGTAAAACCTCATCGTCTTTTCCCGTTCTTGTGCTCCATTAGCTGAAGACGACCAGTTGTGACTAGGACCACTGTTCCGACTGATGCTCGACACCTTTGCTCGTTTCCTGGTAGGGCCGGTACTTTTAACCTCTTCTTCACAATGATAGCAGCGGACTTCCAATGTCCCTGAGATCAAAGAACTAAGTGCCTTAGTTTTAGTCTAGAACATTATTAACTGTGACCATGCTGCATAAATGTGCAACAGTTTCAGACCTGAAATGTCACTTACAATTGCGCCGAGGCAACCATCGTCTCCTTCTTCTTCGTCAATGTCTATTGACGGATCCAAAAGAATTGCGGCTAAATCTACCTTCTGTTCAGCATAGCTAGCGACATGCGCCACGACCTCTAGTCTCTGTTGACGGATCCGGAGTAATTATGACTACATCTACCTTTCATTCAGCATCGCTAGCGACATGTGCCACGACCTGCAATCTCTGTTGATGGATCCGGGGGAATTATGAATACATTTACCCTTTTTTCAGCATCCTTAGCGACATGTGCCTCGACCTTCAATCTCTGTTGACGGATCCGGAGTAATTGTTACTACATCTGACTTTCATTCAGCATCGCTAGCGACATGTGCCACGTCATCCAATATCTGTTGACGGATCCGGAGGAATTGTGACTACATTTGCCTTTTGCTCAGCAACGCTAGCGACTTGTGCAGCGGCCTCCAATCTCTGTTGACGTATCCGGAGGAATTGTGACTACATCTGCCTTTCATTCAGCATCGCTAGCGACATGTGCCACGTCATCCAATATCTGTTGACGGATCCGGAGGAATTGTGACTACATTTGCCTTTTTCTCAGCAACACTAGCGACTTGTGCAGCGGCCTCCAATCTCTGTTGACGTGTCCGGAGGAATTGTGACTACATCTGCCTTTTGCTCAGCATTGCTAGCGACACATGTCGCGGCCTTCGCTGGGACAGGAAAGTTGTTTGTTTCCTAAAAGAAGGAGACAGATCCAGAAAGCCGGAATCTTGGAATAAAGAGTGCTGTTGTGCACAAGTAAAGAGCCAGGCTACTACAAAAAGTGCAGCAAGATTTCCTTCATTGTCGTGCAAAAGTGTGAAAGATGCGTGAAATTGAAAGCATTCACTGTCAACTTTTGTCTTTAGTGCAGCTGTGTACTTGAAACTAACATCATACGCCAAAACATTCTACCCCTAAAAAAATAAAAAAAAAGCGTTTATGGTCCAGGTGGCGGGGAGCAACAGTCCTGAACTTCTAAAGAGAGATGACATACTGAGAGCAGCAAACGAGGGTGGGGGGGGGGGGGGGGGTGGCTTCTTGGTTTAGGGATGTCCGCAGACACCCGGGTGGAAAAAGCGCAAACAACATGAAAAGAAATATTCCATCCTTTCATATTATTCAGAATAATTATTTAGAAAATAACTGTGCATTTAAAAATACACTAGTCCCTGATAGGGAGCAGTGTTTGCGAACGCAGACATTTCTTGTATTCGAACATGAACGCAGTAGAAACTTGTGTGTAGTCTCCTTTTCGCCCGTTATAAGATTAGTAACAGCGGAAATGTTCACTTCTAATAGTGACCCTTCTTACGTCCCGTATCCCAGCTTCCTTTTTCAAAGGTGCATTACCATGAACAAACCCATCAGTCAAAACTCACCGCGCTGGATTACTTCCGCATGAAACTTTTATTTCAAGGAAATATGCTCTCTTTAAATTTCACTCATGCACAAAAACTATGATTGCCTTTAAGGGACAATTCGTGACTGAGTCAGAAAAATGCGCAGGGGCTGACTTGTTGGGAAACTGTGACAAGGGGCGTTGAGGAAAGTACCTAAGGGTACTTTGTGGCCAGGAAAAGTTCGAACAAATTTTCTGGCAACACGAATTACGTGAGAACATGGTTCGCGCGTGCATGGGTAAGTTGATTTTGTGCTTCCAGCGTTGCTATAGTTGTATAGAATACAAGAAAAAAGCAGCAGATTCTCCTCAATAGAGGCCCTCTAGCCAATAGCATCGACTAATTTTCATGAGGGCGTGGTTAATCAGATTAAGCCATGGATAATCTCCTTTCATTTGGCCTCGCCTGCGATGTGTTAGCATGTCTAAGCGGATCAACCACGACGCCATGCGAATCGGCCAACACTATTGCCTAGAGGGCTCCTTGTGGGCCATTTACTTCTTCGTTCTTAAGTTGTAGCCAACTATAGAATTTTCTTTCTTTTGTGCCGTTATCTACGAACCCTGACTCATGGCTCATGTAGAAGAAGTAGCAGCACATGGTTGTTAAATTCAAAAAGCAGAAATAAAATTAGAAGTCCACAACGTGTTAATGAACAAATTTGGGCGGCCAATCAAAAGAAAATAAAAATATATATAAAAAATAAAATTTCGAAATGAGTTTTGTTGCAAAGAAATCCAAGCCTTTGACACAATCTATCGCTTTTGATAGAACGCAACCCGTGTGATGTGTATCCAAAAATATTTGATTCTCTTTACTCTTAGAAGTTTTGTCGCCTAAGGAAATGCACCTCATTCCACTTAAATTTACTTTCACAGGTTCTTTACTCAATTAGGTAACAAAGCGGTTTTCTTCGTCGAAGCCTAGATCGATCGCTTCTGTCGCTCTTGTAACCGTTCTCCAATGTGCTGGGCTTCATTGAGAGTTCAGCGCTTGGGATCGCTATCACTATGGCTGCAAGGCCATAAAATACTGCATGATGTTACGCTCAAGCAAAAGTCCTTCTCAAGACGCGTCGAATGGAGAGGCGCATGAGATCGCCCTTTTGAGTGAGTGAGAGACAAGAGAAGTGAAAAAAGAAAACGGTGCGATGTTTACTAGAACCCTATCCGGTTTGCTCCAATAGACGTGCAGAAGAGGGCGAAATACCGGGAAAAAGCAGAGGAGAGAGAATGACACGCATACGCAAAAAAGTGTGCGCTCATATAAGTGCTATTAGCATAGCCCGTGACCTGCCAACTTTAACATCAGCGGCAGTATTCACATGGCATTCTGCGGCGTGTGCCCATGGGGTCAGTATCCGAAAATGAGGATATCTGAGCCCTATGGCTGCAATGCACCCCCCTCCCCCCCTGACTCAATGGCGTCCCAGTGCCTACGATGGTAATGATAAAAGTCAAGAGCCCCAAGACAGGCGCTCTTATACGTATGCAGCTAAGAAAACGGCAAACGTCTTTTAAGCAAAGCTTCAGGTTTCAGACGCTAAACCTATTCGGACGCCATCAGGAGCATCTATGCAATGTAACGCCTGATCAAGGACATGAATAACAGCAATAAATAAAAACGGTGTAAACGCCGTCTAGAGCTACAAAAAAAATTTAACGCTGCTGAATAAAAATTTAACGGAGGACGGATTAGAAACAATTGTATGTTATGATCAGTTTAGGCAATTTTAATTTTCTGCATTAGAAAGCTTCATTAGCCTCGAAGCGATTTCAAAGTAGACGCAGGAGTGAATATAGTAAAGATATATAATTACAATATTACATGTGTTAGTATGTCTCACGGAACTCAGGTATAGTTGTGAGGATAACTCAGACATTTGAAGCACAGATTTTTTACTCCAAATTAGTGCGTTTTCGGACGAAAATTTCACCATATAAGCAAGATATAAATATCTGAAGGATTGCGCTTCGAGGGCTCAAAACTGGCCTACTTGCCGCGGCATCCAGCTCAGCGCGAACAATGAAGTGAATATTTTTGTTCGGGGTGAGGTAATTGTATTGCTTTTTCGTACGTAAAAACTCTCACAGCGTCAGAGATCACAGCTTTGATCAGGGCGGATAAAAGTTGAGAAGACAAAGAGATTTATTTGCAATGATGCCCTTATATTTAGGACAACATTGTCTTGTTAAAAAAAATGAAAACGTGCACCTGTGTCGGAAGTCGGTTTTCGGATGAGCCGCTGTCTGAACAGATGCAAATAGAAAAATACCCTACCCCTCCAGAGCTTCGCACCCTGTGGCACGGTTTGCGGGCCTTGCACGCTAAACAAATGCAAGCTGAATTCCTAAAGCAATGTACCGGAACCCACAGAGTGATGGGACGACATGGCGTCAAAGCTTATTCGCAGGCACTGACTGAGGGGTTGCGGCATTTTTGCAATGGCAAGTTATCGGCATAAGAATCACCACACACCTGATAGAGAACTGTGCTTTTCGTTACTTCAAGCGCCCCCTGCAGCTCCCTATGCCCGAGAGACAGTCCCGATGGGCTATCTAAGATATTAAGCTTGCTAGTAAACGTTATCTCAGGTTTTTCGAATCAAGCAGCTCTCTTGCAAGAGTTTTCGAAAGTAGGCTTTTGTAAGAGTAGGAAAGATTTGAAAGGCTAATGTTGTGAGAGTCCGCTTGAAAAGAACAACGATTAACCGAAACCGGCTTTCGCGTGGCCACAACATCAGATTCTTTGTTACTTATGACCTACAGAACGACGAGCTTTGGGTGACTGGGTATGTTATTGTAAAGAAATTGCTGCACACGTGCGCAAAGAGACAGGGGAGATAAGCTGAAGAAAAATGCATCACAGAGTATGTCGTGCTCTGAATTATTGATGTTTTCATGTTGCAACAAAAAGAGAGCAGAGACAACTGAAATTTGTCTTCTTTTTGAGCCCTTTTCATTGATGACATCTTAAGGATGCCTGCTCAGATCATAAATATCGCATCTCATTCTCTGTCGCAAGGTGCACTTCGATACAGGCTCTCCCCCTTTAAAGAACAGAATAAGCTCTTTGTGATCTTCCCGTTGGTCTGTTAATAACATAAAATTTGCCCGGAGTGCTGGCTACGCCATAATAAGCTCGGTTTGGGTGAAGTCTCATTTCGATTTTGGATCACACGGAATGTATTTTTTCGTTGCATATTCGGTGAAACCCTGCGCAGCTCTTCACAATGCTTGTGCGAAAGTTACAGTCGCTTTATTGACCATTCCAGCTTTTAAATAAGGCCAAAATGGCTGTCGTTACTTTTTACAGCATTGAACCATCATTGCAATCCCTAAGATCTATGAGAGGACTGCTGGGTTGGTTTCCAAATCAAGGATTTAGATGCTGTGCAACTTTAAGTGGACCATTTCACAGGACTGTGATATACCGTTCGCCACATTCCTGCTTCGATATATATATCATTTTTATAAATTTCAAGAAGGCGAAGCGAATGATTCATTAAGAAGCTCAGAGCTAAAGGAAGGGCTAAACCACTTTACATAGTTGTCCGTTGAGAATCCTTGTTATGCTGGGGCAAAAACATGATTACAATGAAGCGTTACATTGCATTTGAAATGATTATTCAAGAAGCATTGATAAATATAATCATAATGTTAATGCCAGCGTTCTCTCACGTAGGAAAAAGGGGATATTTGGTTGGTTCGTTGCATGATTCTTATATCAAACTTGCGTGTTAGAATAACAAGCAGCACACCAAAATGAAGGCTAGTAATGTATTATTCTAAATTTATCGGCAATAGAAATCTTAAGCATCACATTACGATTTCGTTTCTGATATAGTAATTTGAATGAAAATATTCCAAACTATTAATTCTTTCTTATAACATGTAACATAACTTCAAGAGTCGAAATCTTAAAAATAACATTGCGATATTTTTCTGACAGGAAGTTCGATTAAAATTATTCGAAGCACTTATATCATTCCTATAACCATAATAATCATAATAAATACATAATTTCAAAAATTTCTAATGCACAAAACGTTAGTTATGCTATTTCCCAATTCTGCTGGAAGTTTGAATGGTATGGCTTAGTATTAGTTCCATGGACAAAAATAACGTTGGTCACACTTTTAGCACCTTGCTCTTTCATGGCTTTTATTTATTTATACACTCGTGCAGGCCATCAACGCAGAAGCAGGAGGAGAGTAATATAGAGTATAACAGCTTTCCACAGGTCTCAGAGCCAGGTTGAGTACTCACAAGCGATGAAGCACGCAGAAAAAAAAGTGAAACAAAAGCCAATGTCAGACAAATGAATACAAAGGTTATTGATGAAACCGTTCAATTCGAGAAAGTGTTTTGTCGGTTGCAAACACATGCGGAGGTACATTATTTTGCAATAGTCGTATGAAATATTGAATATTTAACGCCGTTTGAGTGTGTGAATATTGGACATAATTTATGATTGCGGTACTTGCTTGTGACTGCAGATGAAGTCTGCAAGTACGTTGAAGGGTTAGGATGGAACTTGTTATGCAGTGTTTCGAGATAAATTTGTTTTAGATAGCTTCCCCTAAGGCTACACACTTGATGCTATTACTTCTGATCAATTAAGATGGGGATTCATCCCGATAGCAGCAGTTATATATGAAAGCTGGACAGATAGTTCCATCTGCTCAAGCTTGTTAAAGTCTTTTTATAGTAAAATTTTTCCGTACTTCGCGGGCATCTTGCACCTTTGATCTGATAAAGCATTATTGACCAGCTGCTTTATATGCGAGGCAGTACTTCACGTTCTGTCGGACTTATACGAAATTGCGACGTGCAGGTGCGCGGATCTTGACAATAAGCCTGTACCAGCTTAAGTACTTTGTAATTTTTATGCGCAAATATTTGAAACAGGCAGCTTTAGATATCGCAATATTCTTGAAAGTGTATTGATAATGAACGGAGATTTTGTTCCTGATGCGCAAGAAGAGAGTTTCATCAAGATTTAATTGCATATGCTGGTGATCCCACGAATTAAAACAACACTAAGAGTTTTGAAAAGGACAACTTGATATTCGCCGAAATGGTCATTCCTTCAACACTATTTAGTCTTCAAATAGTCATCAAGTGATACTCATGCTTTCATGTACACAGGTAGCGAAGTCGTTCATAAAAATTAAGTAAAGCACAGTGCCTTGGACTCTGTTTTGGAAGAAATCGGTGGTTTAATAACAGAACGTCTCATTGATACACTTCTAAATATACGATTTGTTGGCTGATATACAATAATGACCAAATCTAAATAACGACCGTTAGGGGTCCACGAAGTTAATCAAAGTTGAATTTCAGACAAGAATGTATAACCGCGTCGAATGATTTGTAAATGACAGGTATGTGACGTTTCTTTGACCGGAACTGTCGACGACACAGAAAAAGAATTGAATTGTATTACTCATCGGCTGCAGCATAAGGTTTCTTGCTTAAAATAAGAATTGAGTGATACTAATTCGAATTGTCTGAAAACGTATTGCCTTTATAAGCGAAAAAAGAACAGCGCGAGAAATTTGCCCAATATCCTAATCTATTTGGCTTCTCTGCACGATGTTAGCTTCATTGGACAGCTCCAACTTTGGATGCAGTTTTAAAAGAGTTTTTGTTGTCTGCGAATAATTTGATTCTAATGTATTGGAAAGTATAGTAGCGTCAAACTGAAATAAATGTTCGTCTTAATGATCTAAATTAAAAGCATAAATTTAAAATTGCAACGTACACTACAAACCGAAATATTACTTATTTTTAGTCGAACTCCAAGTTCCATATTTTAGAGAATTGCGAATATCATGACAAGCGCAAATATGGCTAATATGGATCTGCTCTACAAGATGTTCGGTATTCTAGTGGTTTAATGAAACAAATAAAATTAAATGTTTTCCTCAGATATGTTTGAATCACAAACGACAACTTTCACTGGCAAAGGGTTTCTTACGTGCCTCTGGGCGAAACGGGATCTTTAATCTAGGAAAACAGATAGAGATATGCAGTATGCCGTGAAGAGCCATAGAAAGTGTCATGAAGATTAATATGGGAATAAGGCCAGAAAATAACGTGGATTCACTCCGGCCGATCAGCAGCCGGATGAGCTGCATGATACCTTCGTAAGTGAGCAAGGCATGAAGTGACGCGCCCCAGAACTTCTGGCTTTTGATATAATTCACCGGCTTTAGCATTAGCTTATCTACTTAGAATAAGCATCCAGAAATACTAATCCGTACTGACTGAAATCTTGTCTCACCCATTCAGAAACTTTGCCTGATCGCCTCATCCGTTTGGTTTCCCTAGATAACAGCACTGGCTTCATTGTGCAGCGCCATCTTCGGATGCAGAATCTTTTCTGCGGCGAAACTGTACTGTCTGAATATGTAGGGGAAGGAAACTTTGGCCACATATATGGACAGGAACAGAAAACCAGCCATAGTAGTACAATTATATCTAATATAATGCCGCGAATATTTGCAGTGTTCGTTCGTTTTTCAAATCTGCCGCCACATCACTTCATCGCTTTGTTTGCGACGCAAGACGCAACTAGATTTATCTCGATTGATCGCAGCCAGGCAGAGCTGATTCTACGTTGTTCCGGAATGTTCTAGTAACTTTGCGCTCTTTATCTCGAAAGTTCGCAATAAATTGAGCGCTGCCGACAGCGGCGCCGCCGCCGAGTGATTCAGTCCATTTTGGGTGCAAGTCAGCCCAATAAACAGTTCTTTTAGAAGACCATTTCGTCCGTCTTCATCGCTGCTTCGGCTGCCGTCACCACTACGTGACAATATCCTTGTAGGCACAAAAGCGTCGTAAACCGGAAGGACAAAAAAAAACAACAACAACCAGAACGTACACTAGACAGCAGTTGACATTTTTGTTGATTTCTGGGAGTCTTCATCGTCAAAACGAAAGTCAATTATCTGACATCTTCCCGACACTGGCTAATAGAACTAGCAACCAAGAAAATTGTTTACACCGGCAAAAAAGTGACGCCATTAAGTCTTTTTTCACAATGGTAGATTATGAAGAAGTCTGCGTGCTCGCTAAAAAATACTTTTAGACAAGCTCCAAAACTCATGCGGCAAAGTTAAAAATTAGCTCAAAAGTGAAAGCCATGTGAGTGATGACGTTACGAGTCTTAAAGGCATTGGTAGCTATAAAAGCCACGGTGCCTCAGCAGTTTCGACGTTCGACTGCTGATTCCAAATTCGTAGGTTCAATACAGGCTGCCGCGGTTGTATTTTATGGTGCCAAACACAAAAACGGCCGTGTGGTGCGCGTTGTCAGCTCACGTTAAAGAACCTCAGCTGATTTCACTTAATCTGGAGCCCTCAACTACGGCGTCCCTCATAGCTTGAGTCCCTTCGTGACGTTAATTAAAACCCTTCATTCCATAATTCGTATTGATAGCTTTTAAAATGCGCACGACGCATTGAATAACGTGTGATGTGTGTTCAAAGGGCACGGTAAGGAATAAGTAAATGCACTGTTATTGCGGCAAAAGAGCTAGAAGCAAAACCGAAGAAGTTCTTTCCTGGTGCGAGCTCAAGGTGAATAATACTCTAAGAAAAAGGAGTTTATTGCAGCACAGAATAAAAGATAAAAAACGTCGTGCATTTGTAAGTACGCGTTAGCCATTACGCAGGCGTTTCTGCACATAGCTTCAATTCAAATGCAGCCTCCACTGCAGGTTATGAGCCCCAACGTCGTGCTTTGAAGCAGAACTGCGCAACAAGTAATGAGCTACGCGACCAGTAATGTGCCCCGCGTGGTGAAATGTTTTGCGTGGGTCTTGCTGATGTTGACCTTAAATTAAGTACTGTTGAAAAATTCCCCTCGCTCGACACGTGACAAAGATGCTCGTCGCAAAGGGCGCTTGTTCTGGCACAACAGATGCGATACGCCTATCTCTACTTCTTGTTAGCGGAAAGGAAAGCCATTGGAAGTGTTTTCGTGCATGCTTTCAAAGCTTACGTTAAAGGGACGCTCGATGTTGGCCTATGTAAGGGTACTTAATGGGCAACTGAAGAGCTTTGAGAATTTGACGGGCCTAAAGGTATAGATAGTGTGATACCTGCATGTAAAGCACGCGAAGTCCCTTTGGGCTAGAATTTGAAATGCGGAAGGAATTGCCGAGTTCAGCCGCAACTATGTTAAAGGGTTCTTCGCAGTGCACAACGCCGTGGTAGGAGCATTAGGGAAGGAAGGCGCGTAATGATGTCATCGTCAGTGGTGCTGGATTTCGAATACGAAATGTTTGCTCGAGGAAATCAAACCAACGCCACCGGATATAAAGCAGTCGGAGTGTTATTCGGCAGCAACCAACGACGCCCTGCGGGGTGTGGCCGAGGGCATTGAAAATCTGAAACCTGACCCTCCATGACGCTTCATTGTGAATGCCCGCACAGCCGCTCCAGAGACTCGTTTTGTGTCTCCACCTTGCCTACTCCTGCATTCAGACACATTGTGTGCATGTGTGCATGTGCTTCTTGTGACCTCCCTCCATGTGTGCCCGCAGTATCTCGTGCCCGTCTACCGCACTCTTCGTGCCGCATTGTGCCGTGTCCCTGCCGCCGTTTCTGCATCCGGACTCGAGCGCTACTCAATCTCTTTAATTCCCCTGCCCCACCCCCGTACAGTGCAGCGAAAGTGTTCTCCGAAAGAGGCAGTTGCAAGCTCTGCACAGAAATTTTTCCCACCAAACAGAACCGCTTATCCATGACGTCAACCCCAGACTTCTCCGGTGCTGTGAGGGGAAAGTGATGGCTATATTCTGTAATCACGTCGGTAATTTATATGTTTGCACAATATAATTTGCGCGTTTTGCTTACAAGCTTAATTTATTCGGACACTTCGAATCTCGTCAAATTTGAAATAAAAAGTTAGATTTTCTTTAAAGAGACCCATGGTAGAATTAAACTTTCGTATTATAATTTCGAAAGATTAACTCCACCATGGGGGTCTCTTTAAAGAGAACCTAACGTTTTTCAAATCTGACCAGATTCGAAGTGTCTGAATAAATTAAGCTTGTAAGCAAAACGCGCAAATTATATGCCAGGCCTCTTCGGCCTGGTTCCTTTTGTGCTATATCTTGTACTACGTGTTGCGCTGATACTTAATGACATGAAGACTGGACTGAAACTTACAAAAAGAATTCCTCTGCGTTTTAGTGTTAATAAATTGCGTCTTTCAATGTGTATTTTCTCCACAAGAATTCTCTTGAATATATGGCATATGAAATGGCCTCTTCTTTTAAGAATGTGTAGTGACTATCTGGACTCTAGATTTCTTTGACTCTTTAAACGCTAAGCAAGATAGTCATTAAAAGTGCATTAACTTAGACTCCACTGCTTTCATTTCTATCGCTTCACCATGCATTGCAAGGCGTCTTTTACGCCAAAGATAATTATTCATATTAACCAAGTGTTTGTTTGGCCCAAGCGTTTCTTAAAAAATACCCTCGTTCACATATTTGTCCGAGAGACATTCCCGACCTTATTTTCCGCTAATTAAACCACACTAAATGTTGCAAATACGGATATGGTGTTCTTTCAACACTTCACTGTTATTGCCTCTAAAAATTCTACAATATCCATCGCTCTCTGCAATACCGTTCTTTGGGGAATGCGCGAAAGCAGAGATGGTGTTCAGTAATATTACTTGCACTGAGGCTGGTTAGACGGGGTTCCGAGTACCTTCTCCGCGGTAGTTGAAGACGTGGTCCACAATGTACCCCAAGTAGTTTGGTGTATGACCATCAACGATAAGAATTGCGTGCTTTCGGCCTTTGTCACTGGCGAATTCCACCCCGAAATGTTCAATACTAATTTCTGAATGCGTCCAATATTCATCTCCGACGATTACTGCGACAGCAGAACCTAGAGGTCTGGGACCTGATCCACAACAAAGCTAAAACACTTATGCTGCTAGGCTGTTGGACGAGCTCCGTAGAGATAAAAGAAAAGCAAAAATGAAGGAAGCCGTAGGTCAGCACTTGGGTAGCTACTATTTCCGTCGGGCACGTCCATGCAATATACTGAACGCCAAACTTTCCATGCGAGTGGCGGCACCGCACTGTTCTTTATGTTTTTTTTTCATGCTTAGAAATGGGAGCGGGCGGAGTAAGAGAGAGTACAAATTAGATTGAGAGGAAGGTGAACACCGAGCGCTGCAAATTAGTCCGACGTAGAGTGCAACAGCCGTGGGAGTTTTG
Organism: Amblyomma americanum; assembly: GCA_030143305.2. Taxonomy (NCBI): domain Eukaryota; kingdom Metazoa; phylum Arthropoda; class Arachnida; order Ixodida; family Ixodidae; genus Amblyomma; species Amblyomma americanum. Next base: position 344,937 of record JARKHS020010606.1, read on the forward strand.
CAATCGGCCCATTCTAGGAATTCCCTTGCCGGTTACCGAGATACTGATAAAGCCTGGAGTGGCAGTAGAGCCTAAAATATCGTGCACTTTACTTTATTGAAAACGTGGCTGCCGCTTCTAACAAGTAGGTAAGGTTGCACTAAGGTCATCTGAAATATAAGGATAACGAAAAAAAAAACCCACACCTAAGAGCCTTATTGGATTAGGACAACGACTCCCGGGAAGCACACTAATCAGAAACATCGTTTCATGATACGTATTTATATATTTGTTTTTTAACCATGCACAAAAAGAATACCACGCCAGCTGTGATAAGTGGCAATGACACATTCCTAATTGAAGAACTCTACTACCTCGTTTCCTGTATTTCGGGTAAGACTTGTTGGGGGGCTAGTTGGTGCATTTTTCCAGAAGAGGGTTGTAGCGCCAAAAAAGACAACACATAGCAAGCGAGACGGGACAGGCGCCTGTCCCGTCTCGCTTGCTATGTGTTGTCTTTTTCGGCGCTACAACCCTCTTCTGGGAACCTGTATTTTCGCCATGCGAGCAGCGTTAACACTATTTAGATACACAAAATGAAGAAGAGCGACGCATCCTTTTTTCCTCGCACTTGCTCAACGTACTCGCCAAGCCATTCTAGGCTTTCTTTTACTATTTTTGTCAACAATTCTCGCTAGCAGTTCTTGCAATTTTTTCTTTTTAATTTTTTTGCTTCGAAGTTCACTGTCATAGGCATGAGCACGGTGTTCACGGCTTGAAAACCTCGCTAGGCAAAAGTCTCATTTTGCTGTTTCCCTTGGGAAGCACCAGATATTTACTAGAGCCAGCTCTTGGGTGAGTGCTAGGGTTAACTTCCGCTTATTCCCGGAAACCGATTATGGCAAGGGCTTCGTGGACGGACGCGCTTCCGTGGTGAGAGACGGTTTTTCTCTGTCGTCCTTTGGTGCCGCTCTTTCGACTTGCTGATAACTTTCTCACGCATACCACTGCTGTCAACTGAACATCACGTGCACTGGGGTTCTAGGTGGGACAGTCCGGAATAGCCATTTTTGCCGAGTAACGTGTCACGAATTTCGCATCATTTCGTGCTCGGTTCGCCCATTGTAGTATATCATCGTAGCAAGAAATTCATACTGAAGACTGATTCTTATTTTGCAGACATTGTTTGTATCCTAGGCATTATTATTTATTACAACGTGAGAAACAAGTACAAAGCTGCCTCATTCGAATCTGAGCACAATTTAAGCACCCTACTCAACATGGATGCTGTTTTATTTCCTTGAGAAACCATGACGTACCAGTCCATCTGATTTTTACCTGACCCTAGGACGCTCCTGCAAGGTTTTCGATAATACCGGCTTTTCTGTCTGTAATGTGCTTTTGAATTGTAATGAGCTTCGTAAGCTTTTGCTCTGTGGCAATATTTTCTTCATTGAGGGCAGTCGCTGTTGTGTCGTCTTTTGTTTCGTGAAGTTGGACGTATTTTGTTTTCTCAAAAGCACGAAAAAAATGTCATGAATGAAGAAAGGAGGGTCCTAAAAATTTGCTATCGGTTAGGTAGTTCAGAGCGCCGTGAATTACTATTACAAATACAGAAATCAGTGCCACAAAGTGCTCGCATTCCAGCACTGTTACGGGCTGCTATACAGGGAGCACAGCAGCCTACCCAGAGAGAACGACGGTTGTATGTAAGCACGTTCCAAAATTGAATCAAAATGCCGCCGTCTTTCACCGTGTTTCTTGCAAGTGAAATCGAGAATTGCGGCATTGTCACGTACAGTTGGCAGGAACGTTTATGAAATGTGGCAGGAACGTAAAGCTGTTGAATCGGAAAAAATAGCTAGATTAGGAATAGCGCACGTGACCACACGCATATATATGTCTGAGAAACAGTTTGCTTTTGTTTCCACTGAAGTAGACGAATGTCATATGGTGTAGAGGCAGTGAAATGTGCATAAATATCTGTGCATTTTTGGAATATAGTTGTTGGAAGTCAGCGCGTCTATGTCCACCACTGTTTCCATATCTTGTATTATCACGCAGTCAATCATTGCTTACATTGTCAAGAAGTGGTGACTGCCGTCCGGAGAGCAGAAAGGCCGCGAAAATGGTGTCTAAACAAATCTCTTCATTTGGGCTGACTTGCGCCCACAATGGACTAAATCACCCGGCGGCGGCGCAGCAACAAGCATGCTCTACGGTCATCGAACAGAATGTCTGCCGCTGTCCGTGCCCAATTTAAAGCTGACAGCGAACTTTCGACATGCGTGCAAATTTACCAGAACAATCTGGAATAACGTAGAAGCAGCTCTGCCTGGATGCGATCAATAGATTTAAATCTGATCGCGTCTTGCATCGCAAACAAAGCGATAAAGCGGTATGCCGGACGCTTTGAAGAATGAACAAACAAGCACTGCAAAGATTCGCGGCATTACTCATCTCTCAGAGAAGCATTGACTCGATGCATTGAAACAAATCAGGCGACTCGCAAAAAAAAACGGATCGTGCGAAAATAAATACAGAGTGTGGAAACACAGCGTCCTCTAGATCGCATAATATGGCTTTAGACGGAAGACATGGGCAACTTCTGGTCGTACGCGGCGTCGCTGACTTCATAGAGCTGACTTCATAATCCACTTCACCTAGCCGACGAAGAACCTTGTACGGGCTGAAATAGCAGCGCAAAAGCTTTTCACTCAATCCACGGCGGTGAATGGGCGTCCAAATCCAGACTTGGCCTCCTGGCTTGTATTCCGCGTTGAATCTTCGTAGGTTGTAGCGCGTGGCGTAGGGCCGCTGCTGGTTTTTGATCATTATTCGGGAAAGTCTTCGGTCTTCTTCTGCCCGTTGAAGGTAGGTGGCGACGTCGACGTTTTCTTCATCGGTAACGTTGGGCAGCATGGCGTCTAGCCTGCTCGTGACCTCGCTGCCATAGACGAATAGACGAGCCTAGAAGGCGTCATCTGGGTGGCCTCCTGCACTACGATGTTGAATGCGAAGACGACGTAAGGCTGGATGACGTCCCAGGTCTTGTATTCGGCATCGACATGCATGGCGAACATATCGGCGATGGTTTTGCTCAGGCGCTCAGTCAGTGCGTCGGTCTGCGGATGGTGTGCAGTTGTCCTCCGTTGGCTGGGACGACAACGGTTCAATGGGGTAGGACGCTCACTTCTTCCTCCAAGACACTCTGTGCAACGGGATTTTCCAGAGTTCTCATCGAAGGGATGGCCAAGTCTGTCGAAAGCGTGATCAGCTTGGATTGCAGGTCGATGGTCGCCTGATGCTAATTAAGGAAATTCATGCTCAAGATCACTTCGCGAGAACATTGCCGTAGCACAACGAAGGTCACAGGATAGATAAGTCATTTGACAGTCACTTGTGCTGTGCATCGTAGTGACGGCGTATTGAGGTGGCCTACTGCGGTGCGAATATGTGGGCCGTCCCAAGCGGTCGAAACTTTCCTCAGCTGCGCAACGATTGTTTCATTCGTCACAGAGTAATTTGCTCCTGTGTCGACTCGAGCGGTAATTTTCCGCCCGTCGATAGTGACTTCTAAGTCGGACGTCCTGGTTCCTGCGTTGCATGTCGCCCTGGGCGTCGGGTCAGTGCTTCGTCACGTATGCGAACCGTGCTTGGGACGTGCCGTCCAAGCTTTTCTCGGTAGTGGCGTCTATTTGAAGGTGGTGCGCATCGTAGTCGAGGTTGTCATTGTTTGCGGTGTCGGCGCGTCGAGGGGGCGGCGCCTTCGTGCGGCATGGTCGTTGGAGGATCTTCAGTGTTTCACTCAAAAGCAACCTCACCTCCAGAGGTTGCTGTCTTTAGTTTCCCTTGTGGGGGCTGGGAGACCTTCCTCGTACCGCGGCTGCGTAGCTGCGGCGTTGCGACGCAAAGCGCGAGGCGGACGGCGAAGGTGAGAGCGAAAGGCGGTTCGGCGCGTACTCCTCTCGACGCAGGTACTCGTCGATTTCTTGTGGACGTTGGCCGAAGCGTGGTCGTGGTGCGTCAACGGCAAATCTGCGAATACCGATACGTCGGTACGGGCAGTGACGAAGAATTCGGGCCGTCCTCACCTCAATGGAAGCACAACAGTCGGTTGTCGGAAGCCCTCCAGGCGTCGCATTTCCTGAGGCTTGAGCGTCTCTCATAGGTTGGGCGGGCGGGGCAGAGAGGCGGCGTTCGGGAACAACTGGTTTATGTCGGAGAGGACGTAGGGGTTGTCGTTGGGGCTGAGGAGTGCGTACTGCAACGGCGTAGGTCATGGCCTGGGGTTCTGTGGCCGTCGTGGTGCCAAGTGCCTGTTGCACTTCTTGCCGTGCCACGTCCATAAGAGTCCCTGCTTGCGGCTGGGGGAGGATGACAGTAATCGGCTTAGCTCCTCGCGGACGATTTCGCAGATCACCTCCCGCAAGTTGTCGCTGGTGGTGGTCGTCGTGTCCGGACACATTGCGCAGATAGAGGAAGGGCGGTTGTACTGCCGCGCCCGGACGTCGAGGGTCTTTTCGATCGTGCAGGCTTCTTGCATGAATTCCTCGACAGTTCTTGGCGGCTGGCGGACGAGGCTGCCAGAGAGTTGTTCTTTCACGCCGCGCATTAAAACTGAACTTTCTTTTCCGCGGTGATCTCGGGGTCCGCGCGGTGAAATAGGCGCTTCATCGCTTCGACGTATCCGCGGACGGGCTCATTTGGAAGCTGGATCCTGGCTGGTCTCGAGGAGTCGTTCGGCTCTTAGTTTTCTCACGGCACTGGTCAATACCTTCAAAAGTTCCGTGTTGAATAGCCGCCATGTCGTTAGGGACGACTCGTAGTCTGCATAACATGTGCGTGCTGAGTCCTCCAGAGCGAAAAATACGTGCCCAATTTTCGCCACATCATCCCAATTGTTGAATGACGTTCCGCGCTCAAATTGGTTCCACAATTCTTCGGGTTCTTTGACTAGGGATCCATGGAAAATTGGCGGCACCCGCGGCTGCTGCCGTATGATCGGTGTCGAAATCTTCGGCAAGGTTTCGGTGCTCGTAGCAGCGTCTTTTCGCTGTCTGGTGCGGTCCGGCAAAGTCCCGAACTCAGGCTCCTCTCCCTGAAGACGTCGGCTGGCTCGCTGAGCTGCTGGCTCGTCCTCGGGTGCCAAGCGCAGAGTGCTGGCGTCACCTCTTGAAGGAGGTGTCCGGTACATGAAAGGCCACCCAGCACCTCCACTAAATCTCGCGAAGTGGTGATTGCAGTCCAGAGAGGAGAAAGGCTTGGAAAATGGTGTCTAAACAAAACTCTTTATTTGGGCTGACTTGCGCTCACAATGCACAGATCACTCGGCGGCGGCGTAGCAACAAGCGTGCTCGGCGGTTGTCGAAGAATGCCCGCCGCTGTCGGCCGTGCTCATTTAAAGCTGATAGCGAACTTTCGAGATAAAGCGTGCAAAGTTAGTAGAACATGCTAGAACAACGTAGAATCATCTCTGACTGGATGCGATCAATCGAGATAAATCTGGTTGTGTCTTGCGTCGCAAATAAAGCGATAAACCTGCGTGCCGACAGCTTTCAAGAATGAACAAACGAACACTGCAAAGATCCGCGCCAATATGGCCCAACAAGTCGCAGTTTGGACATTTAGGAATGAGGGTGTGTGGAAAAAACAGCCTCTCAAACCAATCGCCTAAAATATTGGTAGACACAAGGAGACGCCCATGCTCCATTTGCTGGTACAGATTCGAAGGAATTGGGTCGCGAGGCAGATATAGAATAAATTGGGTTCAGAGCAAAAGCACCGGCCAACATTTGGTATAAACAAGAAAAAAAACATTCTTATGAATTTCGTTTAAACTCAGCAGGATTACATGAGACCAGATGACTGGCTACAAACATTTCGCAAAAGTTGATTTCACAGCGCTGCTATTTTAGGTATATTATTTAGCAGACTGTCGTCAAAGCTTTCTTCCCGCTGATAGAGCCGATTCCTCTATGCGTTATACGCGTTAGCTTGTCATCCTTTCCTTTAGTACAATTACAACTTCAGCTTTTATTCTCACCACGCAGTTGTTTAATGTAGATGTGATTACAAGAGCTTGGTTTATATTCTGTTATGTTCTTCACATCAACCTATCAGCCCGAAACATTACTTTTAAAAAGAAGAAAACAATTGGAACGATTCGTGCAACCTGTTTTGCGACGCTGCCTGTCTGTGCCTAAGTACCCAAGGACAAATAATTACCTGGCTGTGTAAAGAAAGGGGAAAATGCTCACAGGGCGGTTACGACAGTGTAACGCGATAGTCAGCGATAGCTGTTTGAGGCGTTTAGTCAGGTAATGCACCCCAGCACTGACAGGCGGCTGCTCCAAGCAGAGCCACCCTTAGGCTTATGCGACCCAGGTTGGCCTGACCAACTGGTGAGTGCACTAGCACCCGCCGGTTACGTTGACAGCGACGGCGACAAGAAAGCCAGGGATGAGCGCCTAACAGCAATCGCAGTAAAAAAAAAAACTCAGAACATCGCATGCGGATTTCACGAAGCGTTCGCATTTTCGATTTTAACTTTGTGCGCAAATTGTATTCCGTAGACAGTTGCAACTTGGCAGTGACATTTCAAGAAGCAACTCAAGAGATGCGTTCCGTCGAGTTTCTTCGAGAATACGCCGCATTTCATTACATCGATCTGCAACCTGACGCTACCACGCGACCGGTGACAGGTCGCCGTTTTCATTGAGAGGAACGAAGACTTTTAATTAAGCCCCTATCAGATTTCACCCTTTATCGTCTTATGGTCGATATGCTATGATTATGTCCTTTTTTCACACTGGAAGTTGCCCAAAAGTGTGAGTGGAGGACGTCGTGTCAGAAGTGGCTGCGAGGCCTCACTTCCTGGTGCGCCAAGGGTGGCGGGGAGGCCGTTCGTTAGACTTTGCACCCTGCTTACCCGAGCGGAGGCTGTTGTTTGGAACGCCGGCATTCTCGACAAGCAATAACTGCTGACATTTTGTCCCTTGTCGAAAGGAACTCGAAGAATGCCTGGATGAGGCAGGCGCTCGATTAGTTGACGCTCCGAGCAGCTTCCCGGCGCCCAACGCTCTGACAGCGAGAGCTGTCGTTCGGATTCTTTCTTTCAAGCTTGTCGGTAGTGAGTGCCGACAGCCGCGACGCTCAATACGGAGCCAAGAGAGGAGTTTTTCGTTCAGATTACAGCCACATCACTTTATTGTTGCCCGGCAAGAATGGATTGGGAAGATGAAACTCTCGGGGAAATGCCTTCCCTGCGCTTTACTAAACGATAAAAACCAAAATCGGGACATTTTTACCCCTTTTGAGGCCATCTGTGGGCCGATCCGACGGCAGTGCGTAGCAGTAGACTTTCATTTTCATTTGCATGACATGACACATTGCATACATTTCTTTACATCCACAGTTACTTCACCATTTGTCTTCTTTGTGCTCGTTTACATTAGACTCCCTTGGAAGCTTCTGTCCCGTGTGTGATCTCTAGTGTTTACTGATGCTCGGTTCTTGAGGTGGCTCGCACGCAGCAACTTCAACGAAAGAATGCTATCTGTAATGTTATCTGGCACGCGCGCGCCGCTCTGCGGTCTCCGCTCCTCTTCACAGCTCAATTTTCTTCTCTCCCTTCACCTTCCACGGTAGCCACCAGCTTTGTGTTGTTACCGGGGCAACCACACTCAGGTTGGGCATTCCCCCATCCGCGTCAGAACATCCTCCGTCTACGGTTCCCACCCTCGAGGTCCTTATCGGGCAGCCACCTTCCGGCCTCTTTCTTTTCTCCCCTACAGTGGAGAGGGGTTTGGCTCTCTCCGCAATGCTGCTTGCCAACCGTGGAAGAGAGCAGGTGACCCTCGGAGACCTGAGAGAGTTTTTCCCGACATCTGGGTTCTAATGCTATCGCATTAAACAAGCAAAGACAGCAAATCCCCCCCCCCCCCTCCCACATGGTCACGTAACAAACATTCCTTTCTTGCGTCACACCCCACTCTTGCGTTCGAGAACTCTGAGGCTCCGAGACATGAGACGCCCTCACTTGGCCGGGATAGGCAATGTGTTCTGGGCTGCTTTGTGAGTAGTGAACGTAGAATAATTGAAAGCTATAGCGCTCAAGGCCTGAGTACTCTATACTGGAATAAAAAAGAAGGTGACAACACAGGCATTGATTTGCCGCTGTTTCATGATACAAGCCCCAGTGTTACGCAAACATATTGAGCAATGCGCGAATAAGATATGCCAGTGGAAAAAAATCATTGGCTCAAGGAAATACGCTTTTCCATCATGCAAAGAAAACCATGAATTATTTATACATATGTCTTCGTGCTTAGAAATGAAACATGCTACTGAATCTTCTTTTGCAAACTCATGTTTCCGGAGAAAGTATCTCTGCTAGGTGTGGTACGTAAGAGCTTTTCGCTCAATGCGGTGCTAAAACCTCTCGCATGATTTAATGTCAAATGTCCTTTACACGTTATAAATTTTGGAGTTATAGTTTTTTACATAACAGATTGGAGTCTAACATATTACTGCGCTTTCTGCACTGACTTTTAAGATGTGTTTTACTCCTCCCCACAATATTCAGTCTTGCCGTCGGCGCAAATCATATCAAAGACGGTAATGACAAAATGTGCCATAGAAATTTCAGCGGTGTTTGTGTTGAATTAGTTTTACAAATGCTGTTTTTCTATCTAAATTCTGCGTCCGTCGAGTCGCACAAAATATTTGCTTCCAAGGAAGCGCCTTGTGCTTACAGTCATGCGTGCCGCCAGGCTTACGAAATAATTAGAGCATTAATAATTCTCTGGTTTCGATTCCGATGAGTCTACGGTCCGTCTTTTCCAATATGGGGATGGTTTCCTACTCTTTCAAGGTATTGCGATGCATTTCGAGCCACGTAAAATGCATCTGAGGTTTCCATCGAGCAAGGACATCTTTCAAGCGAGGACAACTTTCAAGGAGCAAGGACAACTTTATCTGTTAAGTAAGCATTGTTTTCCGCGAAGATAATGTGAGTTAGTTACACAACGCACGATCGCTAAGGCCCATTCTTAGTTTTAGCTCAGAATGTTGCGAGGTAACCAGAAGGCAAAGGGTCTTTTCTCTCGTGGGCACGATGCCCTAAAGAAGAAACTGTGAACGTGACCTGTGGCATAGTTTTGCTATCCAGTCAACCACGCTTGATGGGGAACGCTTGCCGCGCTGATTGTGAATTTCAGTTTGCCAGACACACGGGACTATTATAAACAAAACCCCAGATAGTGGAGCGTAAAAGCAGGATTATGAGCGGAACGAAAAATTACAGAGCCGCCTAATTCTCACTATGCGACGACAATGCATTTGATTAGGTCTTCTGCCCGGCTTTAGTTCCTTCATTCTCTTGAAACTATCTTCTTCATGTTTTCTTTAATGCTTTGCCATGTATTTCCTTGATCAATAAAGGTTGTCTCCTACACTATGCCGTTGAAGATGCTGAGCAGCCTTGCTTTCTTTTTTGATGAGTATTCTAAGGTGTTCTAATTTTTGCTTATTGATTATTCATACTTCTTACTCATTATTACTTTTACAAAGCAATTTGTTCTTTTTTTGCACATTTTCCGGGGTTAATGTTGTGACAGCCACCTTGCGGCCCTTCCTCCTCTCTCCTTATTGGAGCGGGGGTTTCCTTCTGTCGACTTTGTCACCTGACAATCGTGGCACGTGGTAGATGGTTTGCACAGCACTACCCCGCACGGTGTCTTTTATTCGCGATGGGGCTTCCAATGATAAAGTTGTGAAAGACAATTTCTGAGATTCCATATAAATGCAGAGTTCCCACACTCCAAGCATGCTGGTGGTCGTTTGGGAGGCGGTGCTTTACTTGGAGCGCCCAATATGCTTTCTATTATGATGGCGTGGGTACAAGTTCTTGAGGCTGCACTGCACGCTGTGCCACAGAATAAATACGTATACAGCTGTGCTGTTGTGGTGTAGCCATAAACTGAGAGGGGAGGGTAAGTAAAGTAGAAACGCTCTGTCAGTCTTGTTCATTGAACACGACAGTAGAAATTGATCCATAGTGGTGATGAAAAAGCGCCGTCTTCTGACTTTTTGAGCGGCGTCCAGATGCGAGCAGTTGTCTCACATCATTTGTTTTAGTCAAATGTTTTAAGGAATCCCCCACGGTAGACTAAGTTTATAAACGTAGTAAATTACTCATTAGCATATACCACAGCGTAACCATACGGCTACATAGGAAAGCTATAAAGCTTCCACAGAAACCTCGTAGTTAAAGAAATATTCGTCCTAGTCCGGGCGTGTTTTCGAATTACCAGCTGTCTCTTTAACCGCTGGCAATCTTTAGGCGAGGTGTCTTGAGCCCCGCGGGAGTACAAGTGTTTCAGCACACTCGCTTCGCCAGTTGTAGCCACAACCGAGTGCAGCAGGCACATCGCGATCATCTGCCGCAAACAACGCTGACCTGGCCCATCATCACGCCTCTGTGGCACTGCAGTGGTTATGCAACATACGGCTGACAGTTGTCACTGAAAACGACTCTCCCTCTGAACGTGAGTATCCAGGACGGATGAAGTTCAGAATAAGTGAAGCTGGGGCCTCACTTTAAGGTATGGACCGATGCGATTGCTGGCTACTCCAGTAGGGTCATGTCATAATTCTTGACGCCTTCATCAACACTATAGATGACGCCAGTTGATGTTTTTGGCGAGTAAAATAAACATGCGGCCGTTCCATACCGTCAAGCTCGGCTACGTTGCGCAATGATTATTGCGTAGCCGCCTCACGAACATTTGTTCGATAGTGTTCCTGTGGGCATTCTCTTCAGCACTTTTGATTTTGCTGGACACGCACGCGGACCTGTGTCGACAATTCTTATGCGTCAAGTCTGCTCATCCTGTCGACGGGCAGCACAGGAAACATGAACATCTTTTTCGCCAGTGGCTAGGCGCAATTTGAACTGCGGCCTTGCTTTTTTTACCGATAAAGCCTTCTGTAGCCGTCCCTTCGCCTTACGGCTAAGGACAGTAACGAAGTCATCGTCAGTTGTGACTTCGCTGGGTGTAACCTCAGGATATCATCGCTGTCTGGGTTGCTCGGGAGACTGTTCAGCGTCCTCTAGATGCCAGTCGGGCATCACGCCACGCTGGATGGAAGCCCGTGTGGATCCATTATCATGGCCGTCAAATGGCGAGTGGCGACCCTTGATTCTCGACAGGATTTGACAAAGAAAAGTGAAGATGGCCAGCAAGCACTCCTCAAACAGACATTTCAATGTCCTCGGATACACTTATCCAGCTCTCTGTATGAGAATAGCATATAACTTTCCTTCCTAGAATTGTTTTCCTTCTTTTATATTCGTGTCGTTTCAGGGCTCTGCAGCCGCGCACTCAAGTCCGCTACGACACTTAACAGCTAATACCTCTTATAATGCGAAAACAACACTTAATTTCTTCTAATATGAGAACCACTACCAGCAGAGCGGTGCAGCTAACTTTGAATATGTTATAGTTGAGAGTATAGCTTGCCTCCTAAGCACAGCCTGGCGCTTTCCTCTTCCCATGCACGGGCTTCCGTGAGATTAAATATACAACAGGTGGCCTCACTCTGCTTAATACAACCTCTTTCAGCGAACTTACCTAATCAACTTGGCACGCGTGTACGGCTTAGCAGGAGCTGGTAAAAGCTGTTCATCGCAGGTGACCGCGTTGCCGAAGCATTTTCAGTCATAAACTGGTGCAAACGTTCCACTTAACGATCTGTTGCAAGTCCCTGCACACAGGAATTCGCTTTTGTTTTTTGCGCAATCGTGCGAGAACACAGCAAGTCTAGTTAATTAGCACTCCTGGAGGGAGGTAGCATGTCGCAGAAATGAGGTTTTAAAAAGTTTTGATCTAAAATATTCAGGTCCAGTTCCAGTGCCACGTGGTCTTCTTGCGAAAACGCTGACTGAATGTGGACTAGATTGTTAAAAAATTCATTCTCATTTCACATTCCGAATTCCTTTGTTAGAATATATGCGTCCCATAAGGTAAAATGGCTTGGAAGGAAAGTTTGTTTTGCGTATACTTTTTCGCAGCTTGTTACTGCTGTTTTTGGAAGGGGATACAAGGCAGCACCGGGAAAGGGTGGCAGAGAGGTAAGAGCGTTGAGAATAAGGCCGCAGAACTTTTACAGCTGCCCTTATTATACACGCAGCACTAATTATGCTTCATAGATCTGGGTTGCGCCGTGGAAGTGTGTAATGCTTATTTTATATTCAAGTGGTTGTGACGAATAGAGAGTTCCTGATTCACTGATACGCGACCTACCGGCATTCACGTGGACGTAAAACGTTAATTCTTCAAGTTTACTTTGACGTTCCTGGCCGCGTTTCTACGGAAATTTCTTTTGTTTCATTCACGGTTTTCAGCCCGGTGAGCATTTTTGTTTTACACAAATAGTAATTGAAATCAGGGAAATTTCATGTAATTTTAATGTCAACGTGCATTTGTTACTTGCGGGAAAGCGTCACAATATATGCGACCTGTCCACGCTTTGCTACTCTTAGAGAAGTTACGCGCCTAAAATTTGGACATGTCTGTACCTGTACAGTATATTTTCGAACACTATTGGTAAAACATGCAATACAGACTGTAGTGCGTATTTATACACGTTTCTTGTACTTCACAAGTTTTCGCTTGCGTGAAAAATTAAACGTGGTAAACACGCACCGCTACCAATTAGCGCTGGCATGATGTGCCGCAGAAATGTTAATCTGCATGCGCAGCTGCGTATCTTGTATAACAATCTAACGCTGACAGACTAAAAGAAGCACCATCTAAAAGCTAATATCTGTTACCAAAGTTTGAATGATTTCGTGTACTCTTGTTAATTTCCATCCGAAATGGATTTCAATAAAGGTTGCTAACGAAAGTGCGCTGCAAATTTCTGAATCTAGATACAATGTGATGATAAAAGATTGCTGAGCCAGCGCACCGAATTTAATGCTGTGTTGTTATGCTGCAAATCTCTATTCCAAAAAGTGTCTTCTAAATGCAACTATTGAGCCACCCAGCAGAAATTAGTCAACAATCTATGCATTCAAAAGGATCCACCTGTTTTCGGATGTCCGCAAACACTGCTAGTACTATGCGTCAGAAGCCATCTCTGTAACTCAAAACGCCTATGCTTAAAATTTTTAGGCAAGCTTTCCTCAAAGACCACGAATATGCGAACATTAAACGTGCATGAACCGTTATTGTCCTGTTCTTATATTTCTATTTTTATTACTCAAGTGTACAAGCTTTTTTCTTGCACGTTGAGTACATTCGATATAAACAGCTACGTAAGGCATTCAAAGCAGAGGCACTTATTTTTATTAATCCAGTCCAGGCCAATACGTCGTCAAAGAAGAAGGCTTTGCAAAATGATAATACTAAGTAAAATGTTGCATAAAGGAATCAAGCCAAGAAAAACAAGAGACAAAAGAAAAAGAAAACGTCAAAGCCACTAAAAAAATCACATGACTAATAACTTTTGCATTACATGAAGCACATATCAATGCCAAATTCATGAACAGGCAGTTCATTCCGTTCGGTTCTGCTTCCGGAAAGAAATGAATATTACAAGGAGTTTGCAGAAGCCAGAAAGATAGCTTTGTTGCTTGTGCCGTTCCATAGACCGCCGAAGATTCACGGTCCCCATCCAAAACACCCTTCTCACTTGATGCCCTTCTTCCCCTTTCCGGGCTTTCCGCATGCGATTGATGGCCCTATTTAAACCCCGCCAATGATGAACGCTTTTCCCAGATGAAGACAAGTCTCCATGTCAAAACGCTGGCGAGCACCCCAAGTCTTTCGCCTTTCTTGTTTTGTTTTTATGTGTCAAGAAACCATCTGCCTTGTCTCTACCATGAAAGGATAGGAATTTTAACAAAAACAACGCTTTTATAAGCCGGAAAATCACGTAAAAGCGATGTACACGCCCTACCGCCACATGAAGGTTCGTGCAGCGGCAGCGAGCGACGTTTTTACGAAGAAACACTTTTTGAAAGTCTTTAAGAGAAAATACCGCCGAAATACAAAAAAAAAAGTGCGGCGAGCATAGCTGACGGTGCCAAAAGGTCTCGTGATCAAAGAAATAGAAAATAGGCGACGAGGATAAAGGTTAGTGGCAGACACGAGCGCTGAAGTTTTGCCTCGAGTAATGTGCACTAAAAGCTGCCTTTAGTCGTTGTAACGCAACACGTTCAGAACCGCAATATCTCAACGGCGTTCACGCTGTGTGTGCTTGCTACGCGGCCGGCGAAGCGGTTTCGTTCGCATTTCAATCCTACAATCGGCTACTTTGTGGAGGCTGCGAGTGTAATGGAATAGAAAAGTGTTTGTTTCTCTATTTTTTAGTATCCTCTCATGGAGATGCGCGCATGCATGCACGTCGTCAGCAATTGAAGCCTTATGCGAGCGCATGATCTTTCATGTTTTGTGCGCATTGGAAAGGCGAATATGGTTTTAGATGGGCTTAAATATAGCTGAGCAGTATCACATGCACGCACCGTCACCTCTGATATGGCTCATTAAAGAAAGTTTCCTAGCGCGGGTAAGCATGCAATCAGTGCGTGAGGCGTCGTTACGCAAGGCAGGGTATTTTGTGAGGAAAACTTTCAGCCATGCAGCTGATACGTGTTCGTGAAGATTGTACACGCATCCCCTGCCGACAGCTGTCGCCAGGGGGCGACAGCTGCTGCTTGGCGCAACATACCCCCGATTTGTTTTCGCTTACTACCCGCAAAAACCAATCCACGAACGTATAAATGACAACGACCACAACAGAATGAATCACAAGAGTTGTCTGCGAACATTCTTGCTGCGTAGTTGGTCAATAAACACGCGATAATCGACAGTACAGTGCGTGGCTTAGGTGAAATGCGCATGCAGTTTTTCACCCAGATGTGGTGTTCAATGAATTCTTTAAAGCGCGACTGTTGCTTGCATGCTTTTGAGGATCCCTCGAAACATCCGTGAAAACTTCACGACATCATACAATGCACCGAAGGTCATACGCCGATGTATAGATGGGTCAGCGCAATCTGCAGTTTGATCTGTAGTTGCAGCTGCCCTCTATAACTTCACGTAGCTTCTTTGACACCCAGTGAGATTACAGCGAGACGCACGCTATGCAGCGGAGAGCCCCCATCGGAATAGTTGAGGGGCAGAGGCAGCCCGTACTTGCATCCACCGCCGTCACCACTCATATGCTGACTTTCGGTTTCCGGATTGCGGCCGAGTTTCTGGTCTTTGGAAGTGACGTCTCTGATTGGACGGATTGCAAAAACGTCACACGGCGCTTCATTTTTCGCAGGTGCTTTGAATCTGGAAAGATTTCGATGCTTTCATTGCCTGTTTTTTGTAGCGATAGCTACATTACGCTAGCATTTCGAGTCTTCAGCGTGGCGGCGCCGTGGCTGGTCACGTGGTGCAGAGCAGCTGCCGGCGGCGGGGCGCGCCGGCGAAACCGAGGGTGGGGGGAGGGGAGAGGGGGGAGTGAGGAGAGAGTGAATCAACGTCCAGGGACGAAGATGAAGAAGGAACGCCCAGCGAAACAGAGCGGCGAAAGACTGACTTTGCAATTCGACTGAGCGAGTTCCACTCGGCCAGCTGTAGCTATCGCGTCACACCAGGTTTAACCGGAGCTAAACCACAACCATTTTTTGAGCAGCGCTTCCACCGTTACGCGTAGAAAAAACATCGGTGAGTGTTCCCGAGGAATATTCTATCCAGCTTGCCTAGTTTGATCTTTCCCTGTGCCCCATTATTATTTCAGTAAAATAATCCAAAATTTCGCAAGGATATTTTAAAAACCTGATCAGTGTAATAAGCCAATAATTTAACCACGGGAGAAGGCTGTCTGCGTCATATTAAATGTAGCTTTGATAAGCTGACGCAAATAGTTTTTAACTATGGGTGGACCAACTCAAGCTATTATGATTGTTACGCCAAGATACGCAAAATGTTAGGCCAAGGTATGTAAAACTCGGTTTGACACATCACGGAGTGTTTAACAGTGTACTGAAAAGAAGTGAAAATTTCTGCATTTGCGATGAACATAAAGAGGGTTTTATATTCATTGAGTTACATGTTCTAGCGATTACTGCTAATTTAAAGCGGAATCAAGGTTACCGTTAAGTGCATCTGGGTCTTTCATGTAGGGAGCAATTCTTCAAGAGCGATTAATTCATTCATATGTGAATGAATGAATGAATGAATGAATGAATCGATCGATCAAAGTGCTTATTCGTACATCAAATCTTGCTAGCTAAGTGAAACTACAGGAGGAGTTTCTACTGCTAATGGCTACACTGGTTGTCATCTTAGTGTCTCCGTAAAAAAAATGCAAAAAAGTTCAACAGGTGTTATAATGCATGATCAGCTAATGACTACTATAAAGGGCAATCATAAATAACTGACAGCAATGTAAATTAAAGTGTGATTGATTCTTGACAGAAGTTCGAAATATCGAATGTCGTGGTTAATATAAATTGTAAAATCATACAGGTTGAAGTAAAAATAAAGCCTCGAACGCAGTAACACAAAAAACAGCATTTGAAGCAATCAGCAGCTGCGGTGCAAAAGAGAGAGTGTTTTGTCGGGCAGATTATATCGCAAGATGGACATTCTAAACTAAATTTTATGCAATATTTACATGATTATTGAACTGTATTAACTGATAAAATCTTTATATTTGATTTTAGGAAGAAAGGTCAATCGCAAAATTGAAGGCTGTCAACGTATAAGCTGTCTTGTTTCTTAATTTTTGTCTTGGCAATTGGGTTCGAAATATTGAAAATCGAAAATACGCATTTAAAGGCTTGTTGGGCTGCCTTTCCTGCAAAGCATATTTATAAAATGACGTCGCTCGCATCCCTCATGCATCAAATGCAGGCACCGTTTGTGTATTTGATGATGTGCAGCCTGCGTCACCCTTGTGTAGAGCGCTGGAGCAGTCTGCACCACGCAGTCAAAAGTGAAATTAGAAAGGAGTGCTTAGTTTGCCGGCAAATTGCTTGCACCCAACTTGCTTGCAGATTCATATGAGTCTGCATCCGCTCAAGTGTAGCACTTAAAAGCTAGACGCTAAGACAAGCTGTCGACTTTTAACAGGGGAGGACACTGCTCGATCGCTCTACACAAGGATGACGCACACTGTACAAGTTAAGTTGATTTCGCCGATGATATTACGCCTTCGCCCGCGCAGGGGGTGCAGTCTTGAAAATTTTCACTTGCTAAATGCTCAATGGCTAAAATGTTTATGGTTCTGAAGCACAATTTTGAACGCGATGCCCTGTGGTCTAGTAGGCTGTGTAGCTGAGAAATGGGTGCGAATGAATGGAGCGGTAGTTGAAAAAGCGAGATTCTTAACGTGGTGCTCGGTAAATATTGCGGTTGAAATAAAGAAAAGAGAGACGGCGATAAAAATAACGCCAACTAAATAGCAATTACTTTAGTGGGGCTAAATTGGTGCCCAGATTGCAACAAATTTACCTCTGCAATTTATATTGACGACTAGGTGACATAACTTAACTGTAAGTTGTGCTGGGCAAGTTGCAAGTAATTCATATTGCCACTGCTTGTTCACAGTATAGATAGGTGACATAAGTTAGTCATCCCCACACGTATTCACGGGGACGAAAAAATTTTGTCTTTTATTGGGGCTAAGAAATAGGTGTGTGGTTTATGTATCTTGATGCCGATGATACGTTTGCTGTGTCTCTCCAGAAACATGAAAATTCTTGTTTGTGGAGGGACACAACGCGTTTTCATCGAAGCCATTTTACGGGACCGCACTTAGCAAACTATGGTGCTAAGCACAAAACTGTCGTTACTGCCAAAGATGTTTTTGTAGATTTTCAATCTGGGGACTCAATTGCTTAATATTTAAGGTCATAATCCGATTGGCTCGTATGGTTTCAAGATTGACGTTAAATACCTTTATTTTCTCAGGCACGTGGCCCTCTTGCAGTCGGTGAAATATGAGTTCACTAACAGTAACGATCAAATGGTCTTTATTGATGACAGCCGATGTGTGTTATCGTTTTTGGAACTGCTGTCTCTCTCTCTGAATTCTACAATTTCGCAGAGGCACGGAATAAGCTGTTGCAAGCATTAATCCTGTGCACTGGGTCGCAAGTGACGCCAGGCTTAACGAGATGTTTCCTGAAAAATTGATAACGCTCTGGTTTTAAATCCGGCTGGATTCGCGGTTATTACACAAACGCAGGTGATTTCGTAGATTTTGCAAAAGATTGCGAAGTGCCCCGAGCAGCGCTAAATATTTCAGAGGCTGCTAATCTGTAATGACAGGGCTTAACCTTCTTCTTTCGTTAAATTTGTGACAGAGCTCAGCGGTAGCGTGATATCAGCATGATTTTACCGAATGACTCTATGTCCGGGTTGTGCAACCCAAGACTACTGAAACCCAATCTGCATTTAAGTTTCTGTATATTCTAAAGTAATTCAGAGCGTCATGGCCTTTATGGGTCTGCAAGATTGAATCTTAAGGGCATGGGAACAACAGTTGGGAAAAACGTTTCGGTGACCAGGCAGGCAGGATTAAGCGCGCTAGATTTGGGCGCCCTCTGTTGCTTTCAGCTGTGCAAACTGCCCGGTGTGCGCACTGATATCTGTGTTTTGTTTTACATAATCACATGGGTACATTTAGAGCCTATAGGCGTATGCACTGAATTGTATTGAACTTGGACGGAATTCACTGTGAAAGGGCGTCAAGTGCAGGCCTAAAGGGACACTGCAGACAACTGTAGCTCTTTCTTGATGTTCGAGCTCTTTCCCTCCACTCTATTAAAACTGGGAGTTCTACGCCGAAAAGGGCTCCGTGATCATCGTTTTTAGGCGACAGCGTTATGTATAGCGATAACGTTAGGTACGTAGAAGCGATATCGTTAAATACGTAGGAGTATTTACAAGTAAATTTCATGTAAACGCTACCACAGTTTAAAGGATACACAGGGTAGGCCGAAATATTGAAAATGAGAAAACTAGTGTTATTATGAAATTTTTGGATTAGTAGGATAAAGAATAGTCATGCTGAAGGCCCTTAAGAGCTTGAAGAGCAGCAAATGTTTCCTGTCAGAAAATGTTTTTCAAAAGGCAGCGAGAACGACGAAAACATTAATGGAAAACTACCACTGAGGAAAAGGCGAAAAGTGCGAAAGTTAAGCTACTTTATAAATTAAGCGTAGAGAGAGGGTAGGCACATGGTTGTTGGCGCTAAAGTCTCCCAACCACACGAGAACATCGACGACCTCAGCTTCTGAATATGAGGATCGGTTTTCAAACGACATACGTGGGCTCATCCACGATCACAGCATTAGCGCATTGGTGGGCACCGGAGCCGATTACCGGAGTTACGACACCATGGTTTGGCACCCAGATCCGCACGGCTGGCGGCCACATCACTCCGCTTGGCCAGTGAACAGCTCAGGTCCAGATCCGCAACTCTACGTTAGTTGTCAGCTTCCTGGTTCTCCGTGATTAATCTCGTGACCTGATTATCGGTGTCGACTTCCTCCGTGAGAATCGGGCGGTTATCGATCTCCGGCAGCGCACAGTAACTTTTTGTACATACAATGCCGATGACACTCCTGACACTTTCTCATGCTGCTACGCCCTTCGAGTTTCCATTGAGAGTGTTTTGATCCCGCCACGCGCCAGTGTTTTTGTCAGCGTCGACTGCGATGAGCTCCGTGACGGGACAGCAGTCGCAGAGGGCAATGCAATCTTTCACTGTTGCTGATGCAAGGCATTTGTTCGGCCCGAAGCCTCATCGACCTACATTATGGCAGGTCACAACTACTGGTTACAAATTTTACAAACGAACCTCGGCACCTCTTCCGCGTCACAGCGATCGCGTTCGCCGACCAATTAGCCGATGTTTCTCAATGGTTTACGTGCAAAGCTGTGGGACCTTAGAACCTGTCTCTCGATCACACTGACATCAGCTCAGTGCTAGCACACATTCAACCCCGCGCTCTATGTGCCTTAGTACGTAAATATCCAGCCTGCTTCGCATATTTTGCGAACGTTAAACACACGGTCATTACGAAATACCTCCTTATCACATGCGACGATGCCTGCCCCATACGACAACAGCCGTAACGTATTTCACTCAAAGAACGCGAGGCCATCCAAACCCAAGTGAAGGAGATGCTTAATTACGGCATTGTTCAACATTCTTAGAGTCCGTGGTCTTCGCCTGTCGTTCGGGTTAAGAAGGATGGAACACTGTGCTTTTGCGCAGATTACCGATAGTTGAACACCATAACTTGAAAGGACGTATACCGACTGTCCCGCACAGACGAATCGCTCGACGGAGTTCCCCGCGCCAAATTTTTTTCCTCGATTGATTTAAAGAGCGGTTACTGGCAGATTGAGGTTGATGTACAGGATGGAGAAAAAACTGCCAGCATTACTCCCGACGGCCTATATGAATTTAACATATTGCCCTTCGGTCTCTGCTCAGCGCCGGTGACGTTTCAGCGAATGATGGATACTTTCCTTTCTGGCCTCGAATGGCAAACCTGTTTAGTTTACCTGGATGGCGTGATCGTGTTCTCTGAAAGCTTTGACGAACACCTTAAACGCCGGCAGACTGTAATAGATGCTCTGTGGTCGGGCAATTTAAAGCTCAAGCCTGAAAAATGCCACTTCAGCTACGAACAACTCAACTTTCTCGGCCACGTTCTGAGCGCTGTCGCCTTGTCTAAGCGCTTGTCTTGTGTGTTCTTCCGTTTCCGTATTTTGGTAGCGCTCACCAATAACTTCAAGGATGCATTTCCAACTAGCCCCAGTTGTAGCTCTTTTGACTTCCAACCCGATTCCGATAAAACTGCCGCCGTAGGAGAATTTCTGGCTCCTACTACAAAGAAAACGCTCAAACGCTTTCTTGGTCTGTGCGCCTACTACCGTCGCTTCATCGCCTACTTCTCACAGATTGCCGAAATCCTGACCCGTTTAACGCGTGATGGTGCTCCGTTCGTCTGAACTACCGAGCAACAAGAGGCTTTCACAGAGCTACGCCGACGCCTGCACACAAGCCCTGCTCTTGCTCATTTTGATGAGGTCGGTGCTACGAGATATCCACACCGACTTCAGCAACATAGGCCTGGGTGCTGTTCTAGTGAAACAGCAAGATGACATGGAACGAGTGATTGCCTATGAGAGTCGGGTTTTGTCTCGCGCCAAAATCAACCACTCTACCTCGGAAAAGGAGTGCCTTGCGGTTGTGTGGGTAACGATGAAATTTCGACTTTACGTCTACGGCCGCCATTTCAAAGTCGTGACCGACCTCCATTCATTGGGATGGCTAGCCATCTACAAAACCATCAGGTCGCGTAGCGAGGTGGAGGCTCCGCCTCCAAGAATTTGATTACACAATTGCGTATAAATCTGGATGCAAGCACGAAGATAGCGACACGCTCTTCCGCACACCGGTCGAGCTAACTGAGGACGAGAGTCGTTTCCTTGGAGTGGTTAGCGATTCCGGCGTAATGGCGAGGCAGCGAGCTGACATGAACATGCGGTCTGTCATTGACCATTTGGAGGGCCGCACTGCTGCCGTACCGCGAAAGTTTGTCGGGAACCTGTCATCCTTCTGCATGCGCAATGGCATTCTGTCCATGAAAAACTCGAGCCACAGTGACTGCGCCTACCTCCTCGCCGTGCCGTCAGACCTCCGTGGCGACATCCTTTTTGCCTCTGATGACGAGCCCACCTCTGGTCACTTCGGATTTATACGCACCCACGCTCGAATGCGCCATGGTTATTATTGACCAAAACTTGCAGACACCAACCTCCGCTACGTCCGAGGTTACCGTGAATGCCAGTGCTGCAAATCCCCTCCCTCAAGCCCGCGGGTTTGCTCCATGCATTCGCACCGCCTCGCACATCCTTTGACCAAGTCGGCATGGTTCTTCTGGACCCATTCCCGGTATAATCGGCCGGTAATAAGTGGATCATTGTCGCAACAGACTATCTGACATGCTATGCGGAAACCAAGGCTGTGCCGCGTGGTTCATCGTCTGAAATCGCGCTGTCCTTCATGCACCGCATTTTTTTACGACACGGCGCCCCATCCTACATAATCACCGATTGAGGAACGGCTTTCACAGCGCAGCGCATGCACGAGGTACACAGGTTGAGTCACACGAGCCGTCGAAAGACTACTGGCTACCATCCGCAGTCAAATGGGCTCACTGAGCAACTCAACAAACCCATAGCGGATATGCTCGCAATGTAAGTACGTAGACGTCCAGCATAAGACTTGGGACGAGATTCTCCAATATGTGACTTTCACGTACAGTACGGCCGTACGAGAAACAATGCACTCTACGCCATTTCGCCTTGATCATGGGAATGATGTGCACACAGTGCTGGATGCCATGTTTCTGTGCACTACCGACGACCGAGCGCTCAAGCCACATGCCGAGGAATATGTACAACAAGCGGAGGAAGCCCGTCAATTCGCCCGCAAGCACATCAGGCGGCAGCAGGGGACAGATGCACGCCGCTACAACCAGCGACACCGGCACATCAAGTATCAACCTGTCGACCAAGTGTAGATGTGGACCCCTGTCTGACGCCCTGGCTTGTCCGAGAAACTCCTATGCCGCTACTTTGACCTCCACAGACTGTTGCGTCGCATCACGGATGTGACTTATGAAGTTCTGCCCGCCGGTTTTGTGCGCAGTGCGCGCCATCGACCTCAGCCTGATGTAGTGCACGTACTATGTATGAGGCCCTCTTTTACGCACTCACTGACAGCCTTTCTACGTTTGATGGTTTTGTCGCACGGAGCCCGTTTTCCTCCTGTCAATTTTCCTCTGCGTTTTTTGTTTCCTCGTTACCCCCTCCATTTAACTCGTAGCGCCATAATGGTGTCCAGGTTTTTTTTTTTTCGGGAGGGGGAATAATGCCACCAGGTTCCCCAGGTAGCACCAAGGAAATGAAGGTTTGCACGCGCGACCTGAGGACTTTTCGGGGAACGCTGTCGGTGAACGGTGTCTCAGTCCTTGCTTCCGTGACAATATGTTGATTAACGTCTATTCGATAAAAACTCATTTGAACTTTTTTTTTCAAACCTTGAAGCCAATTTTCACGGTTCGTTGACGCTGCGTTAATGTTTAGTTTAGCAGAAAACGATGAAACAAAAAACTGTTATGGTTTTAACAGGGCTAAACTGAGTAAACGTGCGAAATCAAGCGCTTAGCATAGTTTTGCATAGTCCTGTAGTACAGTGGCCAGCAAGGCTGATCTGTTCATGCTGACGAGGGTTCGAATCCCAGTCGCGGCATTGTTCATTTCTCTGAGTTGGTCAACGTCACCCTCAAGACAAAGCTTCACACAAAGCTCTTGGTTGGAACCTTGTTAAATATGGTTCCCCACAAGGTTGAGCTTCACGCACAATTTTTGGCTGGAACCGTTTCAAGTAGTGCTTTGGCACCTCTAAAATACACTCACTCTGCATGCAAACGTTTTGAGGAGACAGGAAATTGTTTTCACACCAAATCCATCTCATCCAAGATATGCGAAATTATCTGCTTTTGCTATTGCCACTATTACTACGCCCCGACTGAAAAGCTTTCCTTTGTGATATGCTTTCACCGAGTTCTGAAGTGCCAGCATATCATTGATTGTGCAGACAGCGTTTATAGAGCGAAAATACTTTTCAAAATCGCAGTGCTCCTTAGGTTTAGTGCAGCAGTCAGTGAAACCACAGATTTTCAAGGCAGATTTTTGGTCATGAGGGCATACGCCAACATTTTTGCTCAAGAGGAGAAATTTCCTGCACGCTCCTTTATGAACTGGCTTAGTGTAGGTAGGGTCAGAAGAAGCTGCGATTTTTTTGCATGACCGCTGAGTGGCTATGATGCTCTGCTGAAGAGCATAACATGCAGCCGCAGCAGTAGATCTTTTGTTTTGTGCAAGAAACGCTTGCGTGGCAAAATTTTAAAGCAGCTAAGCTGCTCAACCTCATCGCGTTATATTTGAAGCACTACACAACCCCATGCGTTACTGTCCGGGAGCTCCTTTGACAAGGGAATTTACATTCTGTCAGTGTAAACGGCAAATATTCGTTTTTATACCAGGTATTGCATAGATCCTGGCCCGTATTTTCGAAATGCAGAAGACATTTTCAAAACTGCGCTTCTTGTTTCTGTTCCAGACATGATATTTTGCTAGTTTATGCCCGAGACATGAGCAGATGGCTGTTAGCCTCTTATTGCAACACTATACGCAGCCGGAATATGATTTTAAGTATAAAACATTTTTCGGCGACATAAGACTTGGTAGGCGGTCCGCTGATGATGATGGACTTTTATGACGCAAGATCGTCACGATTAAACTGTTCACATGTCTCTAAGATTTATTAATTGTTTGAATTGTGTTAAATTTGAAGTAAAAACAATAGATACTTATTGTACGAGGCCTACTAAAGGTCTGCTGTGATTTATGCTGAAGAGTGGTCTGAAACCAGACATAGGCATCCTCAGTCATTTTATGTGCACCGAAGTAGAAATACCATGGCCGAAAAGTTCCGTCTGCAGAACAAAAATGGTACCTACGCGAGCGGGCATTCGAATCAATAGAAGTAAACACGAAATTCAAACCAGTAATCACTGTCAAAATACGCTCCTGGTCAAAATTCTTGTTCCGTGGACAACATATGTCTCGTTGTGCAATCAAAACTGAAATAAGGTATCCTCACCTGAGCGTGTATTATTTTCTTTCTATTTTTATGCACAAATGCTTGCTGAAAAACTGAACCGGCATCGAAAAGAAGTGTTGGTGTTCGCATGGCAGCCTAAGATAAGAGGTCCGGTTCAGCTTCTCCGAATTTTTCCAAAATGCTTCTGAGAAAGCAAAACTCAAGCGACATTTGAAAAATGCCCAAACAATGCACGGTGTCATTTCCTCGTAACCAAACATGCCCGCACAATAGGTCTAAAGGTCACCGAAAGGCGTATTTGCCTCCTTTGTGCTTTTCTTGCTTGAAGGCACCACGCTCGTAGGAAGCAGGTCGCTGTCTTTAGCTCATGGTTTCGTTTTACGAAAACCTAGTGGAGCGCTCTGGAAAACACCTAATGCAATGGTCTTCGTCCATTTCCGTATGCACTGCTCCGCTAACTTTTCGGAAAGCTACTTTCTATCATTCTAACTTGTTTATTACACTGTTTTGTGAAGAAAGCATTCCTACGTAATATTTATTTCACTTATTTAGATACCGAAGGCGTTCGGCAGAACCAGGCTCCACTTACTCGCGCACATGCAAGACGTAACCATTTCTCTCGAAACACTAAGCTTGGGTTAGTTCTGCGCGTAAATAGAGAGATTAAGCCTGTGCGCTTCTGACTGCTTTGCGCAAATAATTACTTCGCAGTGGACGCTGCAGTCGCTGAGCTTTGTTTGCACGGCAGCCTCTCCAGCTTCCGCGTCCTTTGAGACAGGCTGCGCCGCAGCGGTCTTCGGGCTTTCTTGCCAGACTATGAGCACGGCACTAATCTGGACATACGGGTATGCACTAGCTGTTCTATTTGTTTGTCGCTGATGTGGGCAAATACGTTAAGATTACCTGCAGTTTTCTTAATATGCACGCGCGCATGTTTGCCCCGGTAAGTAAAACGGACAGGAGTGGCCGTACCGAGGTGTTTTAGAGAAAAGGCATGCGCACGTAGGTGATTGCTGAACTTTGCACAACTCTGTAGGATATTTGAGGACCTGGAGAGGAGGCTTAGCCCAGAGGGAGAGAAAGTACTTAATTTGGACCACATGCAAAAATTATGTGGTGAAACCTCCCTGAACACAGCTGACCGAGAACTCACCTATGCTGGCTTCTTTCAGGCGGTGGTTAGGTCGGTAATGCGCAAGGCTTAGCAATCTACAATGCGTCCCGTTATCACACACATGCATTTTTTGCAGCGATACGTTCCTTTTGGTCGATGAACATTGTCCGGGTGGGGCCTGAACCATAAAAACGTGTGGTGGAAGGAGTGGGCGTAGCCACTCTTGTGATGCGACGCTGGCAAGCATGGGAGACGATTATTGTGCTTGTGGTTATACTTCGGGCGCCTTCAACAAACAGAACATGCGTTTTGGTCGCGAAGTACAATTCTTACTAAGAAGCAACAATTGCGAAGGATCATTCACACTTTCCGTGTCGCAATACCTGGTGACACGCGGGATAGCGATGGACAGGTGCTAGATACATATATGTCTGTTCGTAGTTGTGATTCATTGCGCAGGGTATTTTAATTAGCCGTTTGTGGTTTTAAGAGCGAAAGCTCTACTTCATGACCAAAACTGCAAAAGCCGGGCCATCCCTAAAGTCTTGACATCAACCTTGAAAGAATAAATAAATAAATATTGCCGTGACTGGGCCTCGAACACACAGCGGCGCATACAGATCGCTTTCGCTGGCCACAGCACGAGAGCACTATGCTGCCGCCACAGCCAATCACGCCTCGTGTTGTTGTTGCCTCAATAGCGATAGCACATACCCACTGGGGGGGATTGGCCAGCACAGCACTGTGTTGTAGTCAACACAGTGCTGTGCGCGTGTTTTTTTATTCCTCCAACATGAACTAATCACGCACACAACCTGGACAGATTTCTTATTGTGTAAATAGTTTGTACATATTACTTCTCCCCCTATCCTCACTTCCTGTCCCCTCACCTTTTTCACTTCATTTCTCTATTCTTTGCTGCTATCCTTTATTTCCGCTGCCCCAGCTCAGGTCCTTCAGTATCGATGGAAGCTGATGTGGGGGCTAGCAAAAATCTTTTCCTTCCTTTTTACTATTATTTTAATAAAAAAAACCACCCACTACTACTACTACAGCGATTGGTGCAGAACCAAACAGGAAAAAACTCGTGAAGGTTTATCTCATGCGGCTGATAAATATAAATAGAGGATTCTATGAATACAAATAACAAATTTTGAGATATCTTCAGGAAATCGGCACTCTCGCGCTGTGCACTGTAGATCGTCGTCTTCATCAGCTTCCATCTGCGGCGCAAACAGAAAAGATCCGCTTAACCTCAATTTGAGCTTGGCCTGAGGCTAATATCGTCGTCAGACGTGCTGATGACCAAGGTAAGGAAAACCATGAGCCAATCAGGCTAAGCGCATTCTTTCGCACGTCTCCTCAGTTTAACTACATTACAGCCCTACCATTATTTGTTTTCAACAAAAAAAACAACAATAAATAACAGTAATACGCGAAAGCGCTATTGTGCGTAGATTCTGTAGCCACACCTACATTTTTTTTATTGCGATAGTGTGCCTGTTGCCATAAGGTATTATCTATGCAAACCGCACTCTCGAGGGAAGCCCAGTAACATCCAGTGGTGCGGCGGAGCAGATGTTTCTTCCGGATAGCACGCAAAGAGGGACAGGTCCAAAGCAAGTGTTTAGTGTCCGCCTCGCAGACAGTAGCGGGTCAGAAGGGGCAGCAGTCAGTGAAAGGGGCATGATACTGAGCCGGCCACGACCAGGTTACCGCTGGATTGAGGGCGACATGAAGGTGTAACCTTTGATGCAAGATCTCTTACCAGCCCTCAGTCTCTAAAGTACCTAAGATTATCTAATGAAACTTTTTATAACTGCATTTAGCGTTGAAATTTATGTTGTAAGCATCAACGATTTCTTCTTCCAAAACTATTTAATTTCGTACCATCCTTGCCCGTGCCTATGTTTCAAGGTATCAACCTCAAGTTTACAAGTCGATTCGGAAATGACGATAACAAAACGACGGATATCTGCGCAAACCTACCTAATCTGGAGTAGCAATTGACTGTGGCGTACATCCAGTGGAGAAGCTTGTAAGTTCCCATTTCCGGCATAACCGGCAATTTCGACGGTTAGGAGGAAATTGAGATCCAGATATCTCGGAACACGTTCATCTTTTAGAAGAATGCCACCGAATCTAATTCGCTGAATACTATCGCGTCCAAACTTCCAATACATGCGTGCGTGCAATGTACAGTGACTAATAGTTGTTAACTGATAATATTTAAATATAATTTGAAGCCAAGAATTACCCACTCCCCCTATTTTTGTTTATCGCACCCGGCATAAACTGTTTGCGAAGACAAATTTTCTGCACTACTTGTAACCTGGTTTTAAGAATTGTGAGAACCCAGTTTCGAACACACTATATGCAGCTATGTATAAGCGGATGGGAATTGTGTTTACAGCCGCTCACCCTGAGGGCACAAGCAATCAGGACTGGCTCGTTCACGAACTGATTAACACATGCCATAATGACTGCCACTGCCACTGAGCCCGTTTCCCACTGCCAGTGCACAATCACAAATAGCCACATTGGCCTATGGATGCGCGGATTCGCGTTTGAGAAGTGTAAAGCACACTTTCCTGGTTAGCGCCTCCGGTTCAAATTCGTTGGCTTATGTTGGCATCCGCTGCAGCGTAGAGTACAGGGTGGGATATCCGTAGGGTGGACATAGGCTGGTCATGGCTGAGCCCGCAGACCTTTCTGCGGCGGAATGATGCATGCGGACGGGACAAACACCCCGACAGCACGAAAGCGGGGAATCTAGAATAATAATTCTCCCGCTGTGAAACAATGCCAGTATACCTTATACAAACGGCCGGCAACATCACGTAGCCAGGCCGACAACCAGGCAGACATCTCTTATTCCATTAAAGTCCTTCTCCTCCTAACCTAGCAAATACTCAGACGTGTATAAAAACTATAGTATGTCATGAAGCTTGCACGTTCTGTACATACGTCAAATTTCTACCCAGTGATGGAAAAAATATGTCGGCACACGGACTTCCTATTGAAGGAGTTCATAATGCATGACTAGAGGCTCCCTGACGATCCACCCATCTCAAGGGTTGTCCAGGTAATTTGCCATGGTGTACCGTTCGTGGGAGCTGCTATCTACAGAACGGCATGCGTCTCCTGCAGGGCCTTTTTCCTCCCTTTTGAGGGCTTGCATGGTTGTTCCCGCAACAAGAAGAAAGTCATAATGGCGTATAAAATAATAAAAGTTTTTCTTTAATATTTTCAGGCTCAAAAACAAGATTAATGTGCCGAGGGAATATGACAACCAGTCCCACATTATGGGCCTACTTGAATGGCTTTGTCATTGCGTGAAGTCATGAAGATAGCACGTGCGGTCACTTGTCCAGGAAGCACCATTGCCAGTTTATGTTATCCTCCCTTCATGGCCGCATGTGAGGCAAGGAAGTGGTGAAGACATGATGAACGGATGGTTATCTCTGGAATTTTTCAATGAGCAGCCCCGTTAAAGCGACTAGCATTGGTATCTTCAACTAAAGAATAGAAGTTGGCTCTTATGCACAAATCAGAATTCATATACCCAAAGTTAAGCGTATTCAAAAACAGTGAGCCTATTTGTGCACTCGCACTCGCCGCTACAACTTTAAGTGGAATGATGTCGAACCCGCAGCCGGTAAAGTGAACCAGGCTTCCGAACACCAGGGGTAAATGTGAATTTAATATTCGTTATTCTAGTAAGGATTATAAAACAAACAACAGGAATAATCGACTTCGTTTGTTACATTTTAGAGCAAAAAAAACGTAATTCGGCCTCTTTAAGTACGCACTGCTTAAGCACGTGAGAGATCACCTTCGAATTTCGAGATGCAGAAAATCTTCTACCAGTTTTGAAACTACCGTTCGAACATATCACTGATCAACCGAAACGCAGACACTTATGGTAGTATGATATGCAACGTGTGCATACAAAAGCGGTTTTTTATCCGGCGGGCTATGATGGTCAGCAGTGTACAGTTCTAAGCTGGTGCAACCGATTTCGATATCATCTTCTGCTTTGCACTCAATCGCAAGTTCTTGCCGAGTGCATGTGGGAACGTGCTTTTGAAAACTCGGAGCTCTCTTTAGAAAACGAAGGACTTTAGACGCTGGTGTCACCAGAAAGAAAAGTTTCAGCTGCCTCTCTTTCCTTTCATATCAAAGCTGTAAAGCAGCCACGCAGTAGCGAGCACCACTTGGCATACTAAGTGGGCCGCGAAAAAGCTGCACTGATGGTTAAGCCACCAATTGCCGTTTAGGTTTTCCAAGAGCGCAGCTCCGACGCCAATATTCTCTTGCACTTGAGTCCCAGCTTCGTTAAGCTAAACCAGGCAAAGTGATGAAACTGCTGTGAAAGGGACGCTGGGAAGCGCCAGTTTAATTGCGCTTTTGGAGTCCCCGTCCTTGCCTGTCGTTCAGTATTGCTCTCGCTCTCTCCTTCTCCTAGCGTTTGCGAAGCGTGTTGAAAGCGCTGACCTCCGTGCGCCGAGAATTAAGCCCCGGGGAAATCTTTCCGGAACTCCAGCTCGTGGGCGGGAGCGCTAACATTACCGAAAGCTCTCAGCTTCTGGAAAGCGTTTTCGCGAGTGGGTGCGAGAAAGTATCCCAAGAACGCCTGAATTGTAGCAAGCTAAAAATATGCCATCTACCTAACGTAAAGCGGAGGGATTTACACAGACCGCATTGTTTCTAGAAAAAAAAAGACCCTTTGCCTTACAAAAAACACTCAACATCATCATCGACATGACTACACCCACTGCAGGGCAAAGGCCTCTCCCATGTCTCTCCAATTAACCCTGTACCCCAAAGCACTAAATGACCTCATTTATGCCTTGTTTACGAAACTAGGAGAAATGACTTCTCAATTGCTTCAGTCCGCGTGTTCACTTGTTGGCAAATAAAAAACAGACGGTGCATAATTTGCATCTTTTTATCTGAATCTGTAAATGGAGTCGCTATCATAACTTTACTCACACTGCATGAACGCCTCAGCGAAGTGAATCGCCGCGGAGGGTAGACGTAAAACGACTCGCTGCCAAGCTAACAGCTGAATTGCATCTCGAGGGGCTACACTGTGCTCTGTCACGAGACGGTCACTAGAGTGCTGGGCGATGTTTTGAAGTATATAGATGATGTTTCTTCTGGCGTGCCCCAGGGGAGTGTCTTGGACCCCTGGGCATTTTAATTGTTATCAATGCCTTGCTAGATGTTATTGCTAGGGAAGTGTCTGTCCGATTATTTGCCGATGATTGTGTCGTGTTTAAAGAAATTACGCGCGCGAAAGATCATGAAATATTACAGGATACCTTAAAGGCTTTTTCCGCTACTTTACAAATTAGAATATGCAGTTAAGCTACGAAAAAACGGCTCTATTAAGAGTAGCAAGAAAGAAATTCTTCTGTATTTTTACATAACAGCTTCAAAACAATAATATTTCACAGGTGGAGACACATATATACCTCGGCGTTACGCTTACAATTAAATTAACCTGTTCGAAACACATATGAGAAACTTCGACTGCTGCGCATCGAAAAGAAAACTTATAACTGTTTTGGCACTACTAAACATGTGGCATATAACAACTTCATAAGAGCTAAAATTGAATAAGCGGCGATAGTATGAGACCCGCATAATACAGAAGATATCCTGCAACTCAAGCGTGACTAAAAGAAAGCTGTGCTGTTTATTTTTGGCAAATTTAGAATACATGATTCACCATCTATGCGAATGAAACAACACAACATGCACACTTCAGAATTCAGAGGAAAAATTCGTCGCCTCATTGTTTAACCAGTGCCTACAAGGAAAAAAAAAAGAAATGAAGGTGCCTAAATGCGGCGAAGCTCATTGTACGAGGAGCACCAGACACACGCAGGAACATTCACTGGCATCGATTGTCGCCCGTAGAAAGAAATTTAAAGATAGCTTCTTCCCCAGAACTGTATCCGAATGGAAGTGGCTTACTTGCTCACATTTTTCAGTCAGGGAATATAGTAACAGCATTTGAACGCCACCTCATCGTTTAATGAGCTTTAGTTTTGTATAACGATGCGTGTCTGTGTTTTGCTTTTGTTTTTTATTTGTTTTTCTCTGCTTTTGTTATCTGGATATGTTAGTAATTTCTTCCTAAACGACTGACTACGCCCCTCCTACTAGCAACTTACATTGTTTACAGTATTCGAAATAAATAAATAAAAGAAATGGCAATAAAACTGTGCTTTTGGCAATTCTGGACGAAGGGCGGTCGGCATCAGCGCTGTGGTGATGCAAGCGAGATTAGGTGTAAAATGAAGCTATGTGTGTTCGAAAATGGGTTGCGCTTGGCTGGATGACACGACGTTCTCTTTCTACACCGATAGCCGCTTGGCTAGAGTCGCCGGAGCATCGATAGCTGGTTAGTGATTGGAGGCTCATCACTAACACATTTAGACGCGTTTATAGATCACTTTCGCGGCTAATTGCACTCTTGCCGCTGAATCCACACTAACGATTAGATTATCGTGACAGTCAGAAAGGGTTACGATACTTGGTCGCGGGAGCGTTCAATATGGCTGTCATTCATGGGGGCAGCAAATGCGGATCTACACCAAATACAGCAGCTTTACTCCAAGGCGCAGGCCTCGAACAAATCTAAACAGTCGACGTCGAAAGGAGCCTCTACACACGCTTTAGCGCCAGCCCTTTCTGGACGTCGCGTAGAACTAACGGTCCACTTAGGTTTTGTTGGCCCTTGATGAACCTTGTTAATCCAGACTAATCCGGACTACTACACAGGGGCTATAATGATAGCCTAAGGGCTGACTTGAAGCGTACTCATACGTTCTCTTCCTCAGTTTGGTAGCTCTTCGGTTCATATTATTATTCCCTTTTTCATAATTTTTATTGTTACAGGTCATCGTTATCATCAGTTGCAGTATTGATTTCATGGCTAAGGGTCATAATTGTGTAACGCGGATTCCGCATTAAGAATGAGCAGCGGAAACAAGCCGCTTTATAGCTGAGCTTATAACCAGAGAGAAGGCTTTTCGTTCAAACAAGGAAAGATTGAAATAAATGATTAAGTCGCTGCGCAAGTTTGTACAAGTTTCGGTTTTGTGAGTAGCACAATGTTGACAATCCTTCTTAATAGGCACTGTCTGTGATTTCAAATGTTACAATAAAGTCAATGCAGAAACAAACTCCAGAATGTGAACGAAAGTTTTATTGCAGAAACGTACCCTGAAATTTGGATCGAAATTTTTTTTTTCATGCGTTTCTGACACCACAGCGGTAAAGTTGTATATAGTACTATAAGGCACTGACGTCACTTTAACATCTCTATAGCGTTACCTATAATCTTCAACGTCTGTATAGAAAGATTGTCGGTGGCACAACCACTTTTATCACAGCAATATAGGTTACTCTCTTCAGCGCTCTCTCTATGGCATATTTATTTCTGTAGTAGAACGTTCTACTAGCAATATGACAAAGTCAAGAGGCAAAGAACAGTGTCGCATTGGCTACTTGTGTTGTCGCTTAATTCACGCAGTGTTAAAGCTCCTTGGTTTTTTAGATTCTTTTCTGAATATAATGCCAGCGTAGCAAGAATGTAATGTCTAGATGACTTGCACTGGTGGCGAATAGACCAGTTACGCACGAGTATTACCATAGATGTCTGAAGTGGTCACGTGTTCTTTTAGCTCGTGTTGAGGATAGGATGCAGCTTCGATTATCGTGACTGAGCAGAAACTTTATTCAGTACGCCTTTCTGTTCTATAGCACAAGGAATGAAATCCCGATTGTGTTGCGATTATGAATGTTTACCAGCATTGATTAGCTTAAGTTGTTACTGTGGCTAAATAAATTAAAGAACAAACAACGAAAGGTAACTCTGTCAAGTCAGGGCTGCTTAAAGCCGCGGTCATTATATGGTCTAAAAGTAGTTGGAATAAATGGTCTTGCCATGCTGATACACACCCAGACCAACAGAAATGTGATCATTGAAGTGTTCACAGTTGACTTTTCAAAAACAGCCTTTAAATAGGGTTTGCAGTGTTTTCGCTGTTCCTTCTATGTGTGAAATTATCAAAATATTAGCATCGCAGCAAGCAAAAATATTGATTTCTATTGTAATATTTACTGGAATAGGCCCTGTGGTATAGCCCAAAGCACGTTCTCATGCAAATAAAGTTAAGATTGAGTAAAACACATCTCCAAACGAAACAACTTTCTTCAGTAAAACCTCCATCCGCTCTTGAAAGCAAACATGACCAAGAAATGCAGTTTGTATTCGTCAAGCAAAGGGCAGAAATTTGTTAAATGAAATAAGGAACCATTGATGTGTGAACAACTTCAAGTGCTTGTTTTTTTTTTTTTTCAGATGTTTCCTGATCCGAATTCGTGTACGACATGCCAGCAGAAAGGGTTGGCGACAGAATGGCTGACGACGACATGGCTTTCTACTGTTTGCCTTTAATGAACTGCGACTACTCTGGGCTATTTATGTATTACATGTAGGAAGCGGCAGCCCAATTTTGTTATTTAGCGTAATCTTGAAACTAATGGATGGAGTGCCGAAAAGAAGGCGCCCAAGCGTAAACTGAAGGAAGGGTAATTTGTTTCAGCCCACGTGTTTTTCTCTTTGTCGAAAGCTTTCTTATCCTTGTTTCCATCAATGTATTTTGCTCTTGATCATTGTTGGGCCATATGTGACGATGGAAGAGAGGTTAACGGTCTGGAATCACGAATTCTAGAGTGTTTTGAGAAGCTGGCGACAGTTTTTTCTTCAGCAAAAGAACAAAAAATCCTGACGGTGGAGTAAAATAAAAGAAAGTTGCGAACAGGTGAGTAGTTTTTTTTTTTCATTTAGATATTTTCCTCTCATATTGCCACAAAGCATTGCAGTGCTTTTGTCCGGGCATGATAAATGGTGGCATGTCTTACACGTTAGATGCCATAGAGTTTCTAATCCAGAGTGTTCGGAGTGGTGCCTTGCTTACTAACATGATGAGCCGGGATTCCCACGTGCCCAGGTAAAGAAGTGCTTGGAAATAATAGATGCCCTGCGGACACTAGAACTTCCACCGTAGTAGAGCTATAAGGGAGCACTGAGCCAATCTCCAAATGATTCTTATGAGACAGTACACTGCGCAGAAAACACGGCAACAGCATCTCAGAAAAGCCTACATGTATTCTCCTAGCCAAATCGACATTTCAATTTGCGTTCGGAGCGGCGAGAGCCTGGCGACGGCAGGTGGTTGTACAGACTAAGAACATTAATCTACCGGCACATTCCTTTGGGACATGTACTATTAGAATTCCTTGTTGGCTGTGACAGAACTACTCAAAATATTATAATTTCTTCCGCTTATTCAAAACCTTAACGTTGTTAAACACAGTAACAGCCATGAATGGCGACTGAACAGTTTTTGACCCATGCCAGTATCCACTCTGTCTAGTGCTTTTTATTTTATATTTATACTCTGGCCGTCTTCGTACCAGTTTTTCTTATTAAGTCATGACCCGAAAACCGATATTTTTTTTTTCTGAAGAAGTGCCGCTGCTTACCTGTGGAGTGGCGTCGCAGTTAACCGTTGTGTAAAAGATGGGTCCTCGAAGCAGCTTCTATACTCCTGCAGCAGTGTGTATCTCTTTATTATACACTACAGGTTCCATGCATTTGACCGAAGCTGCAATGCGCATTAATGAAAATAAAGTGTTATATGCTATCTGGAAGTGTCTATACATGAGAAGATACGACTCACGAACATCATACATATCAAGCAGGGAAACTTTTGTGGTGCTTTTTAAACAGAAAAGGGCAATGGTTTGTTTGATCTCTTAAATTGAAGATTTTCAAAACAATATGGTGAAAAATTAAAGCCATTGTTTACCGCAGTTCTCACCTTTAGTAGCAGAAAGTTATTACGCAGTGCAAAGAGTATCACGCCGTTGTTTATCATCTTATCAGGAGGAAAGATGCCTAGCGTGAGTTGGAGATGAAGTTCGAAAAATAGAATAACAACTTTATAAATATTAAGTTGATGAGGGGTAGTCAACAAAATGCGTGAGTATGACGGTCGAGATGAAGTGGCCATGATGTGTACATATTGCTTTTGAGGTTATAATAAGGTCCGGAGGTGAACACTATAATGGTTAACCCACGAAGAAATGCAATATGTTAAGTGGGTATGGAAAAACGAGTAGTAGTGGGACAGTAACACTGGGATGCTGAAATAATGAGTCACATGAAAGTTTCTCGCAAGTTGCAGCAACCTGAGAAGGAAATTGAAAGTAACAGTCAATGACAACAACCAGGAGGGAAACCAGGTATGGGTCCCAGATGGGAACGAAATTTAAGTACAACAGCAAGTAGCTTTTTTTTTTCTAGGAAAGCGGGAAATATCAAGTCATATTAATATTTACAGCCAGCCGGTTAGTGCGCCAGCAGTTCTCAGACAAAGAAGGTAACTTTGTTAGTTAGCTATAAGGTACTAATGTCGTGGTGAGATGATAAAGTTGTAGTATATCATTTATGTATAATATGCGACTGGAACGCATTAAGGAAACAGCGTAATCCAAATCTTCCCTATGTAATTCGAAGTCTGTTTCGGTACGCTTTTATCAAAAAAAGAACTGAGATAGCGTCTGCCTGTTTATATCACTTGTATCGTTGCTTTCAGCCCTTACTAGTGAGCCAAACCTAAGTAACACTGTTAAAGCACTATTTTTTATTTTATGAAACGTTCTCTCTATTAGCCATTTACGCTGAGAGTTTTATATTCAAGGCCAAGTACTGTATATTTTAGGCGGCTTTAAGTCGGTAAGAAATTTTTCTGTACATACCGCATTACTCGAGAGTCGGTCGTGGACAATAAGCGTGCAAATGTGCAATACTTTTTTTTAGTCATAAGGTTTGCAACAGGCTGCGCCAAGTAAGCTGAGTGCTGAACATTCCCAGAACACTTGGAACAAGCTGCCGGTACAGTAGTCAATGAATCCCTCGGCCGTCGCCGAGGTCGTCCAAACACTGGTGCAAATAACGCAATTTTTTTATTGGGGAAGGGGGGGGGGCATCGTAAGCCAAACACTGGCTGTTCATTAATTTACTCGCTATGGACTTCCCGCGGTAGTCTTTCTTATGTGCCTGCCATTTGCCACGTCCAATATTTGACCCCTAAAAGGTGGCGGCGCTGCTATAAATGGAAACTCTGTTCACTGTAACACCGGCCAAAAAAATTATCCTCTCAGGTTGAAGACATCTCCCCCCATGCAGCCCAAGCTTAGGCTATTTTTGGAATATCGCCTCGTCTCGTCAAAAATCCTGCGAGACTTCATTTCAGCCACACTATAAATACCCTGCCTCCGAATTCTCGTCTCTTGGAGCCGAATGTAAAAAAAGATATCATGAAATAAGAGCGCAAGCGCTCGATTTCATAGCAGTTTAAAGCGGGGATTTAAGGCTTCTTTCGGCAATGGAAGTCTGGCGACTAGACACGAATATGCTTTCACGATTCCCAGCCTCCCACATGGTTAGACTCGCAGTTAATCGTATTCGGTGTTAATCGGAGTTAATCGTATTGAAAGTCGAGAATAGATTCCAACTTGCAGTTTCCGAATGGACACTGAAAATATTTGTATCCTCGCACAACATTTCTGTGACAATATATTTCGCTGAATTAGACCAAAATTGTCGCTTTTTGAAACTTTTCTGTCACTGTGATACATGCACATAAATTATCCTTGAACTGCCGGAATATTTTAAGAGGAGCGAAGTAATTGGCTGTTCTGGTGAATAATTGGTACTTATGCCTGCGTACTATTGTCATCCAAGAAGAAGGCAAAAACGCAAGATTGAGAGAAAAGGCATGGTCTACGTCATTGCTTGGAGTATGGTGACTCATGTTTTGAGGTTGGAGGTTCCGGTGCTTGCGTGCGTAGTTATCAGCGCTACAACCTTAAATTGAATCTTTAATGCATATGAACCACGTAATTTATTTGTAAAATAATAAAGAAGCCATTTAAGAACTGTGTAGAAGAAATACCCTTACTGGAGAACGGTTCTCTGATGACTGGGGAGAATAGGTTTTCACAGACGACTGTCGTAAACTTTTCGCGAATGTAAAGAAATAAAAAAAATAATTGCGTCACAATAGAGAATTTCTAGTTTATTGCATTTAATCCATCACACAAAATAACTGCCTGTTTTGTGAACTGTCCTATTTTATTTCGGTCTCTCTTAGTAGCTAGCAACTTCATAGCACCATGAATTTCGCCTAATACTGCGGACGCTGTGAAATCATCAGATGACAGATCTCTCCACTCACAGGCAACAAACGCCTAGTGCGGTGCTGTGCATTTCGGCTGGTTAATAATCTGACAGCTGTATTTCTAACTCTTTCTTGTCGTGTAAGTTATCAATATTGTTAACCGTTGTGTACTAGCTTTAAATGCAACCATTGGTACCTCGTCTTCGTTTTATGGATGAAGCAGATGCTTGTGATCAGTTTCTCACAAGAAATTCACCACTTAAGGTGTTATTCACTGATCCGGCCAAACCTGGAGCGCTCGCAACATGCCTTTGTCTCGCAGCGGTTCTACCATCTGAAATGCCTATTTTGTAGCGTACGCATTGCTTAGAACAGCACAGAAGTGTGTGCCGCTGCCATCTGCCCTTAATAAGGCTCGTCGTTCCTCGTAGAGACCTCATTTGGCCCGGTGCTCTAGAGTGATAGCGCCGGCAATCACGGCTTGCTCGGCTCATTGCGGTCGCCAAGGGCGCGCGAGATTGGCTCTCGGAGCGGCAATCATCGCACCGCGGCGCGAAGCGAATAAAGCTCGCCGCTGTGGAGGTCGAGCGTCGGGACAGCTCCCGTGACGACACAATCTGTCCCAAGAGCGCGGCACCGCTCGTACGAAGCCCATTACGAGTATAGAGGCCACTGGGCTGACAGTCGCCAGCGTGCTGTAACACTGGGCTCGAGGGGACGAGGGGAAAAGTTGAAGTGGTAAAGGCGAGCAAGTGATAGCGAGTTCCCTGGAGACGCCCTTCCCAGAAGAAATCCTGTGCATGCCAGGGGAGGAATTCGGTAATAAAGAACCAGGAATGCTTTGGAGATTGTGCCAGTGGTGCTTAGAAACTGGAATGAGGTGTTTAGCAGCTCATTCTTGCAGTGCCACCATAATCTCTATGACAGAGCCAGAACCTCACTCGTGTTGTCCGTATCCGTATTGCTGCCGTTCAGATTTTAACGTTCTTCACGATAAGGGAGTAGTTTACTGCAATATCACCGAAGTTGACAAACGATACGAATTCGGAATTATTGAGTTTCCAGCTTGGTGTGGAGTAACTATTCATGAGCAGTTTCATTTGCTTCCTTGTTGTCACTGGTCTTGCTAGAGCTGTTTAATTGCAGCCTCATTCAATACTATTATGTTCTAAATAATATAAAGTCCTAGCAGCCAATAAGTCGATCGTGTCTGCGGAACAAAGCCGCTTCATATATTCTTCATTTATGCTTACTTCAAATACGATATATGATATACGATGCAATATAGCGATGGACAAGCAGGTTCCTTTGCCGAACCGCCTTCTTCAGACGCCGCTCTGCGCGTGCGCGCATCTCCTCCTCCAGGTGCACTGGTTGAAAACAAGCCGCCAGCTACTACTGTGCATGTACAGTTCATCTTAGAGACTGGCGCAAGCGACAGATGGCGGCAGCTGTCAAGCACACACTTGCGACTTCGCCGACGGAGTTGGGCCTCGTGGTACCGCATGCTGCCTGCGTCGTCCATGTGTGTGTGTGTGTGTGTGTGTGTGTGTGTGTGTGTGTGTGTGTGTGTGTGTGTGTGTGTGTGTGTGTGTGTGTGTGTGTGTGTGTGTGTGTGTGTGTGTGCGTGTGTGTGTGTGTGCGTGTGTGTGTGCGTGTGTGTGTGTGTGTGTGTGCGTGTGTGTGTGTGTGTGTGTGTGTGTGTGTGTGTGTGTGTGTGTGTGTGTGTGTGTGTGTGTGTGTGTGTGTGTGTGTGTGTGTGTGTGTGTGTGTGTGTGTGTGTGTGTGTGTGTGTGTGTGTGTGTGTGTGTCAACTAGTTTTCGCCCTTCCTCAGAGAGTGCCACATGAAAATGAAAAATGGTTTTAGGGAAAGGAAATGGCGCAGTATCTGTCTCACATCTCGGTGGACACCTGCACCGCGCCTCGAGGGAATATTTAGACCACCTGGTCCTCTTTAACAGGCACTGAGATCACAGAGCACACGGGCGCCTTTTGCTTTTCGCCTGCACCGAAACTCGGCCGCCGCGGTCGGGTTCGAACACCGGTACTCCGGCTCAGTACAGCCCCATAACCACTGGGCCAGCGCGGCTCGTGCAAAAAGACTTTTTATACGTAGTTCGTTGCCATTCCAGCTCTTGAAGCATACTGGTTCATGTGATGTAGTGAACACCATGTCAGCGATTTGTGTTGCAGGTTCTTCCGTGCTTCACGGGGCCTGAAGGTCAACTACACATACCAGCCATCGTTCGGTTGATGGAAAGGAAACCAAAACATCATGAGGGAAAGAATTTAACAAGTTTTTTAGCGGTTTTAGGCGAGTATCACGCGGTGATTCATGTATTCTAATTGTCTAAAGCGTCATTTCAAATAAGAAAACACGCAAGAAAATAAGATATATTTAGTTAATTAATGGATGTCAACGTGCAGTAGTTTGGTGTGTAGTGCCCATTGATCATGTTTTCTTTTCCACGCTACACAAATGTTTATTTATTGAAACCTCAGAGGTCCTGATGTGGGACATTGCATGAGAGGTGGGCGTGTGTACGACGATAAATGGTGACAGGCTTGTGGTCAACATGGCCATGATGAGAGAGCTTATTTGATGGCAGTCCTGAAGCCACCAGAATCACCAATGACAGTCGAATGGCTAGGAAAACCATTCCGGTCGTGAGCGGTGGGCAAGAAATAATGACTCATGAAATTTAGTTGTTCGATGACGTGGCAGAATGATATATTTCAAGCAGGGACGACCTCTGAAGACAGTTGGACATCATCGCTACCTGTAGCTACTTGTGTTAAAATTAAAAGCGGCCAGTTTCAAGTTTTCTTTCATCACGGTGCACCTAATTAGTACTAGACGCAAGGGAAAGAAGCACGTAATTGACTAGCATGAACCGATAATTCGTGCGATTCAGTTAAAATTTAGTCTGGTGTCAATTGAGCATGACCTGCACATGTAGTCCCAAATTCGTCGTTTTATCTATAGTGCGACCGCCTAGCATCAGCTAAAAAAAAAATCTGAGGTTGGAATGACGTGTAGGTCACCCAACGAAAGTTTAAGCCAGCAACATTCGGTTAGCGTGACCGGCACATCATATAACGCAGCGGCGCCGTAAGAAATGGGTCTTCGAAGAAGGTGCTGTATTAGCGCCACGCAGGAAAGAAGTGCATAGGTATGATGTAGAGGATAGCGCAAGAGAAAACGCGAGATGAAACCGCCTTCTATTTGTTCTGTTAGTAGACATTTAGCATAGCGCGTACTGCCCCGGCTACCATACGCCGTGTGTGCGCAGGTTGAGATTGCCCCGATGGCGCCGGACGGCGCTGGATGGCGCAATGTGCCAGCCACCTGCGGGCCCACCTGCCATGGTCGGGGCCAATCAGCACGTGCGCACTGACGACGCGCGGTAGCGGTACGCACTATGTTAGGAGTCTCGAGTGTTGGCAGACAGATTGAAAGCCCGCAACGTTAACGACGTCGTACAACAACGGCAGTTATGTAGGAATCTCTCTTGGCTTCCCTGAGAAAAGTGGACACGTGCGACATTTGCTCAGTAGCAGTGGTAGCAACTGCTACGCTTTGATGAGGCTAGAAGGCCAACGTAAACAAATGCTTTCTGCACCGGAGTCAGTTAATTGTGCTGTTGGTTGACTCTCTTTACGACGTTTGTAGCCGGGTTAGCGCCTTACCGTGCCTATCATTTTTGTATTATGCCCAACATACCCTCGCCCGAATAATTTTGCTCATTCTCCTGCTCATTCTAAATATCGGCAGAGCAGCTCATTGATGTTCGCAGTCTGCAAAAAAAAAAAACAACGCGTCAGACATGTCAACCCAACAGTAACAGAAGACCTGCAGAGCAAGGACGCACCTCTCAGTAAGCTCTTCAATCTTCGTTGGTTAGATCTCGTATTTTGCATTCCTGCTCCAGCACTTGCCTTGCAATCGATGGGATTGTAAATATATAATTTCTGTACGTCATCTGTGGCCGACAGAAATGTAAAGTTGAGAAAAAAAGAAAATGGGGATAATATAAAACAAAACAAAAAAACTAATTCAAGTACTAACCGGTGCAATGCACAGGTTGGCGCGCACGATAGGTGTTGTAAAACTTTTATTGACACTGAGCAGTTCGAAGGACGCAGGCTCGTGGGCTCTCGCATGGCCCACTACACTTAAACGTTCATGTTACTATGGTCCATGATGTCGGAAGCCCTGTCCATGGCGGTCTTCTGCCCGAACGGGTCCTCAAAGCGGAGCTCGTCAGATGCTCCAGGCCCCACGGAGCAGGATCCGCCGGGCATTGGAATAGAACGTGAACGAGGGTGGCGGTGGGGTAGTTGCAGAGGGTGCAAGAGGGGTTGGTGAGGGTATGTTTTGCGGTAGTGGAACCTAATATAAGGGGATGGGAAGTTTTGGGTCTGTAGGAGGCGACATTGGGTTTGGGAATAATTGTGAAAAGAAAAGTGGAGGGGGCTACAGCCATCTCTCAGATCGGTGTATCAGACTTCGGGCTAAGTTGTCGGCAGCCTCGTTGCCGGGGTACCCCGAGTGCGCAGGCACCCTGCGCCCAGAGCACCTCCACTGGGCGGGGTGGTTGGCACCGGGTGAAGTCAGTATGCAGGTAGCAAAGACATGAACTCGCCGGCGAGCGAAATTTAGTACTTGTGAAAATACAGGTATAACGGGTTTCCGCCGGAGCAATCGCGAGGGCAACGGCTGCCTCCTCAACCACTTCTGAGGACGTAACCGAGACGAGGGGGAGAGTAGCAAGCGATTCTAATCTATGGTTCCACCACGGCGGCCGCTGCTTACTCGGCCGAGCATGCGGCATCCTCCCTTAAGGCATACGTCTCGGAGGGGTTTTGTGGAGTGCTTTTTCTTGGCTCGGCAGCGCTCGTAGTGTTGCGGATGAATATTTCTGGGAAGGGGTTTTATGACGACGTTGGAGAGGACAGGGCGTGGATTGGAGAGGGGTGTGGGGTTGGTTGTTAACCGAGGTGTGAATGACGAGAGTGTTGAGGATGTGGCTTCCGGTGGTAGTCTGTGCTAATCGGATATACTGGGTTTGTTTGCGGGCCTCCGCAAGCTCCCCAACACAGGTGTTAAGACCCAGCGGTAGTACTTTTTCTGCGGAAGTATTGAGAGGAGGGCCGTCTTGAACGCGGTGCCAAGCATCGCGTCTAAGGAGATCTCACTCCAAAGGATGACGTACGCGAACGTGCACAGGAATCGGCTGTGGCTACAGGCGTGAATGAGACAACACAGGTCGTGCTCCTTCATGCTCTTATGGTGCCCGAAAATTTGCGTATGAGGTGCAATATCGCACCAGTCACCCGCTTGAGTTTCTTTATGGTGAGTCGTCTTCTACTGTTGTTTTGGATTTGAAGGCCCAGGACCCGGGGAGTGGCCGCCTTCGGTATGGGACGATCGTCAAGAGCAACTGTTAAGGGGCGGCAAGAGAGTTAAGGGTGGTGGGGCAAAGGATAAGGAGCTCGGACTTTTTGGGGAAGCACGAAAGTCCGATGCTTCAAGCGTGTTCTTGTGTCAATGTGGTGGCGGTTTTGCAGTGTCCCCTATATGTCGCTATCACTGCCATCGATGGTACACAGCGTGATGTCATCGGCATAGAGGGTGTGCCGAGGGTATTTTTCCGTGGTGAGTTTATGGGTTAGAGGATGATAGTCACGTTCAAAAGCAAAGGGGATAGGACGAAAAGTATGCTCCACCCGTCCGCACGAAATGGACTCCACAATACT
The DNA here is from genome assembly GCA_030143305.2 of Amblyomma americanum. NCBI lineage: Eukaryota > Metazoa > Arthropoda > Arachnida > Ixodida > Ixodidae > Amblyomma > Amblyomma americanum. Next base: position 388,780 of record JARKHS020010606.1, read on the forward strand.
AAAGACGGTATCGACTCTAAGTCACTGTCAACTCGTGGAAAGCGCAGCATAGAAAGAAGACAGATTAGTTGTACTGAAGCCATGTATTCTTCCATTTCCCACTGCTTAAGTCGGTCTGCATATATAACTGTAAGAGCTTGCGGATGTATTTTTACTTAGAAACTTACGTTGTACAGTGGTTGTTCAATGTTGCTCAGTGAATGGCGGAGATGGCACTCATTCAATTAAATTTGCCCTGAAAACGTTTTTACAGAGGCTTCATTTTGTCTCTCCCCAGCGCATTTTATTTTAAGTTGTGCTTCGTTCCAGCTAAACCGTACATATTACACAAGCAGAAAAATAACCGGTATCTTTAACGTCTGAATTATTTCCTGTTAATAGATCGCATAGCATGTGGATCTAAAAAAAAAGAACATGAACTATCTTACGGTCACGAATGGTGTGACATGAAATATCTTCCCCAAGATCGAGCCAGTTGTCACTGATTGGCTCGTACACGCCGAAGTGACTCAGTGGCTATTGTTTTCGGTTGCTCCCCCAAAAGAAAAACGATCGTATCTTGGTCGCGCCGGCCGCCTGTCAAGGAGCCAAACTACGAAAACGCAGCTGGGCTGTGCGCTTTCAGAGCACGGTAAAGAGTTCCGGCCTAAGCTGCTTCGGGGCCATCCAATTCGGCGTTTTTTATGTATTACGTGCAGCATTGGAACGCTAACACCTTCGTGTCAGACACCACTACCACTGATAAGTGTTTTTATTATGTACTCCACACTTTTGCCTTTCGACCCTTAGAACACCCTTTGCAGGCGCAATTGCTTTGCGTTGTCACGGATGGCGTTCACGATTATAATTTTGCATTAATATGCGAAGTGTTCGGGGGCCTTCAGGAACACCAAACTTTAGGCGTTAAGAAGACACTGTTTCTTTCTCAGCGACACTCGTGTGTTAATATCCTTGGGTGTACGATCTTTAATCCCCGTTCCGTCATCACGAATAGCACACTAGCTGCATATATAAGCAGACAGTTCTTGCAAGATTGAGAAACACCTATGATCGACGCATCTCGTAAACTTATGAAGATGCCCTAGAATGCAATTGTCAGAAGGCGATATGTTTACGCTAATAAATATTCACTTATATAGAACTAGTATTCAGTGTTTCCCATGATACATTTTCCGCAAAATTTGCAGTACGCTAATGGACATCAACTAAAACAACAACAAAATAAAAGCAAAGCTCCAGTGTGGCTGAAGCTCTTTGCCCAGCTCTACACCTTATTGCTCAGTTTCGACACATATGCTTTTCTTTCATGAAACTGTCAGCGGTAAATACTTCTTTTGTTTTCAGGGATACCGTCATGAAAGGTGCTCAACTGTTCTTGAGTCAAAAGTGACACTAAAGCCAAATAGAAGTTGGTCTGTATAGATAGGGTACCATGTTCTAATCACGACGAGTCCACACTGACTCAAAGGGGACATTTTATCAGCTAGGAAAGACCATTAAACGTAATAGAGGTCACGCCATCACCGGTCAAGTTCGGAAATAAAATGCGTGCTTCAACACTGATTTTAAAGCACTAGCAATCCGTCCATGTGAGATCAACTGGTGGGAAGGTTCTAAATTCGATTTTCTCACCGATAAATGCGTCTTTTGCAATCACAAAAACGTCAACATAGCAACAAAAATTCCGAGCAGCATTGCTACGAACAAAATCCGAAAAGAGTTGCCCTCAGTTTCCCTTTCTCACTGCGAATATATTTCCAAGAGCAAACCATACCAGCTCCTCCAGACCTTTATGGCATTAAACCAAGAGGTCGGGAATTCTTCGAAACGCAGACCGTGAAGCTGTCGCTTACAGAACTTCTCCTAATGGGCACTTGGAGCTCGGTAAACCACGTTGTTTGGGCCTGATCGCGCCTGGACAATTGCACTCTCCTGATGACCTTTTGTTTTCCCAGAAGTTCGTTAGGAAAGGCCATTAGGAAGACAGAGCTGCTTTCTTTTGTACGACTTTGTTCTTAGGCAGCCTGATGGATCTGCGAAACAGGCGCTTGCTGTTAATTGACAAATAAGCGGAAGTTGGCTCCTCTCTTCACTAAGATTAGGCCTCTCGCTGACGAAAATATCGTGTCAGGGCTGGTGTTTGCATACACTGAATTAAAAAATATACATATATTTTGTGCTTTGTGGCTGAATTATCCACAACATTAACTGCTTTGCAGTTGTTTCTACGCAATTAAAATATTTCGTTCGCGTTTTATTTCAGGTACCACCTCACAAAAAAATAAACAACCTATTAAGCTTATATGCCATATCATTGAAGAAGACTTGGCGTGAATGCTTCTGACACGACTTCGGTAAATGGGTGTCACGACTCACCAGCAAGCACCTTGAATGAGAAAGCTGTTTTTCCAGCTTGGTGAAAGAAAACATTCTTTTAAAACCGTAAAAAACAGCCGTGCAATAGGTCCACTGCTTTTTACTGCATATAACGCGGAGTACAACTAGTTAGTTTGTACTAGGAAATGGAAGAAAAAGTGGACAGCATGAATAAATAATTAGTAATGCATAAAAATATTCGGTGTTGCACTTATTGTGCAAAAATTATTAAGGTTAAGAATTGAAGGAGCACTCAATAATCCGGTGGTTGGTAGATGCATCCAGTTAGAAGACTGAATTTAAAATTCGTGATAAAATTTTTTGCCCTCCATTAAATGAAACTTTTAAAAGTTTGACATGTTTACGAGTTGTTGTTTTATAGTTTTTGGCGTAGTTGGTTTAGAATCTCGAGCCCAAGAAAGGAGAAAACTGGTGCAAGTTTGCGAGGACTTAGATTGAGAATATGAATTTCTCAGACAACAAGCTCTATTATTTATCGAAAATACCCAAAAGGCTTATATATCATAAATTTCGCAGTAAACTTAAATATGTACCGTCAGCATCTAGTCATTTTAATGCGAACGTCCCGTTCAATGTTTCCAAATTACGTAGATCAAATTACCACGTCAGGCTGCGAACGCAGCCGTACACAGTAAAAAAAAAGAACAAAAATGACTGGCCATCAAAGAACAGTATACGGCAGAATTCTCTTCTAGGTAGACATATACACGCATAGACGAAGACTGGGGGAAGTATCTGCATTACTAATGAACACGCCAATAAGGCAAAGGTCAGTTGGCGAATCAAGCGTACTAGTCTCGGCTGACAGCATTGCGGTGTTAATGAACAGGTGTTAATGAACTGCCATGGTAAATAAGAAAAGGCCATGAAGCAGCGGCGAGCGACCTTTACTGCACCAAACGTCCCCGGCCACTCAGTAGTATTCAAGCCTGTCGGCAGATGAGAAACGTACTATAAAGAAATTAGTCGCATCGTCAGGAAAGCTCCAGGGCGATAGATTATAGGCCACGAAATTATGTAGGACTAAATATTAGAGTAATAAATACCGAGTCCCTTAAACTGAAATATTCTTTTTCCAACACGGAAAGAAAAATTTCTGTAACACTTCTGTTGGGCCTAGTCGGTGCATGATAATGCTACAGATAATCGATGTGCGCAAAACATTATACGATCCACGTACACGAGAGAAACACAAGGACCGGTCAATTCTAGTGTCATGTGCTGTTTTCCTCAGCGCGTAAGGTAATGTTAAAATATTGTAACCAGTCTGGATCTACTTGGCATTGGAATGTCGAAATGTGAAGCTTGCCCCTCTTATAGCGAGAGCACGTGTTGGCCGTTAATACGGGTTAACGATAGCCCTTTCATTTCCTTGCGCATGTTTACGCGTTTCCATTCATGTATGACAAAAACCAAAATGCAAGTGTACTGAGATGGCCAGAAATATGGTCTTTACATGCTACAGGAATGCCTTTTAAGCTTTTCATTTCTCTCTAATTACCACATTCTGGCCAATACTAATCTTGTAATTGTTTCGACCGCGTTTGCCGAGATGAAATGAATAAATTAGGCTGTGATGCTTTCTTTTAAAGTACGATCATAAGTTATCCGCGAGACAGCTCACAGTTCTCAAACTGAATGTATGCATTATAATCTGCATCGCTGCAGCTCCCAAAAGAACAGGAGCTGAGCAGAAGTACCAATAATACAAGAGAACAGGCACTGTAATATCATTCGCCCCTACTTTATTCCCCTCGCGGGACGGTAGAGAAGGAATATCCATAATGTTATGAGATAATTCAAGCAAATGCTATGTTCTCGTTCTCTTTTGTTCATCGCATATGCGCCAGCATCTGCCGTGCCACAGTCGTCCTTGGCACGTGCCAGCTCGCACCCGGTTGACCTCTGTTTCGTAACTGGAGGAGTGAATTTCGGCGAGTATAGCGTAGGTGCCCGGCAGACTAAATGTTCTTCCCAAGCCTCTGACAATCGCCACTGTCATGGGCTGAAATCAACAACAGACTAAGAGGAGAACGTTATCAACAGACCGATAGTGGACTAGGATAGGTCAGGAGTTAAGGAGTGGGCATGAACGGCTTTGACTGTATGCACATATGCAGAAAACCTTTGCGCAAAATTCGCACACGAGCGCTTTTTTTTTGTCTTTGGCCTCTGTAGACACTATTTTTATTCTCACTCTGTTGCGCCTTTCCTAGTATTTGATAGGTAACGCAAAGCAATAAAAACCCGTAAAACAAATGCATACCACGTGTGTTCCAAGCAGTCTCCTTAAGAAACCAGTATCACTTTGCCAGTGCAGCGGCGAATGAAAACCTCTCCAGGCACTCTACATTCCTCTACATCGAGCTTAAGCCCCTCAATCAAGCAAACGAACAAAAAGCTTTGAGCTTTCCGGCTTCCCTCATTTCCGAAGTCGAGCTTCCCATTGGCCAAGGCGGCTGTGTCACGCGTGAGCGCGAGCTTTTTGGCTCCGCAGCAGACGCCGACCGGGATAGAAATCGCGCTTCGTTTTTTCTTTTTTTTTTGTGCGACCGAGTTTTAGCGGGAAGCGTTTCCCCAGCTCTGACCAACGTTTTTAGATCTAGCGCAACAGAAGTTTGGCATCGCCGTATCTCGTAGACGCCGTCAGAGCCAACGTTTTTAGATCTAAAAACGTTGGCTCTGACGGCGTCTACGAGATACGGCGATGCCAAACTTCTGTTGCGCTTATGGGTGCAACAACCGAGGAGACAGTGGGAAAAAGTTTTTTCGTCATTCCTTCCGGAAAACCAACGCGGCTCGCCAAAAGGTTCGGCTGCGCAAGATCGGCCGGGTAAACTTTGATAATGTGCTGGGCCCGCGTTCTTGCGACATGAGTGGCAGTTTTAAGAGCGTTAGCTCTCACTACTTACGTTCGTCAAGGACACGTCTGCCTGCAATGAAGGTCAACTTGACGAAAACAGTTACCACGTTGCCATACTGTAACATATAGCAACAGTGGGCGCGTAGCGCCTCAATCGATATGTATACTTCAGAAACGTTATATACATATGCCAGTATGGCGGCCGTTTGGCGCGGTTGAAGATGAATTCGTTCGCTCGCAGGCTACGAAAGTCGTGCGTTTCGCAGTCTTAGCCCCGCCGTTCACGCTGCTCGCTCTGCCAGGCTCTGCAGGTGTAGGTTTGATGTCAAGCGCATTAAGTGGCGTACTATTTGGTTCTAGTCGGACTCGTTCGCAGGCTCGACCTGAAAGTTTCGCGTCATGTTTGAGCCCCGCCGTTTACGGTGCTTGCTATGCAGATCTAGATTTGATCATGTGAGCATTGCTGACGTATTTGTAGTTGGACTTCTTTGCTTACGAACTCGATACTAAAGAGGCAATTCTGGTTGTTTGGGCGACGCTGTTCATGCTGCTCGCGTTGCCGGTCTAGCTTTCATGTTACGCGCATTGCTTACCGTATTTGTTCTGGCAAGGTTCATACCAAAATCAGTCGTTACTGCGCCTAGGCACAGTTAGGGCAGCTGTCGCTTGAATTGTACATATATGCGTACATAATACTTGAGAACGTAGGCGAGGACCTTCGTTAAACATAGTTGCCAATATTTCTCCTTGTGTCTTCAATTTTTGCATCGAGCAACTTCCTAAACGAACCCACGTGCTTGCCTCGAACAGGACTCAGGTAATTCAAGTTTTGTTTTTTCAGCGCTTGACTTTTTTTTTTTGCATGGTACTTGGACCGAAAGCGATTAATTAAATGCGGCAGTCCAGGCTGCTGCGCGTTATGCATGGCAATTACACGAGGGAAGACAGCATCTTCTTATGAGCCATTATTCCATATTCTGACCCAGAATGACAATCACGTAAATAAACAACATTTTAGTGAGTCATGCAGCGCTGCAGTTGAATGCCAAGCAGCGGTTAAATGCCCGTTTTCGGTTGCCGTTAGTCAACCCAAACAACTAACTCTACATTTAAATTCTTCTGGTCACAATCGTGTTACCGTGCGCAACTAAGGCATCGTACTCACCCATTTACAAACATTAAACGAACATCGTCACTCGAATCCTTTTAACGTTAGACTTCGAGGTGTCTCAGGTACATTAACTCGGAAGCAATCGGCAAGCATTCCTGCCCGAAAAAAAAGTTTAAATTGAGATGAGTAGGCACCTACGCACTGAATAGTACAGCCGACTGCACGAGCAAACGCGCCTTTGAGAGAAGAATATATTTTAGCAGCGTCGCACCACCTTCTGTTCAGAAAAAGCCTAGGCCGCACATCTAGTCGTATGTCGTTTCATTTCCTCTACGCGGAGTTAAATTTTGATAGAGATTGGGCTAAAGACTCCGGTTGAAAAACAGGGCTCCGAGGGTATTAACTACAGTGCCGCGAGCTCACTCGCGCACGTCACTTCCGTCGTGTGCACCGCAATCAAAGCGATCGGGTGCAAAACGTTCCGATAAATCAGAGCAACATGGGAAGGGGTTGTTATATGAGTAACTAAATTTGGACTCTCCCATGCCTTGATCTCACTGCGGCCGCAGCCAAGGCAGAGAACGCACGCGCGGTCTACTGCGCGCCAAAGTTCAAGCGTTGGGAGCGTCTGCTAGCTTACCCCCGCACACCACCGGCGCCCGGGAGGACCGAGAGAAGGAGTGCAGGCATAGGAGGAGGAGGAAGGAGATGTCGTTACATTTAGTTTATTGGGGGTTTTTACACCGAGCACATCTAGCTACGGCATTGCAGCGCCATCTTTGGGTAAACCCCGCTGACCAGATCCCCAGGACCTGTCTCACAAATTTCGGAAAATATCCAGAAGATGGCGGCACAAACCCCTAGCTTCTGTAGATTCCAGGGTGCTCCGATGCTCGCGGCGGTAGGCACCCTAGTAGCTGCAGGAGTCCCTGTAGTTTGCCGCTTGCTGCCGAGTCAAGGTTTAACACTACTCCCCTTTTTTCATTCCTGTCGTACGCGAGGCGAAAACTCAGCATTGTTACAAAAGTAATGCACATCTACAACGCATGAAAGATTGAAATGCTAATGTGATAACGTAATTAATAGCAGTAATAGCAAGAATTCGTAGCTTAAAAATTAAACTTGAAAATTGGTTTTTGGGGAAACGAAATGGCGCAGTATGTGTCTCACATATCGGCGGACACCTGAACCGCGCCGTAAGGGAAGGGATAAAGGAGGGAGTAAAAGAACAAAGGAAGAAAGAGGTGCCCGTAGTGGAGGGCTCCGGAATAATTTCGACCACCTGGGGATCTTTAACGTGCACTTACATCGCACAGCCCACGGGCGTCTGCGTTTCGCCTCCATAGAAACGCTGCCGCCGCGGTCGGGCTTAAATCCGTGTGCTCCGGATCAGTAGCCGGGCGCCATAACCGCTGAGCTGCCGCGGCGGGCAATTCGTATCTTCCCCAGAACTTATTTCTGCGGCCGGAAAGAAGCCATAATAGTGCACTGCACTACAGGGAATCTACGTTTTAAGCGCACTCAGGATGCTTCTTCATGTTTCCGGACATGTGTCTTGATTCATCATGTAAGCTTTCAAAGCTAGGAAATAAATGCAAGAAGAATGCTAACTGCAGGGCGGCACATTATTACATATCGGGCAACACAACTAGCAAAGACACACTGCTTTTCCGTGAAAATGGCGGTGAATAGGTTAAGATATCAGCTTTGCTTCGGGTATCCCACGGAACATGAATATGGCAAACGTTGTGTGACCAGCGCTGAAAATGTTTGCTCTTTCGTAAAAAACAAGACGACAAACTTCCAAATTTAAATATGAATCATCGCCCTATTTTCTGCGCCGTTTCCTCCGTCAATAAAATTATCCACTTTAAGGCTTCTGTGTTAGGTATTTTAAAATGCAAGGATATCGTGTACAGTATGCCTTCGAACTTAGTTTTGTGAAATACGCCTACCTGTGATGTCGTGCCGTAACCGCAACAATGATTTATGAGTCAAATCATGGCACTAACTTATTTATTTGCAAATGTGGGTTTCAAAAGGCCAAAGGTTTACTCTAATGCGTAATTACTTCTGTATTCAAAATAGGAGGTTTGATAATCTTGTTTTTCATCATCATCATATGCCTATGTACGTCCCCTGCAGGAGAAAGGTTTCTTCCATATCCCTCCAGCTATCCATGCCTTGTGCCACCTTCTACAAACCTTATCTCTGCAAACTATTTCCCGTCCTCCGTTTCTGCCGCTCCCTGCTATCCTGTCCTCCTCGTGGAATCCATTCCCTTACGCTAAGGGATTACCGTTTATATTGCGTTCGCATCACAAGCCCTGCGGACGCAAATTTCTTACTCATGGTTTCCGCTCGCGCATCATTAAACCGCGTTCCTTCTCTTACCCATTCATTTCTCTACCGGTCTCCTAAAGAAACACTAGGGCGAAATAGCAACCTAAGCAAAACAAACATATCGTTTTTAGGGAACCCTACTGACGTTTGTTCTGCGCGGAAAGTTGGCTGCGTTGCTCACAAAATCGCAAATAATGGTCCCGAAACCGTTCCACATTCAAAGTGCCCGCGAACAATGGGCGTAGTAGGAACGTCATTTTTATGCCGCACTTGCGGCAAAACTCAGCGACCAATCGGAGGCGCCACACGAATAACGCGCCCAGCAACCGGAACTGGCTCGCCGGGTGAGTCAGCCGTCACGGCGGGAAATTGCAACTGCAGGCCGAGATGTTTCTCATTCATCGCGTGTGTCTGCGCCTCGTTGCCACGACCTCGTACGGTAGAAGCAGGCTATGTGGGCGCGAAGAAACTATGTGTACTTATCGAGGGCAACAGAAGGGTATAGATCACACTTGATTGCGCTCACGCAGGTGCACATCGGCGAAAACGACGCGAGCGAGTGGCCTTCGGTGCATTGAAGGCTGCCGGGAAGTATACACGTAAGCTGCCAGCGATCCTCAAAAGCATGCGAGCAGCAGTCGTGCTCTGACGTATTTCATTCGACACCACATTTTAGTGAAGAATTGCACGCACATTGCCCATAAAATGGCACGCTGTGCTGTTCATTGTCGTGTGTTGACTAATTACGTAGTAAGTATGATCGCTCACGACTCTTGTGGATAACTCTACTGTGGTTGTCGTGATTGCTAGGCTCATGAACAGCCTCCTGTTGCTTGTAAGCGGAAACGAATCAAGGTAAGTTACTGGCAACTGTAGTGTGCCGCCTGCTGGTTGTAACTAGACGACAGGGAATGCGTGCATAATTTTGTCAGACGCACATCAGCACGTTTAACGTTTTTCTCGCTGGAGCACGTGCACATTAAATACCTATTCAAGTGCAAGTCCAATCCGCCTGCTATAGCTTCGCCGTATTCGCGAATTCTCTAATCCATGCGGCGCCTAGCGGCGCAGGCAAGAATCGAAGAGTGGAGGTCCAATAGCAGACGCCCCTCGCCAGCCTAATGGAAACACGTTAGCATAACGCTCACAGAGCCGCAAAAACAAAAAAAAAACTTAACTGGAAACCATATCTCCACTGTTCCGCAGTTCGTGTCAACGCATTGACACATCATTTCATAAATCATCTTCGTGCTGAAACGATCGGCGCCGCAGGATTGGCCGTATTGAGATTCTCCTGTGACCTGGAAGAGCCACACCTACAGTGCAATTTTCGCGAGTTCTGGTGGTACATTTTAGTGCCTTCTAGTATCTAATATCTCTTTCTAAGGATACTAAGGTGCGAAACTCCTGCGCAGCTGTTGTGCTCATACTCCTCTTTGCTATCGCAACGTCGGCGTGCATTAACTGCAACAGCTGGGATCAGTTCGCACTTCAAGCTCGTGCTTTTAATTTAAAGCTACCGCTAAATTCGTGTAGCGAAGCAATTCGTGGTTGTCTGCCTCTTTCGCCGCATGTTTTCTCAAAGGGTCAGTGGCACCAGGCTCAATATTTCAAGGCGCGCGTTACTGCGCGTTTAACGATGAAAATTGTTTTTGGGGAAAGGAAATGGCGTGGTATCTGTCTCATATATCGTTGGACACCTGAATCTCGTTGTAAGGGAAGGGATAAAGAAGAGACTGAACGAAGAAAGGAAGGAAGAGGTGCCGTAGTGGAGGGCTTCGGAATAATTTTGACCACCTGGGGGATCTTTAACGTGCACTGACATCGCACAGCACACGGGCGCGTTTGCGTTCCGACTCCATCGAAACGCGGCCGCCGCGGTCTGGTACGAACCCGGGAACTCCGGATCAGTAGCCGAGCGCCCTAACCACTGAGCCACCGCGGCGGGTCGAGTTGAACGATCTTTCGCGTATTCGGCGCCGCTCGCCGGACTGTAAATTTATGCCCCCGTATTTGTACTGTGTGCACTGCGAGGAAGCAATGACCGGCCGACACGGCAACGGTTACACAAGTGCGTTTATTCCAAAAAAGGTCTGCGAAGGGCGCACGCCTAGGAGCCAAGCCCGGACATACAGCTGAGAGACGAAAGCTGGATGGTATGCGCTGCTCGCTCGCAAGGAGCTGCCGTTGGCATGGAAGAGCTCCTACTAGATTTGATGTGCGTGCACATGAATCATCCACATGCAGATGATCTTTAACATGCATACCCAGCCGAACTTGCTGTTAAAACCTGCTAAGCAGTGAACAAGTTACTCAGGCTAAGCAGCAAGTTAGCCGAGAAGACTGTCAGGAATTGCATCCAGGATATTTGCACATTATTTTAACAAGGCTAGACGTTTCAGTGTCCCCATGATAGGGAAATTCTGTGCATCATTATGGGCCGGCATTTAACATATTTCTCTTGATATTACTTCGTTCACTAGTCTCACGTATTTAGTGTACTCCTTCCTAAGCCTAAGGAGGCAACAGCCGCAAATGCGGCAATGTTCGAGTTGTGCAGAATAACAAAATGGTATGATCAGAAAAAAAGATATCGAAGCCGTGCGGCATAGTTGACGAGCATTTGTTATGGCTTGTCCTACAGTGGAGCTTACATCAAATGCAAAACTTTACCGCACGCATAGACAAGGTTATTAACGTAGCTTCTGGCTGCTGCGTACTCACATAGTCTTTGCACTGCCACTGGAGCTGTGCTTCATGCAGTATGCCTTCACTCTGAGCTGACGTACACATCAATATTATTTTAGAAACTTCAGTTTTTACACGAGTGATCTCCTGCCTCAACCACAGCATCATAATAATGAGCTTGCACTGAGAAGAAATTTTGCTTCTTTTCCTTTGCCCGCCGCGGCAATCAGTGGTTAGGGCGCTACTTACCCGGAGTATCCGAGTTTGAACCCGACCGCGGCAGCCCCGCTTCGATGGAGCCGAAACGCAGAGGCGACCGTGTGCTGTGCGATGTCAGTGCACGTTAAAGATCCCCTGTTGGCCGAAATTATTCCGGATCCCTCCACTACGGCACATCTTTCTGTCTTTCTTCTTTCAGTCCTCCCTTTATCCCTTCCCTTAAGGCGCGGTTTAGGTGCCCGCCGAGATGTCAGACGGATACTGCGCTTTTTCGTTTCCCTAAGAACCAATGTATATGTAGATATATATTTATATTTTCCATGAGTAAGCACGCTCACATAGACAGTATACATGGAATACTTTTTTATTATAAGCTGCAGAAGAATGACACACACGTCTTCACTTCAAACAGCTGTTCCAAACACATCATCACCCTCTACAGGTTTTAAGCAGGGAAGGAACAGTGCCATTCAGTATCAGTGATGTCATTCCCACCAAACACCACAGTAGTCAAAGGAATGATAGCGTTTACGGTAAGTGCGAAGGGGCTTTTATTGTTGAAAAATGAGACTGCCGTCTTGTAGCACTCCCCTGTCTCAGCCATTACAAACACTACTTCACAGCAATCACACAGATTCACCTGCACTACATTATCATCCTTATTAAAGCACATTGTAGAAAATGCATTCCAGTCTCCACCATCAGTACCCACAGAACACTTGTGACCATCCACGGACAGTGAAACCTCAAGTGAATGAATTACAGAGCAGCAACATAAAAACATTATTCATGCGAATCCTTGGTGATCTCGAGCTACAGAGTACACACAGCAACAGGTTTGAAAGCAATAAGCTGAATAGGGAAGCGAGATATAAAATGTGTGTGGAATTAAAGTGATATGGGCGTTCATAAATCCGCATGAAGCCTTCTTGACAGTATAAGTCGTTCTCAAGATATGAAACGAAAGCAAAGCCCACTAGATACAATGCTTGGTAGACATGAGGCCCCAGAAAATGTTTAACTGATAAACAGGCATTCATTCTGGTGTTATTTCACTATATACTGCACAAATTTAACTCTTAAATGAAGTGTAACCCTAATTTACAACTTTGGTACAACAGGGAAAATTTATGCAGCAGTTACCATTGTGGATGTGCACTATACTGCCGCGAATATTTGCAGTGTTTATTCGTTTTTCAAATCTGCCGCGACACCACCTTATCGCTTTGTTTGCGACGCAAGACGCGACTTGATTTATCTCGATTGATCGCAGCCAGGCAAAGCTGATTCTACGTTGTTCCGGAATGTTCTAGTAACTTGGCGCCCTTTATCTCGAATGTTCGCTATCAGCTTTAAATTGAGCACGGCCGACAGCGGCGGGCATTCTGTTCGACGACCGCCGAGCACGCTTGTCGCTTCGCCGCCGCCGAGTGATTCAGTCCATTTTGGGTGCAAGTCAGCCCAATAAACAGTTCTTTTAGAAGATCCTTTCGTCCGCCTTCATCGCTGCTTCGACTGCCGTCACCACTACGTGACATCTGGTGGAGGTGCGGGGTAGCCTTCCATGTTCCGGACGCCCCCTTCAAGTCGTGAAGCCAGCCCTGAGCGCTTCGCACCCGAGGACGAGCCAGCAGCTCAGCGAGCCAGCCGACGTCTCCAGGGAGAGGAGCCTGAGTTCGGGAAACTGCCGGACCGCACAAGACAGCGAAAAGACGCGGCTACGAGCACCGCAATCTCGCCGAAGATGTCGACACCGATCATACTGCAGCAGCCGCGGGTGCCGCCAACTTTCAATGGATCCCTAGGCGAAGACCCTGAAGAATGGTTGGATCAATTTGAGCGCCTGGCGTCATTCAACAAGTGGGATGATGCGGCAAAGATTGTACACGTTTTTTTCTCATTGGATGGCTCCGCACGCACGTGGTACGAAAACTACGAGTCGTCCCTTACGACATGGGAGCTATTCAAGAGAGAACTATTGAAGGTATTTACCAGTGTCGTGAGGAAAGAAAGAGCCGAACGACTCCTCGAGTCCAGGATCCAGCTTCCGAATGAGCCCGTCCGCAGTTACGTCGAGGAGATGAAGCGCCTATTTCGCCGCGCCGATCCCGGGATGACCGAGGAAAAGAAAGTTCAGTTCTTAATGCGCGGCGTAAAAGAACAACTCTTTGGCAGCCTCGTCCGTCAGCCGCCAAAAACGGTCGAGGAATTCATGCAGGAAGCCTGCACGATTGAGAAGACCCTCGACGTCCGAGCTCGGCAGTACAACCGCCCTTCCTCTGCCTATGCAATCCGTTCGGACACGCCGGCCACCACCAGCGACAGCTTGCGGGACGTTATCCGCGAAATCGTCCGAGAGGAGCTACGCCGATTACTGCCATCCTCCCCACAGCCACAAGCATCGACTCTGATGGACGTGGTACGGTAAGAAGTGCAACAGGCACTTGGCACCCCGACGGCCACAGAACCCCAGGCCATGACCTACGCCGCTGCAGTAAGGACTGCTCAGCCCCAACGACAACCCCCACGTCCTCCCCGAGATGAGCCACTTGGTCCACAACGCCGCCTCCCAGCCCCCGCCCGCCCAGCCTATGACCGACCGTCAAGCCCCAGGAAATGCGACGCCTGGAGGACTTCCGACAACCGGCCATTGTGCTTCCATTGCGGTGAGGCCGGCCATATTCTTCGTCACTGCCCGTACCGACGTATCGGTCTTCGAGGATTTGCCGTTAACGCCCCACGACCACGCTTCGGACAACGTCCGCACGAAATCGACGAGTACCTGCGTCGAGAAGAGTACACGCCGAACCGCTTTTCGCGCTCACCATCGCCGTCAACCTCGCGCTTTGCGTCGCCACGCCGCAGCTACGCAGCCGCGGTACGAGGAAGGTCGCCCAGCCCCCGTAGGGGAAACTAAAGGCAGCAACCTCTGGAGGTGAGGTTGCTCACGAGCTAAACGCCGAAGATCCTCCACCGACCACGCCCCATGAAGACGCTGCACCCGCGACGCCGCATGAAGAACCGACACTCGCTGCACCGACGCCGCACACAATGAGAACCTCGACCACGACGCAAGCTACCTTGAAATCGACGCCGCCACCCAGAGGAGCTTCGACCACACGCCCAACCCGTGACTCGCATACGCGACGAAGCCGTGATGTTGATTGACGATTTAATACTTTATGAACTACCTGTGTGAAAGCCAGTGTCATCTAGGAATGTCTAACACCTTGCCTTCTGTAGGAACTATGACATGCCTTGTGCCATCTACATTTCATCGTCTTTCAATGCCTTAAAAGCAGTAGCCTCATAATGCACACTAATAGAGCAAAAGTAATTATAACTGCAAAAAGCGAAGTGGCCTCTTTCATATGATGTTAAGGCGAGACGCATCACCTGCCTACTGTGCTTCGTAATTTTTTGATATTTTGTGGCTTTATTGGGCATATTGTTTCTAAACAATCTCTCTCCCCCTACAGCGCTTACATAAGGACATGAGAAACGAAGAATGTCATGAGATATGAGCACCCTATGTAAGGAAACTGGTTTAAAGTGACACCTGTCTTGCATGTCTGAAGTCCTTGGCTCTATTTCTTGACGTTTGTGTATGAAACAGATACACTCTCACCTGTCGTGGTTCAAGTGACAATTACTGGGGTGCAGATAGGTTTACTTCTTAGGATTTGTATAAGGAATGAATATAAATGTGTTATTTGAATATTGCATGAGGAGTATTTGCACACACTACAGATGTATACGGAATATTTGCAATTAAGGGGCCATTTCGATATCTGAGCCACTCTAGAGAAAGTTGCGTGGCACATACCGTGTTTGTCCTTCACCACTGTCTGTGTGCCATGTATTTCACACACATGCCTCAGGATGCCTTCCAGCCTTCTGCACGAGCTCTTTAGCTTGGTGCCTAGTCACCTCCAGCGAAGAAGTTTAGCACGGCTGAGAGGCCATTTCAGCTGCACTGTTGGAAAAAACTACAGCTGTAAACGAAGCAGCACTCGAGTTTGCAGAAATTGCATAAAAATAAAATTTCTGGTGTAGACAGCCTCGGCAAAGTATAAGGGCGTGTAACCTGTATCTTTTCGATGATGATGCTAGGTTTTTAATGGCGCAAGGGCAACTGGGGCCAAAGAGCGCCAAACACAAGGTTTATGGTCGACTCGGACCTGTATCTTTTCATTGTCAATAAAAATTCAAAGTGCATACAAATCTGACAGCTTAGCAAAGGGGTTGGCAAACGAAATCGGTGAAAAAACTATTTCATTTCATCATCACAATTTGTGAAGTTTCAGAAAAGTAAAACAACTGAGTATGCCCCCGCTGGCCCATGAAGAAGACATTCGACTTCTGCTTCTCTAATCTTCTCTCGGCATGTATTTCAACCTATGTCGTTCGAGTAGCATGTAAACAACTGTTTACTGGTGGACTTTTGACCAGAATGCCTGAGTAAGCGACAGCTCCCGAGGCCCTCGCTCGGGAAGGAGTTTATAACGTCCGATAGCTGAGATGGATACACAAACGAAAAAGAAAGGCTATGCAGCACGCGGACTTTTGACAAGTATCGCCAATCACGTACTCGTTGTCACGGTATACGCCCCCACGAATGCGATCCAGGCTTTGCCTTCGGCCACCTCCGCTTTCACAACTTTCTCTGAAAGGTTACCATTTCGGGTTTAGCGTTAGCACAGGCAAACACACGCCACCGAGAGAGGCAACCGACACGATCGATCACGCAAAGATAATTGTCGGACTACTTCGGTGAAATACCAAGACTCAACATAGACAGAACGAACTACATTATCTTTCGGGCTAGAAATAAAACAATTGGCACTAACGTTGATTTAGTCTTCAAGGGGCAAGCATTAACCCGTATGAGCACACAAAAATTTCTGGTTTACATTTTCACCAGAAACTGAACTCGACACAACACTTAAACTTTGTGAATACGGACCTAGCTAAAACGATTGGAATGCTAAATATATTTAAGTTTATTCTCCCAACGTGGTTCAAGCGCAATCTTTATTATAGCATGATTAATTCAAGATTGCAGTACTGCATACTAGTTCGGGGCACCACTACCAAATGTAATTTGGAACGTCTTCATATTCTAAAAAACAACGCATTCTATTCATAGAAAATGCATCGTTAAGAGAACACACACCTCGGCTGTTCTTAAAAATATGAAACACTTACAATTACGAGTATATTTCGACAGCGCCTGGCACTGAACATATTAAATCATACAAAAATTGACTTAAAAACGTTTCTTGGGAAGTGTTGACGCCAGGAATGCGGCTATAATTTTAGGGAAAATTATTTTGTTAAGAAAAAGATTAGAACTTCTTTTGGGAAACCATCATTAGACCCCCAGATCCCTGTCCTTTTAAATTTCTTTACAGACCTAATTGACATCTCCGTGGATGTAGAGTCACCGTGTACTTATAAAGCTTTATAATAAAAGTGAACTGAAAGGTGACCGCATGAAACTGAACGGAAAGCAGAGCTACGTCTCCGAACGTGTCGCTTTAGTTTGTATTGTCTCAGGAATCGACAATCTCGCTGCCCATCAGAAACGAAAACCTAATAGTCAGTCGGGACGATAAGCACGTTGAAGTGCAATTGATTCATTTATGTGCTGGAGTTTGGATTGCGCAGTCGCAGGACATCAGTAGCTTCTCCACGATTCTGGCCAACCTCTGGTAGTTCGCGGAATGCAAGAGGAACAGGAGCAGAAAGATGCTGCCAGAACTGCGTGCGTGATCCGCCTTTCATAATTTTTCTAACAGCCCTTACGGGACTTGGAGAAAAGCGCACTTAAAAAATATGGAAATCTGAACTGTGATGACGTCCAATGCGATGCACGGAATGATTATCATTTTGGTGGAAGAACAAGATGTCGTTAAAACGAGGAGTGCACTTAACAATGCAGTTCAGAAGCTGTGATAAACAGACGACCCGAAACCATTTCCAGGGAGGCCAGCAAACACATTTCCTTCGTGAATCTAGCTTGCATCTTTATGTGGAAAATAAAACTGATGCAAGAACGCACGCTGTCGAACTAAATTAAACTCCAGCTGTGTATTGAGAGCTGCTAAATAATTAGCAGGACTATTGCTACCCATCAACATTTCTCTTGGTGCCGTCATCTCTCGTGACAGGCGGCGAATGAGTCTATCAGTGCTGAACAACGTCAATGGCCCGGTGCAAGGATTTCTCCGACAGTCGTGCACGAAATTATGTTTATGGTTTATGAGCGTTTAACGTCCTAAAGCAACTCAGGCTATGAGGGACGCCGTAGAGGAGGGCTCCGGAGATTTCGACCACCTGGGGTTCTTTAATGTGCACTGACATCGCACAGTACACGGGCCTCTAGAATTTCGCCTCCATCGAAATTCAACCACCGCGGCCGGGATCGAACCCGCGTATTTCGGGCCAGCAGCCGAGCGCCGTAACCACTCAGCCACCGCGGCGGCTGAAATTATGTTTAACTTCGCCGGCACCTGGTCTTATCACTTTATCACTTTTATCACTTTTTATCACTTATCACTTTTGCTGCGCTGTGCAAGTTATCCCATGTACACTCGGTACATGGAGCCAGAACTGTGTAGAAGTGTTGGGGTCGTGCGATAGCGTGTTCGACGTAGAGGGCTGCTGGGTGGTGTTTTATGTGCTCTATCTAGAAAGTTCCCAGTCTTTTTTAAATAAGCAGTTCTTCAGAGAGCGAATGTCCTCACCTGGGCCGACACCCATTGTTTTCTATCTTTTTATTCTCACAACATAGCATTTTCCTTGCTTTCCGCTGTAGTTAGCAGAACAATTTATATTTCATTCTTTCATGTGTTGAAATCTCTTTTTGACCGGGACGCATTTACCATTATCGCCGCTGCCCAGGTCTTTTCCTTACATGAGCTGAAGGTCACTCCAGTGATAAGCTCGTTTTAATTGAGCGCCAGCCTGCCCTTCTGCGGTCTACTTCAGCGTCTGTGCCTGCCGTCACAGTCACGTAAATCTATTTAAAACATCTTAACAATTTTTCCACATAAATTTCACTTTCTCATGTTGAAACTAAACCTTATTGTTTCTTCTCTTTCGTTTGTGGCAGAAGTTTCTTATTTATTCTATTTTCTTTTTCTTACGTGCACTTTGTGCCGAGCTCACCAAGTAAATGAATTCTGATGGCAATACTGTAGGCTGGTGACTTCAAATTCGAGTGAACTCTTGCTTCAGTCAACATCAGTTGGACTGATCTTTCAACATAATGACCATCTTAACCATTCCGCGCCATTTTTTTCTACATTCATTCTCAAACAATTTAGTTCAAAACAATTCATAACTCTCTACATTTAAGCTGGCCGAACACCTGAGCGGATCATCATTCATTTACATAAGTTATGCACTTCACGCCTTTGCCGCGGTCCCGCAGGTTGCTTCTCAAGCAGCCCCAGGAGCAGCCTTAGACTGGTTACACTTGCAGCACCGGCGCGCCTTTTAAAGATGTGAAAATATACAGGTAATTTTGCTTTTTAATTTTTCTTTACGGCCAATTTTTCTCTTATGGAAGTTGACTGTGAATGGAAGTGAAAATCGTAAACAGTGGGAAACAGAAGCGATTATCTATATCCGGCAAGCTTAAAGGGGCACTGAGTTTATGGTGATGCTACAAAATTTATATTGAAGGAAGCAATAAAAGAAGGTCCTCAAAGGTGGACTCCTGCTTGTCCAGGAGTCCACGGGCCTGGTCTTCACGGAGAGCTCTGTTGACTAGCTATGTTTGACCAGCTGGTTGAGCAACTGGCAGCGCGACATCCCATGAGGAGAGGGGCGGGTCTGGGCGGGTATGGGGGGCACTCATGGGTTAGGGGCATTCCCACAGGTAGTGTATGAGGGTAGCGTTAGCCACCCCGATTAAGTGCACAATGGGAGGGTCAAGGTAGGGTGGTAGCGATGAAGGAGGTAGGGCGAGATGTCGCATATTCTCTGCAGTTGCCGACACTCCGCGCCGTATCTTGAATTTTGTCTACGATGAGGTGGTGGGAGCGTGAAGCGCCTGTTTTGTAATGCAATGAATAGTGATTTTGTGGTACGCGAGTAGAGCCCGCGAAGTGGAAGTTTCCTCCATTTGTTTGGGTCTCCGATTATCCAGGGCGCCGAGGGATAGTTCTCGGGCAACGCACTTTTCATGTTTTTTTTTTCGGCAGCAAAAGGTGCATTTATTGAAGCGAAAATAATATCTATATAATGAGAAATTTTTTCACCACTGCTGGATTGAAACACTTGAAGTAAAGACTGAAATGAACTCCCTAAGTAAACTTTAGATACAAGTGAAGATGCAACCTAGCCGCAGAGATGCGTACCAGAAATCAATCTTAACCGACACCGAAGTTCCGAAGTTTTAGTGCGAAAGCAGCCAGTGACGGCCAAACCTGTGTTCGATCTTTCGGCATTTCCTCAATGAAATGCGATAGGCCCACAAAGGGGTGGACGGGGGCGCACTTATCTTCTGAAGTTTACTTTTTCAGATCAACCTGCAATCATATACCCTCAATGCCGCAAGAGACGGAAGCAACACTCAAGATTCTCTTCGATCATTTTCCCTCCATCCATCTGTAATTGTTCCTAATCTGCACACCAGGAGCGAACATACAGAAGACCGGGATTCTCATCATGTTTACTATATCTCTTAATTTTCATTCACATATCCATCAAACAAAAAAAAGTACCTTCCTCATAGAGTAACTCTTTTCTTAACAGCCTTTCGAAAGACTTCGGCTCCGACAGCACCAATAATTTTCTTATCTTTTTGTCTTTTGTACATTTCTTTTCTAATATGCAAATGTGTGTATTATTTTTCATTTTCTACTTCGTCTTGACTTAAGCGCTTTATATTTACTTAGTGGCACGGGTTGGGACACTTTCTAATTCTTGTTTTATTTTCTTGATATATTTTGACCTAAACTCGTCGTCAGTGTCTCTTAAAATCTAACGTCATAAAACAAGTAGATATTCCGTACAAATATCGCTTTCCTAAATGAAAATTCTCGTCAGAGGAGAAAATGAAGAGAGAAACTTCGGTAAATCTTACCACTAAGCGATTTTCCACGAGCAAATTCGATGAGAATTTCGACCCTGGAAAAAAAACACGCTGGCTATGCAACAACGCACTCACTTAACTCTTTCTGCATCGCCATGCAGGTGGGTGCCACCTCTGGATAACTACGCTGTTCCTAAGTGCTCATAGCTGCTTCTCCACAAGTCATTACTCCAGAACGAATGCCCGTGCTCCGCGGAGACCAAACGGATAGGTGCCATCTTCGCAACGTCACAGCATTGAATCGCACGGCGACTGCACTGGGACACTGGACCCTCGATAAAGAAATGAGGCATCTCGCTGACGATAGATTCTAACGCTCAAGCTCTTAAGTGGCGGCGGCCACCGGCGGCGCACTGTAGATTCAATGAGTGCGCGACAACGCAGGAGCTTAACACGTCATGCTTGATAAATTGAAGCAATTTACTCATGCTGTCTTTCCGCTGAAAAATCTGAGAAACACCTGACAAGGCCTTTTATCATTTTATTGGCCCTCTCAGAAAAATGTCATCACCAGTATCATCATCATCATCATCATCAGCCTGATCACGCCCACTGCACAACAAATGCCTCTCCAATGTCTCTCCAATTAACCCTGTCTTTTGTCAGCTGCGCCCGCCCTACGCCTGCGAACTTAATCTCGTCCACCCACCCTACTTTCTGCCGCCCCCTGCTGCGCTTGCCTTCTCTTGGAATCCAGTCCGTTACCCTTAATAATCAGCGGTTACCTTGTCTTCGCATTACATCGCATTGTATAAAGAGAGAGAGAGAGCCTGGACCAGCAGCGCTTTGCCGGGCTCAAAGCAATTCAAGAAAAAGGAAAAGGAGCTAAAGGCTCGAAATAAAAAAAAGGCAATTTAGAGAGAAAAGCAGGGAAGTAAAGAAAAAAACATGAGAGTTAGAAAGGAGTTTTCATGTGAGGAAGGGTGGGGAGGTAGGCCGGTGGAAACATGGCACTGGCCTGCTACTCTACACTGGCGAAAGGGGAAGGAGAGGACAGGGAAAGAGCGAATGAACGTTGATGATGGCATAATACAATGAGTTCCATAGAGTGTTGTCCACACACACACACTGGCTGGCACTCGCACTGCGCTGATTAGACGCACGTGAAATATCATGTCTTGAACACACACCGACGCATGTCATTAACACATACTGAAATAGGGGCTCCATGAAAACACAAATGTGCACACTCACGCATGATTTCATGGAATAACCAGTCATAGCACAGTCAAATACAAAGTCATAGTCATTCAAAACACAGTGTGCTGGCCACAATGAAAAGCAGGGAAGTGAAAAAAGTGATAAAAGAGAAAACCAAAGTTATAGCACTGTTTAAGGTCATAGTAAAAATCACTGACAGACGGTCAAAGCATAGTCGGCAGACCACCACAAAGAGCAATGAAGAAGAAAAAGACAAAACAAGAGAAACCAAAGTAACAGCGCAGCGCAGTCTAGGCAGGGCCACAGTACTCACGAGGTGTTCTCTGCCTTCTAGAGCTTGAACAATTCTGATATCTGACAGCGATGATGCGGACGGTTATGAATAAGACCTGTATAGCATGTCGTCAAAAAATAACCCTCATCTCAGCAAATATTTTTAACCTTTAACTCTACAGCTTCTTCTTCCAATGAAGTGCAAGTTCCTCGGGTAGTATCTTTATATAAAAAAGGGTATAAAACTTACGTTTCTAACTATAGGCCCCTACTAATACTTCCTGTCTTGTTAAAGGTCTTGTGAAATGTGTTTTAAATCGAATGTTGTGTTTTTGCAACAAGCAAAATGATGCAACCTTTCAGTATGGCTTTTAAAAAAGCGGTGTAAGGAGCCGGCAATCCTGTATTATGAGGCATATATCCTACAAAATTTATAAAGAAAGAAATTGCTATTGTTATTCTTATTGATATTGGTCACGGCGGCCGCCAGGCAATCTTATCTGAAAAAGTGAATCATTATAGTATGCATGAATTTGTCGTGACCACACAGAAGTTCGAGTGACTTTGTATTTATGGATTGAAATTCGTTAAAGAACAAATAATGTCAGGAGTTCCTCAGGATACCATTTTAGGTCCAGCATCATTCAATTTGTACATTAACGATATTGTACACATTTGTTCAGATAACAGTTTCATTATATACGAAATTGACTCGACGGTCCTCGTCTCCTATCATTATCAAGCTCAATGAATCATTGAAGCAAACAATTTTTTGGGTCAATTAGATCTGTGAACTTGTAATAATCAATTAAGAACAAGAAAAAAACAACAGTCGTTGTCTTTCGACCCAGAAAAAGTAGGTATCCTCTGAAGAGAGCACAACATGTAGATCTGCAAGTACTGATGTAGCAGACAGTGTTAAGGCACATGGGCTATATTTTACCTTGACATTACAGTGGGGTGATTACATAAACAGTTTAATAAGTAAATTAAGTTGCATAACGGTGTTTTTTAATCGCAATCATCGGCTAAAAAGGGTAAAACGCTTTCTCGGCAATGCCCCTTTTTATCCAACTAATACTATTTTTATTAGGTCTGGAGAGTCACAACAGGAACGCACTCTCTTAAGGTTGCAAGATTACAGAAGAATATACTGCGGATTCTTGAAAACTTACTGCAGAAATATTTTACCACTTATTTTGTTGAGAGCAAAAAATATGTAGAGGCGTAAATTATGCTGGAAGTACAATTTTAGCGTACAACGCTGGAGTTTGATCTTTGCAGAAATTAAAAACTGACAACATGACGATTTCATCAACAGTACTTGAAAACTAGAATGGCGAAAAGTTCTAGTGCCACACAAATTACGGACAGCAAACACTTTGAAACGATCGGATACAAATACTGAACTACGTAGAAAATGGAGCTACACTCATATTTAACTTGCTTCGCTCAGATCTTTAAAAATGTTGTATTGATTGAAGCATCTTTCTGTCAATTTGAGTAAACATTTCTTTTTCATGATTTTTCTTGGCATTAATTAGGCAGAATTGTGTATTTTGCTGTTTAATTGTTACATAATGTGCGACAATAATCCCGTATTATATGTTCAGAAACAGGGTTTTATGTTGCTGTTATTTGGTATCTGTGGATTCTGTGATGCCGTTAACATTGCTGCCGTGACACTGCAGGTTCTCTTTTGGATTTTTATTCTGCTGCTCCCATGAGGGGGCCGACGAATCCTCATACCTTAGATGTAAGGATTTCTTCGCGGCCTCATTCCACGTTTTGTGGATAATATATTCTATACGTATACCAGGTCTTTCATGTTACCGCCACTAATTAAAAAAAAAGTTTTTTTAGCAATAAAGGCGTCTTCTCCATGCGCATTATTTCCTGTGTTGGAGGGCATCAGAAAACAGGTGAATAATGCTAACTAGTTAGCCCCTTAAGTATCTTCTGATCACTAACTTTTTAACTATTACGTTGTGACACCTGGTTACATTTAGTGATTTGTAGCTGGCCGGGAGTAATAGCCATATCAGTTTTTAGAGTTTCGAAATCTCTACCCTTGGCGTGGTGGCTCGACAAACTTCATCCATTTCGACTATTTACTTGCACTGGAGCGTTGATTTGCTTGCATACCTTTCGAAAGCGCCTGTATTTTGGCACGATGTAGCTAACATTTGTTGGGCCACAGCGCTGAGGGTAATCACGTTTTCGAAATCCTGAAATCTGCTATGGGTATTACTAACGATCACCCACAAATCTGTAAATGCAACTAGGTGTCTAACTGTAATAGGTAAAAAGTTAATAATCAGAAATCGGTTAACCAGCTAACTATAATTAACTTTATTTACCATTTTTGTGGTGTCCGCCAACGTTGGTATTATTTTGCCGCAGATGTCGTCTTCATGACTCAAAAAGCCTTATATTTAAAATTCGCAGCCGGCTTTCCTCCAAAACCGGGTATGTATGTATGTATGTATGTATGTATGTATGTATGTATGTATGTATGTATGTATGTATGTATGTATGTATGTATGTATGTATGTATGTATGTATGTATGTATGTATGTATGTATGTATGTATGTATGTATGTATGTATGTATGTATGTATGTATGTATGTATGTATGTATGTATGTATGTATGTATGTATGTATGCATGCATGCATGCATGCATGTATGTATGTATGTATGTATGTATGTATGTATGTATGTATGTATGTATGTATGTATGTATGTATGTATGTATGTATGTATGTATGTATGTATGTATGTATGTATGTATGTATGTATGTATGTATGTATGTATGTATGTATGTATGAGTGCATTACGTACGTATGTATGTGAAGCATAATTCGCTATGTCTATGACCTCTTGAACATTACCCTTGACCTCAAAGAAATAGACACGGCTGACTTCCTTCGGCGCCACGCCCCTTATAGCTACCGTCCGTTAATAATGAAATTCAGGCTGCTGAACACAAATGCGGCGATTCTTGCTAATGGCCGGAAGTTCAAGGACATGAATTAGAGCGTTGGAAAAGATTTCTCACGTCACGTTCGCAGCCCTCGCAAGAACCTTGTTGCCTCTTTAAAAATCAAATCTCTTCGATTTTCCACTGCGTTTTAAAACCCTGCTCATTGGCTCCCGACGATATGTCTTCAATTAAACATAAGAATTTGTGAAAGAAATTGCATAGCGGTTGCCGCATCGTCAGCTAATTTGTGCTCGTATTCCTGACTCATAATGTAAACAATTTTTTTTCTGCGATTTTAGCCAATATACGTAGCATCCTTCCGAAACCTGTCCACACAGTTTAAAGCTTCCTAGTAGAGCCATTGACGTTTCATCAGACCTTGAGATGACATGACTAATATGCAGCGGCACACCCCAAACAGTACTGGGTGGTGTCACAACCACACTACAGCTCTGATTTTTCCTGGAAAGTAAACGACGTTATCAGCCAGTAAGCCAGAAAACACCCCAAAGCCCGCACCAGCTGCCGTAGAAACCTTCGTTTCCCATAAATCAACCGCCACACCCAGGCAGCACTCCGAATGAGCGAAGCGATAGACCTCGGAAATTACCGTAGAAATCCGAGGAAAGCAGCACGCCGAGCGTAGCCAAGAAATCAAAGCATCTGATAATAAAAGCAGCGCGACAAATGACGCAGAGAAAGGCTTGACAGAAGCACTAGCTTTGGGTCTTTCACCTCGCAATCCGTGAACTAAGGCTGCGCGTGGCCGTAACGGTACGTAGCCATTTCAGAACCGCAAGCTCTTAACGTCATTCACGCTTCGTTGTGCTTCCCAGACGGCCTGTGAACCGGTTTCGTTGTCGCTTCAGCCGTCTAATGCGGGTGTGCCAAGTGTCCGTTTAGCTTTCTTATTTTTATCGCGCGCTCACGCAGACACGTGTATGCACGCACGTCAACGGGTAGAGGGCGACGCGAGCGCGTGGTCAACATGTTTTCAGCGCAGTGCAAAGGGCAATGCGCTTTCAGATGCACAGAACAAACGCGCACGGAACTTTCTCTCTCGTTTGACTCATTAAAGAAAAAGGTTTCACACCGCAGGACATGCATGCAGTGCGTAGGACGCCGGCTCGCGAGACCGCTTTCAGCTTCATTCATTCGAGCACTCATTCCCTACGGGGAAAGTGTAGCATACAGATGTGATGCGCAGCCTAATTGGTACTAAACGACACACACGCTTCCAGATAAAAATGGTAAACGAGCTGTTTCCTGTTCGTCAGGGTTACACTCCGATTTTTTTTTAGCTTACAGCCCGCAGGAACAATTCACGAAAGTAGAAATTGCAACGGCCACAGGAGAGTCAGTCACAAGGAAAGTCTGCGATCGCACGTGCTGCGTATAGTTGGTCACCAAACACGCAATGATCGACAACACATCTCGCCGTTTCATGAGCAATGCACGTGCTGCAATTTTTCACTGATCAATTAGATATGATGGTAAATGAAGTGCGTTAGAGCGCGACTGCTGCTCGCCAACCTTTCACGATCTCTGGAAGCTGGCGTGTACAGTGCACGACAGCCCACAACGTACTGAAAGCCACACGCTTGCGTGGCCATCGTACGTCCGTGAGGGCTATCAGCCGTTTTTTCGGCAGTCTGTGGCTGCACTTGATAACTTCACGTAGTTTCTGTCGCACCCTCGCAGACTATTTCTTACGTACGCACGCTGCAACAAGACTAAGACGCACGCGATGCAGGCGAGAGCATCTGCCATTCGGTGGGTGGTGGAGTGTAGTGTGGGGGCTGAGGTGACTTGTACACGCACTTTGCCACCGTGATTGCTGATTGGACCGGCGGTCTAGTTTCAGTTTCTGGCCGCGTTTCCACCATTCGGTACTGGAGCCTCTCATCAGTCGAAGCGCATCATGTAAATGACTTCACTGTGATCATTTTTGTGGTTTATGGTTTAAGGTGTTTTCACGTCCAAAACGACTGTGGCTATGAGAAACGCCATAGTGAACAGCTCCGGAAATTTGGACCACCTGGGGTTCTTTAACGTGCACTAACATCGCACAGTACAAGAGGTCTAGAATTTCACCTCCGTCGAAATTCGACCGCCGCGGCCGGGATCGAACCCGCATCTTTCGGGTCAGCAGCCGAGCGCCATATAACCACTGAGGCACCACGACGGGGCTGACCATTTATCGCGGGCGCTTTGATTGTGGAAGGGTTTCTGTACTTTCAATGACTGTTTTCTCAGCAACGTAGTCATCATTCCGCGCAGGAAAACATCGATCGGTAGTGTACACGAGGAAAGCCTATCCGTCTGTAATAGTTTGATAATTCTCTTTAGTGTCCTTTTAATAAAAACGACGCTTACGCAAAAAAAAAAATGCTAGTCAGCGGAGCACTTTTATGTAACTGCGATTCATAATGCCAAATACTCTTTTCATCAAACTGAGCTTCCAAAAATTTTGATGACAAATCATAAGAAATTCTTGCGGATAATAAATGAGCGCCCGACGCATAGCATCGTTTTATTAAAGAATCTAGAGAAGATGCTAATCACATCGAATGCACTGAAAATTTTCACAAAGCTTTAATTTCCATCTTTATATGCTAGATTGAAGTGCTCAGGGCTTCGTTGCCCACTAATATAGAAAATATTCAGTATGACTGCTCTGAAGTATTTTAAAGCGTGAATTTCATACGTAATGAAAAAAAAATTATTCCGCATTTCTATACGTACATTTCACAGTGTACTTATTTTTATATTTTATATTGTAGTTGTCGCAGTCGCTCTCTACACTGAATATACCATATGACTGGAAAGTGGAAAAGATTGTTGCTGCCTGTAAAGGAAGTAACAAAGATACATATCTCATGAAATTACCATCTGATCTTATTAACCAGCGTAATTTGAAAAATAATCCAACACGTCGTCTGTTCTCAAATCGTGAATTTTCTCGACAGAAACATTTTTAATCCTTCAGCAGCACAGATTCCGTAAAGATTTGCCATGCGAAACGCAACTTTCCATCGTACTTCATGATGCGCAAAGTGACTTCGACCGAACTTGAGAGACTAAAATTGTTTTTTTTTAATCATTGTTTTTTTTTGGGGGGGGGGGGTGAAATGGCGCAGTATCTGTCTCATATATCGTTGGACACCTGAACCGCGCCGTAAGGGAAGGGATAAAAGAGGGAGTGAAAAAGGAAAGGAAGAAGAAGGTACCGAAGTGGAAAGCTCCGGAATAATTTCGACCACCTGGGGATCTTTAACGTGCACTGACATCGCACAGCACACGGGCGCCTTAGCGTATTTCCTCCATAAAAACGCAGCCGCCGCGGTCGGGTTCGAACCCGGGGAACTCCAGATCAGTAGTCGAGCGCCCTAACCACTGAACCACCGCGGCGGGTAGAGACTAAAACTACATTTCTAAACTTTGGACAAACATTTTACAAAGTACACAAAATAACACACAGGCCTTTACAGTTAAAACTACCGAAATAGAGTTACACTGTACTGTTTTATTGTGGATTGAAATTTTCCCAATAATTCTCGCAATTTGTCCTCGTCAGTGTTCGACGCGCCAGCGCTCTCCCCATAACAGCAGGCATCCCCCAGAGTCCTGTATTAGGCCTCCTCTGGTTGTTATAAGTCCAGTGTACATTCCTTTCAGACGAGCAAAACTTTTTACTCCAGTGTAAAAACTGAAAACTTGATTGCATATATTTGGACTCTATTTGTCACAAAATTACCAATAATGGCTCGAACACGTTCAGAGTTCGCACATGGCACTCACTTCCGCACTCACGGAATTGCAGCACAATTCTTACAAAAAAGAAACGAAAAACAAATTTGGGCCCAATGAATTATATTCTTTAAAGCAAAAGCCGTTTGCGCTTCGGATGAGAAAGATGAAAGTTACACCGCCATGCAACATTTCTTAGGTACAACGTAGAACTTCTCGTAGAACATCTTCCGTAGAACATCTTTATTTCTTGTTTTTGAAAAGCGATCCTCAAAGTTAGCTTGTAACGGGCCAGAATTGGCCGATAACTGCGGTATCTACAGAACGGTCACTAAAAACGTTGACTAATCATAGCTTCAAGTTGGCTAAGAGGGAAGATGGAGAGGTCGCCCGGGAGTAAGGTGGCCCTGGACTTCCACTCCCCAGAGGGAAAAGGCTAAGGGAATGAAAGGGATAGGCAGGTTGCAAATGCATAGGCTGACACTGGCTGACACTCTGATCTTAGCGGCATGCATGCACTAAGCAATGATTGGCTAAAGTCGCCTAATTATAATAAATCTAAACTCATGTCTTAACTGTAGGCTTAATACTTTTTTTAATACTTACTCAATTGTTCACGTATCGGTGGACCTTTATGCTCATACAAGGACCTAGGTGTTACTTGGACTTGCTTTCACACTTCCTTTCTTGAATGCAGTTGCCCCCAGAATGCGGCGTTTTGTACAAAAAATACTACACGATTAGTTTGAAACAAAATTGTGCAATCCTATCAGCTTCGTTATTATATTCTTTCTGTTTGTTTTTCCGCTTGTTTGTTTCCTGTTCACCAAATCATGCATTAATTCGTTAGTAATTGTAATCTTTATTTTTAAATGATATTATTTGTACCTGAACGGTATTCATTGTATTCAAAAGTTCTGATCGAAATATTGTCCACAGTACTATATGAGATCGCTAGTTTGCCATTTGCAAATTAGGGGCTTGAGATTCTCCCAAGCTGACACAAGACAGCTTTTACTGCTGTCCTCAGTCGTCATGTCCATATTGAGGCCGAAATATACTTACAAAATCTATTGTTTTTTCCGTATGCCATAATCTCTCCAGGGGCACACACGTAAAAAACATTGTTTTCATCCGCCGAGCAATCGTCGGGTATTTTGAAACGCCATGTAATCCCTCGTTCTCAAAGAGTTAAAGTTCTCGCCGGGAAATAATTTATTAAAACACGACTAAGGTACGCATCTGCTATCTGGATTTTGCCCCAAGCATATTTGATCAGCACAATAGAATGAGTTCAATACCCCGCCACAAGCCATTCATTCGGCCCCTGCATTCTTTCGATATCAGTGTACGGTCACTAAAAATACATTAAGGTCTGAAAACCCTTTACCGTCGTCGTCGTAATTGCTTCGCGCGGTAGGTCTCAGAATTTTTTTTACGGTTTCCTTCGCTAATCACCGTATGCCAGCCCACCAGCCACCATGTCTTATCATACCGGCCTCGATAATGGTCACCGCTCCAGCGCACTCCCGTAACATCGAGCATATCCCACAGGATGTTATACTGGCTGTCCTTTTGCTGTTAAAATGTATGATGGTATACCTTCAAGAATAGCCTGCAATGTAATTTTCGATCTGACATATCCATTCCCCAAACAATTCCTCTTCAACGCGGCGAAGCTACTCGATCAATTAGACTTAGATAATGAGATGAAATTCACACGCTAGACGTGTGTTTGCGTTGACAACATGCGCCACCCTGCCCGGCCGCTTCAGAGCAAATGAACTAACATCAATACATTCTTCGACACGATTGCTTGCTCAAAATGGTCGAGTGAGCTACTAGTTTGTCGTTCTAACCCATACGTCATTGGGTAAGAGAGAAGATTCCTAGTTCCTGTGATAATTTTGCCAGTCTAAAGGTGCTAAGAACGCTTTGTCTCTACAACGGCTGTCCAACTTTTTCTGACATTTTACAACTGTCTCTAGTTTTTTTTTTACC
Source organism: Amblyomma americanum (assembly GCA_030143305.2). Lineage (NCBI taxonomy): Eukaryota > Metazoa > Arthropoda > Arachnida > Ixodida > Ixodidae > Amblyomma > Amblyomma americanum. Next base: position 419,678 of record JARKHS020010606.1, read on the forward strand.
CTCCAAAGATAACGGCGACCAAATCAGTTAGCTTTAAAGCTCACTATAGCGCCTGTTTACGGGAGGTAATTCCGAGTCCTGAATTCGAATTAGTTTGGGATAAGAAATATTTGAGCATACCGAAATCATCGGCGATTTCCTAATGACATTGTCTGGCTAAGTCAATCAGGATTTTAACTGCAAAGTATGATCAATGAGTTAGACAGGCAGAGCACGATGGTGGGTTTAAATATTAACATGTAGAAAACCCAAATAATGTTCAAGAGTCTGCCAAGAAAACAGCAGTTCAGAGTTGGTAGCCAGGTTCTGGAAGCGGTAAGCGAATACAGGGTAGGTACTGTCTGCTGATCCGAATCATGAGAGGGAAGTAACTAGAAGGATAAGAATGGGTTGGACAGCATATGGCCGGTTCTCTCAGATCATGAATGGCAGTTAACCAATATCCCCCAAGAGAAATGTGTACACCAGCTCTAGCTTACCGGTACTCACCTACGCGACAGAAACATAGAGACTAACGAAAAGGGTTCAGCTTTAGTTAAGGAAAACGCATCAAATTATGGAAAGAAAAATTATAATTGTAACGTTAAGGGACCGGATGCGGGCTGAGTGGGTGAGGGAACAAACTCGGGGTAGTGGCATCCTAGTCGAAATCAAGAGTAAGAAATGGGCCTGGGCAGGGCATGCGAAGGCAAGATAGCCGCTGGTCCTTAAGGGTAAGAGAGAGTATTCCAGGATAAGGCAAGCGTAGCAAGGGGCAGCAGAAAGTTAGGCGGCTGATGAGATTAAGAAGTTTGCGGGATACAGTGGTCGCAACTGGCGAAGGGCAAGGTTAATGAGAGAGGTCTTTTCCCTCGAGTAGGCGTAGTTAGTACATGGTAGCGTAGTCAGACTAATAATGTTCATGATGATGCTGATAGCGTATGAGTTGGTTGAGCACCAGTGTTTCAAATGAGCACCACTAGCTTTCGCCATGGTTTTTACCCACCTCGGGGGTGGGGGGGGGGGGGGGGGGGGGCCTTCTAATCACGCGGAAGCAGTATTGCTTGCGGAGCTTCCTCCTTCTGCCACGTTATCTGGCAGTCAGTCCGCTGGATTTCAAATGGGTGTTTAATTTGCATATTGTAAGTCATACGTTTTGCGCTTTCTAGCTCGCTTATTGACGTTCTTTTCCAATAATGCGTCTTTTCCAATAATGCGCACATTAAACTTTCTCAGACGTAACTTTAAGGACGCTCCCCTTACGCTGAAGGAGACATTATACATGTCTACTGTACGTCCGATACTTGAGTATGCTTGCGCGGTTTGGGACCCGCATACAAAACTGAATATTGAGGAGCTGGAGTGCGTCCAGAAACGGGCTGCTAGGTTTGTGTCCGCCGATTACAATTTCCACAAAAGTTCTTCTGGTTTGCGCGAGAAGTTGGGATGGCCGCTACTTGAAAACAGGCGCAAATATTTGAGACTCTCTTTCTTTTATAATGTGCTTAATAATAAAACTGGAATTCCAAAAGAGAAATACATTAATGAACCCAGCTACATTTCCGCCCGCACTGACCACCCACTTAAGGTGCGCGAGTGCAATTGCCGTATAAACGTATTCAAATATAGTTTTTTCCCACGAACAGTGCATGATTGGAACTGTCTCCCTTCGCGGGTCGCTACCGCTCCTCCTACATCGTTTCTGAAAGATTTACAAAGCCACCTGTCAATATAAGTGCAATAATTCTTCTCCGAGTGTATTATGTTTTAAGCAGTGCTGTATTTTAAAATGTATCTTTTTTGTGTGTATGTGTGTGTTTATGGTATGTTTGCCTTTCTACAATGGTTTTTATTTTGTTTGTTTGTTTGTTTGCTTTTGCTTCCGTGTGCATGGGTTTATTGTATTTTCTGTGTAGACCACATAATTTGCCTAATTTATTATGTACTAGATGTTTGTTCTTATTTATGATGTTTCCCCCCTACAATAATGCCCCAATGAGGGCGCTGTAGGTACTGTGTATAAATAAATAAAATAAATAAACACTCGTTAATACATTCTGCTTTTCCTGTTTAGCCTAGCGACAGGCGGATAGAGTTATGAAGTCTATCAGTGCACTGTAGGGCGCTATATCTTTTCGAGAAGCCTCATAAGTAGCATTGAGTACTTCGTTGCGCACCACTGTAGTTTCAGTAAGACAAGCGAAATTCTCGCAACATCTTCGGCTGCAAGGCGAAGGCTGTTGCTAATTCTCAAGAGCTTTATAAGACCAATCTACTACTGAAGAAGTTTTCCGAAAATAGGCTCAGAACTGTTACAAAGCGCCACAGACACGCATTAGAAATTTGGACCAGCCAAGCGAGACATATTTCAGCTTAAGCATGGCGTGGCCCCTCGCTCCGACACAAATGACGGGTAGCGTCCAGACCAGATAGGCGTAAAAAATTAGAGGAAGCAATTAAGCTTCGCCTTACATTATGACGCGATAAAGCAGTCGCTTTATCGCCATATATAGAAGCAGAAGTTCATTATCTAATTTACGCTCATAGATCCCTGGGAGACCTCATACCCTTCCTGGTGTAGTGGTGCAGCGGTGCAGCGATGCCGCACTGCCCCGCGATCACAGGTGCTCCCAGAGCTAGGCCTTGTGTAGCCCATGTTGCTTTTCCCGATCGACCGATAATTAATTTAACTGCCACCTGCCACTGTGGGCAGCTTGCTCGCTATCCCATGGGCAGGCTGTGATGACGCCGCATGGTCACGTTACCTAGGCGGCCAACCTGCCTCCTAGGTTGCTCTCTGCTCCCTGGGGACCACCTGCAGTGCCATGCTCGTGATTTTAGTGTCAAAGCACTCATACGACTGCCACAGCCGAGCAGAAATCTCGCTTGTGCATGGCTCGTTGCCATAGCAACTGTGACGCCCAGCGGCAAAGATTTGACCTTGGCCGATATAGACGAAAATAGCTGACCAACCATAATATACCGTGCCCGACACGATGGCGACCTCCAAATTTGTTCCGGGTCATTTCCGAAATTTGGTCCGGGCCAGCCCCAAAAAGGTCGTAGCTTTAAGATTTGCTTCATCTCGTTGCTACGGTGTCGCTTGTAGCGTAAGCATACTCGTCACCGGGCATGCGCACGTCGCACATCGGTTAAGCGGGGTTAAACCCCACTAATTTTTTCTCGCACAAAGCCGACGCCGACAACGCCGACACCGGATTTTCAGGGGGACGGGGCATTAGGATTTGGTTCGTCACTGTGTCGCGTAATTCTGCGCAGCAAGGCCTCGCAACTCGCACAGTGCGCTCTGGACGAGTGCGAATAATTTGTGTACATGAGCCAGAACGTGCCAGTTTATGCTTGGCGCTGCTGCACTTTCCGTCGCAAGTGGTTGCTGCAGCTCAAGAAAAAGGGGCCCATTTCGGCCCCGATGATATCTTTTAAAGCACGTGTTGCCGGAGGGCAAATTATTTTAATTGTGGTTAATCATGAGCACCTTAAGCCCTTATGGAAATATATTTCAACACCGATCGTTTCAAGGCAAAGCAGCAACGGCTTGAAAGGGAAGCCGCACCTACTTCTTCCGTGCTACATATGGCAGCAGGTACCGGCGGTTTTTCAGGGGTAACAGGCGTCTTCAATCTCGGCCGCGGCGGGCGCGTTTCGGTGGAGGCGAAATACAGAAGGAGCCCGTGCCCTTTGTGATATCACTACACGTTAAAGATCACCAGGTGAGTTATACTATTCTGGAGTCCTCAACAACGGCACCTCCTTCTCTCTTTCTTTTTCACTCTCATCTCCATTCATTCTCTCAGATTGCGGTGCAGGCGTCCAACGGGAAGTGAGACAGTTACTGCGCCTTTTCCTTTCGAGAAAGCCAGTTTTTCCGGTGACGGGAGCTACCTCTCTGATTACGTGCCCATAATCTGAGTCCTTCTTAATTATTGAAGGACTCTCCGGTAATGCTCTGCGCGCGCTTCGAGTTCTTGCGAGTTAGAAAAGTATCAATTGCAAGCTTTGGATACATTGAATCGCTGAACAAACAGATAGTTTCACTTTCGCATAAAGTTCCTCTGCGGTCAAGTGGTGGCTGCTAAGCAATATTTCCTCAAGCCTGCCTGGATATTTAAAATATTAAACACCATTGGACACCATGCAGTGATTTTCCATAAGAAACTTTGAGGGCTGTATGAACAGTTTAAATTGTCTTAGCCTTTAGATGGTTTAGAGCGTTGGCGTTGATGTCGCTATGTATATAGCGATGCAAAAAAAAGCAGAAAAAGGACAGTGAAAAGACAGCGATAGGCCAGTCGTTTCTGCGTTTCTCGGTGGCGCTAATTTTGCCCTTCAGCTTTCAGTTTTTATAGTAAGCAACCGACAAATCCCCACAAAATTTTGGAATAACTTTAATATCCACTCATTTCTGACCGCGAGATCTAGAGGGGCTGTATATACAGGATTATCTTGCCTTCGACAGTACACTTCAAGGAATGCTGCAGACAGATAATGCGATCAATTTTACATTTTCTGCCTTTATTGTCTGCCACCCAAAACATAATAATTCCCTGTACGCGCCACGCGTCTGAACTGACGCAACAAAGAACTGGAGGGGACACTCCGCCTTAAGGGTATGACGCAATGGCAATAAAGGGTTAGTGTTATTATATGCGGAATTGTTCATTCTCTGCTTCACATTAATATATCCCTGGAAGACATCATACAACTGCTGGCGCTGTGGTGCATCGGTTAAATGATGCGCCACTGCCCTGCGATAGCAGATGCTGCCACAGAGGGCGCTTGTGACACCCAGGTTGAGAATAATTACGTTGCTGAGGAAAGTGTATGACTTCTTCCTAATTTTTATCCTCCTTTTTTTAGCTCCCTAGCCGTCACTTGCACGGGCAAGAGTGGCCATGCCGCGCTGAAACAGAAATATCTTGCTAGGCGTGAACAAATTCCTCGTGTGAGTCGGCTGGGTTTTGTGTAAGTTCAAGGCTTCTCTTGACAAACCGCCCTAGTAGGAGATATTTATAAAGCTATTGCGGACTTTCAATGCCCTTTGGTCTGCAGCGAATAAAGTTTCAGGGATTTCGCTTGTTGCAATACAACCGTTCCTGCGTTTTTAAGTGCACGACATCGGTTATGAAGCCTCCCTCAAAGGTACAACATTGCACAGGTCACTAACGGTCCTCTTCATAATTTTTTCGGCTACCCGGTTTGGCTGCGCTTGGGTGGATGAAAATGAGTAATTACTCCCTTATTACAAGCCGATTACACCTTGGGGGATTCCCCTAAACATTTGTTAGGCAGCCTTCCCACGTCCAGTTAACCATCAATGCGCTCTCGCCCTACTGCATGCTAGCCGTCCCGGTTAGCTCAGCCGATAGGCCGACTGTTCTGGTGAAACAGTGGTCCCGAGCTCGAACACCGGAGCAGGACGATTTTTTCTTTAATAACGAAGTTTCTGTGGAAGCTATATAGCTTTGCTTTCTAGCCGTCTGGCTCCGATTAGGTGGATGCCAGTCAGTAATTACTCACTTATTATAATTAAACAATGTTTGGCTTTATGTGGTTTAACGTCCCAAAGTGACTCAGGTTATGAAGGATGCAGCTAATGCGATGAAGCGCAAAGACCCGGACTAGATAGAGGAAAACTATGGCCAGGAACTGAAGTTTACTCCGCACACTGCGGAATAAGTGGAATGAAAAAAAAACAAGAAATAGAAAACGAAATACTCGTTGACGAGAGGTCGTGAAAAATTCATTTTCGACGCGAGCGCAGAATAACATCAATAAGCGCGGTAGCAAGTACAAGGTGTACAGTTTACAATGATCCGATTAAATGCCCCGTTATGATAGAGCTGGCCGCACGCCAGGTTACGGGAAAGAAGAGGACGCTTTGCGCGCACTGCAATTTTGGCTCGAATTCAAGGCCAGCCCTCGAAGCGTGCAGGCACGACGTATCGCGATCTAGTGATGCGGAATCAAATGCCTCGCCGCTGAGCCAACAGAGGCGCAACGCTCGGCCTCAACGCTAACGTAATTACTTGCCACTATTCCTGGAAAAAGAAAGCAAAAGCAAGGGGGAGAATTCTGACACAAAGTTGAATGAATATTGTACGCAATTAAACAATGTTAGCAGCTTCAGAATCATAGAACTATCACAGGGAAAATGACTATTTTCTCTTAGGAATTGACGCATGGGTTTGCATGAGCAAAATAACCGCCAACGCGGCCGATATGAGAGTGCAATCGCGTCTATGAATGCAGCGAGGACAGTATTTTCTCTGAAGCGGGGGGTGACGGTATTACCGTGTTGTAAACGCAACCACACGCCTGCTGGATGGAGTTCTCTACATGAGAGCAGTGTTCCTGTTAGAGTGGCTTCTTCGGATTAAAGCAGTGTCGTTAGTATAATCGGTAAATAAGACTGACAACTATCCCCTTGTGGCTTTAAACTGCTATGAATTGTGAGCAAACATTGAGCAAACATTTATTCCGCTACAGAACAATGTACTCAGTACTTAACTGTTTCAACTTGTGAGGTTGGAGCCTGTGCGATACCTTGTCAACCGCTGTAGGCTGGAATCGGTATTTGTAGAATGTTTTAAAATGTGGTGTGGCTTTTCGCGAGGTATATTAGCTGCGCTTTGCATGAAAATTGCTCAGTGACACTTTATTATCTACAAAAGATATGTCGGTGAATTTTATACTCGCTGGTAGAAAAGTTCCTTTCTAATAAAGCGCGATAGTGTAGCTGATATAATTTGTTTTTTAGTCAAAAGCCTGGAAAGTTTCTGAAAACTTTTCATTGTCTGGTATGCAGTTTTTTATAGATGCGAATAAAATATGAAAATCGTGAAATACAACTGGACGCAGAGAGCAGAGCTGACTGATTTGCTGTTTATTTTTGAAGTGCTTCTCTGTTACGTATATCCAGTTTTCAATTAATGTTGGCAAAAAGCGAGATGTACTGATCTGTGGGAGTCCAACTCTCAGTGGTGAAGAATTTTTTGTGCTGCGAAATACTTTTTTTGAGGGAAACGTAACTGCGGAGTCTTTCTTTCACAACATCAGGCAACAACATATATGAAACATATTGCGCAGACCCAAGACAACGACTAGCCGGCCGTTTCTGGATGCTATCTGAAATCACCTTTACGCCCCCGAACGGATTGGTTACTTAGTACTCTTAGACATGTTATTTGTTTGATTTCAGTTTTCCATTCATGTCTTTTCATGGGGTATGGCTGCTGTTAGTTCGGTGTGCGCATGCAAGATTTCATGGAATAACGGGTGATTTTTGAAAAATGGCGCTCGTCTTACCTGAGCTTGTTTCTTACCCCCGTCTCTCGTTTTTCCTTTTCGTGCTGTTCTTGACCACAGTTTAACCAAATCATTCTCAACTTTAAGTACTGCCACTGTCTACACTGCACTAAAGGTTGCAGCGGGCTTAGTAGTGAAATAACCAAGGACTGTCGCTGGAGCGTTCCTGCCTTATTGGCCCGAACCTAAACTACCATACTCCGGACTACTTTGATAGCTGGTGTCAGTTGATGCTGGCCAGTGAAGTAGCTTAATTTCACGCAAGAAGGTTTCATAGATCGGCTTTTTATCGGCTCGCGGGTGCGGTGTCTTCCATTTTGGTGACAGATTAAAGGCACAAATAGCGTTGTGGCAATAAAAGCGCCGCCAATACTCCTCTGTCGAAACATAGAAACTAAGGTTGCTATGAGCCAGCTCCTGTCAGCCCTGTAGTAAGCCAATCTTCCAGTCTAACTTTTACTGCACGAACCAACACGTGGCATATACGGCCTTTTGACCTTGAGTCTAATAGAAATAATTCCAAATTAGGCAGGTGGCTAAGTACGTAGATAGCGTTCGGCTTCGGGGCTGTACGGGGCCAACGTTTAAGCCTCCTAACAGCGCCACAAGTCGGGCGAGTTTGTGACTATTAATTGCAGTAAAAAGGATAGAATACGAAGGACCAAAAATAAGACGTGCACGGGGCAATAAGTTCCATTTAGCTATGGCATTACTCACTAACGCTTTCTTTGATATTGGAAAAACTCAGAAGAGAAGTGGCATCAAACGATCATACAAAGAAAGTAAATGTGCGTGAGCGGTTATTAAGCCTTTTTTCTAGTGATCAGGGTGAATAATTTTAATTAAAAAGGATTTTGTACCTGCAGTTTCGGTCTCGGCTGGCGCCAGCGCTAAAGTGCACCATGACGTCACTGCCGACCGGCCAACTCGGAGAACTATACTCTTGATGACGTCGGCGCCGCCGACAAGCAATCGTTGTTCCTGAGAGCAGCCACTGGGTTGATTGACTATACAATAATTTGGGCAAGTGCACTTTGACGTCACTCGATTCGGGAAAATGCCGAGCGGCTTCGAGGACAACATTCCAAAGCAAATAATAATGTTCTACTCAATGCCTGCGACTGAAACTTGCTAGAAGGCATCTCATTACACACACTGAATAAAACAAAATTTAGTGCCTGTACCGCTTTATTGGCCATCCACGACCTTGTATACTTTCCGTTGTATTGTTTCAACTCTCGTATTGTCATTTATTTTGGGTGTCTTTTTTATATTTTCACGAAAGGCTTCGTGGATAGAGGATTAGTTGAGAGCTCTCACTTGTTCTGTATTTCTTGATTTCTGGTCGTTTGCCTTCGGTGTTATTTACCTTCTATACCGACTTCTTGTGCAGCTGCCGATGCAGTTTTTCCCCGTGTAAACTACCGCTACTCAACGAGTTCAAAGTGCTAATTTCACATTCGCATTCACCATACCGGGTGCGACTGTGGCGTCAGTGGTTTTCCCACTGCCTTACTTTGTCATTCTTTTCTTGGAAAGGTTACGCACGTGGCGCTTCTGATCACGATCTCTATATTTTATGTTATAGAGGTCGGTATCTTCTGATAGAGGACACTATACTTAGTGTGTCGGTATTTCCGTAACGTCTATTTTATAGCCCTGCAAGAGTTGCCGCTGTATGTTTTGTTCAAATGGTCATTTTTTTCCTTTTCAAACATTAGCCACTGAGGTGAGTGGCTGCCATTTTCGAGAAACCCGAATGTTCTTATCTTTTATGCAAGTAAAATTTCACCTCCTGTATAAACTTTTCGATTAGTGGGAACTTAGTACGCTACTAAAATCTACCTTCTCACAAAAACTGTTGAGCTTACTATCAAAGAGTAGGAAATTCAGAAGTCTAGTGAGAAAAAGTATGGTTGATTCGTTGTTACGTCGTGCTGAAAAGGTGGCGCTCAGAAGTTCTTTTTTGAGAAGTGCAACTTTCTCTGCGTGTTTGCAGATTCGTTTCTGACAGACTACATCGACGCAATAAATTGTTACGCTTATTCAGTCAGAAAGATTGGCATGTATCTGCTGAAGAACTGTAATGCCCAAAACAATTGTATGTTTGTTCAGCAGGGTTCCAAACTTGCAACTTTGTGCGAATGCAGACATGACATTTTCCAGCACTATATGATGTCATTTTTCCGTACAAACCTACTGCTTGTCCTTCTAATGCAAGGTACGCAGCGTTCTCTCCACATACTGCCCGCTAGATACGAACGATTCAATTCAAAACAAAAGTGCTGATAGAATATCGACGACTGTTTGTTTCTGAACGCCTGTAAACTGCTCACGTTATTTTATTTCATATTTATTGGGCATGGATGGTCGGAAACAAATCGATTCTGGACGAAGCCATTTTTATTCACAGCAGTCAACATTCCTCATAAAAGACCATTACTCGTCATTACTGCACCAGAATTGAAAGGCCAGCGCAACCCCCCCCCCCCCCCTCCTTTTCTCGTATTAAGACAAAAGTGTACATATCCACTTGACACCATATTATCGAACATGCGGCAAGGCAAGTCATAAAGTAAATATTATTAACCTCTCAAACAGATGGCTAACAAAAGAGGAAAAATCGGTTCTCTCAGGGCACTAAAATTGTAGCCAAGCAGAGGTCAGCAAAACAAACACGAATTACTAACGAAATCTTGACAATTTTTTCTGGAACATGTCGAATTTGTCTAGCGTAACGACGCTGGAGAGTGTTTGCAGAAAGGCGTCGAATCAGATGGATGCCTCTCAAATGCCCTCCAGTGTCTCCAGCATTTAATAATCACAAACAATTGTGTACTTAATTATCATCTTAACCACACATCAGTGACACAAGCAGCAAGACCGCTAAAGGCTATCGCCTCACCGCACTTTAGGTCAACAAAGTTTCCCCTGACTTTTTTGACAGTCATTAACCTAACTCAACCATGGCGTTGCATTTTAACGTTACAGCATTAGGGCTCCGGTTGAGTGGCGAAGCCGGTGGCGTCGCTGCCATCCGTGGAAAGAGAAAATGCGGATTGGCCGGAAAAAAGGTAGCGACATCACGTGTGGACCAGCTCATTAAAAAAAATTAATAAAGCATCACATAAATTATGAATTAGAGGTCTCAACTTGACATAAAAGTCATCCTACGTTGTAATAATAATAATAATAATAATAATAATAATAATAATAATAATAATAATAATAATAATAATAATAATAATAATAATGATAATATTAATATGTTCTTGGGGACAGGAAATGGCGCACTATCTGTCTCATATATCGTTGGACACCTGAACCGCGCCGTAAGGGAAGGGATAAAGGGAGTGAAAGAAGTAAGGAAGAAGAGGTGCCGTAGAGGAGGGCTCCGGAATAATTTCGACCACCTGGGGATCTTTAACGTGCACTGATATCGCACAGCACACAAGGAGACAAAAAAATAATTGCATTGAAAAGAAAATTCGGGTGACGGGGAACCGAACCCTCGCTATTTGGGTCCGGGTCAAACGCATTACCCCCTCGGCACCGAGGCACGTTCATTTGGTTCGATTAAAGGGACACCTTCTATATCTCGTCCGAGTGTGTCCGTGTCTGCGAAGTGACATTACACAGAAGACCACCCCAGTTCACAGCAGGCAGCCGTTAAGGCTATGCAGTTATACCCTTAAGGGGGAGCTCAAGTGTCTGTAGGACTTTTTAAAGATCGGATTCATTTAAACACCGAAAGAAAGCACGCGTAGAAAAAAGCCATGAGCAAGCACAATCCGCATCCTGCATCACGTTTTTGTTTTGTTTTTTTTTCGTCCGGCGCACAGTATCTTGTTAGCTTCGCAGAACGACTAGACGTCAGCACCTGTGGGAAAGCCTGAGAATCTTCGCGAACAAGGTAAGGTTTATTGGGTATTTCTGATGGCTCAGGAACACGGCGGCTATAATTAGCTTCCAAGCGAAAATAAGCCTGGGTAGCAAACTGAAAGAGTAGAAAAATAAACTGCGTGTGGCAATGCTAGCGCGGGTTGCTGAGAGCCGTTTTGTAGTTATCGTTATCGTTTTATGTTTGACCACTTCGCTTTCTTCTCGTGATCCGGATCGCACGCCGACAGCTTGTGAAAGATTTCCCATCTACGTCATCTCCACGTGCACTGAAAGATAGAAGACGGAATACTTGTCAAGCAGCCAGGTGGTCGGCGAACGACGGAAGTTGAATCAATGGCTGTTGAGAGAACAAGAGCGGTGCGCCGGCTGATGTTGGCATCAAAAGAGAAAATGCTTTGCTCTCCTGAGTTCCCTTATCATATTTCGTGCAATATGAAGATAGAAATCCGTGCTAATATCTGGATTAATGAGCTTCACATTTGGCTTAATGTGGATGAGATTAACTTAAACGTAAAGAAAACTCAGTTCATAATATTCCGTCCAAAAAACGAACCACTTGTTCATGACACTCAGTTGAGCATTAATAATTCTAATATAATGCCTGAAAACTCATGTCAATTTCGAGGAGTCTTTTTCAGGTCTCACCTTAGTTGGTCTTAGCACATAAATTAATCCGAGTGAAGTTATCTAGATATCTTGGCATGATATAGAGAATAAATTATCTTTAGCCGCTACGTGTTAGGAAACGATTGTATTTCTCATTTATCCACTCTCGCCTGACATACGACCATCTAGTCTGGGGAACGTGCAACAAGGTAGACTATGAACGTCTTTATTCCTTGTAAAAAAGAGCCTTAAAGATGATATCTTAACATCAAAACTCATCAACAAACTCCCTGTGCGATAAGTTGAACATATTACCATTTCCACAGCTCTATAATTTTTGCTCTACCGCATTGATTATCCGTATAATTAAACATGATTACGCTACCTTTTCAAACACATACTTAAAAAGAGATGTGGCACTATTTCACTGATTGGGTTAAAACCAAGAACAGACTATGGTACTAAAACTATACATAATCAAATAATTGCGCTGTGTAATGTATATCGTTACTTAGTTACACTCGCCAAAGAAAACGCAACTGTGCCTCATTTAAAAAAAAAACAAGTAAAGCTACTGCTGCGTCCTTTAAACGTATAATAGCTTTCTCTTGACGTCCCATTGAAGTATCCACGAATTGCTCCGTCGTCTAAATGGCGTGTTTAAAATTGTTGTATTTTTGCTTTGTGAAATACTTGAGCTATGATTGTTACGAACACTCTTAGAAACTGTGTAACCTTCTTCAAAAATAATTTTGTCCAAGTGTCTTCATATACGTTCATTCTTGTGCGCATGCGCATATAGTTAATTAGCTTTGTAATTTTCATTGTGTTCAACATGCTCTTATTTATTCTGTACCAGCTGCCAGATGTGTACGTGTGGGGTGAAGGTCTCGACAGGAGACCCAGGAGCCTCCTTTTGCCTTACCTCGTTGGGATATTTCCCACCGTGTATTTATGTCCGAAATAAATTGAAATTGAAATTGAAAAACGAGTATGAATACGAGATAAATAAAATGTCCTGGGAGAATTATGGCGCTATGATATACTCTGAAGATCTGTCATCCCTTACAAAAATGGCCTATAGACAGTCTATAGACTTCTCAAAGCCTCTATTGCCTTGTAATAGATATTCTTTTTGGCTCTTCATAGTCTATAGACTGTCGGTAGAGAAAAGTCGACAATATTGTTTCGCCATAAATTTATAGATTGTCTATAAACGTTCTACCGGATTTGTATCGCCTATAGACTGTTCTCTAAGATTTCTCTATAGAGAGTCTATAGACGTTATAGACAAAAGTTTATGGATAGTCTATGGATTGTCAAAATAAATTTTTGTAAGCGATGGGGCATACCTGATTTTATTTCTACAAATGCCATTCTGTGTGCAGTTTCAGTTTTCCAGATTCTCATGTGTACGGATGACACCACCCTCATATTCACAGGAAATTCGGTTTCTCCACTGCAAAGTCACATAAGGAGAGACTTATTGGCCGTTTTCAACGCGAGAAATCAACCTTAAATACTGCACACCAATTAGGTCGTTTTCCATTCGGGATGAAAAAACGGTGAATTTAGAAAAAATACGATTTCCTCAACCAACAATGTTATAGAATCTGGGGCTTCATATGAATATACAGTTCTATTTTTAGTAGCAACTTATTGCAAGAGTCAAACGAACAGTGTTTGCAATAAAGCTGCGCTTGGCTGCTATGCCCCCATGAGGGCTAGACAACACTCTTCAGAAATAGCCACACAGTTTGTACTTTTCATTTATTCAATGTCACACAACTTATTGCAGCGAATCATAGGGGCACGCTTAGTTATCTAATTATTCTGTGCGCTTTTACAAAAACGAGGACTAAGGATAATAGCTTTTCCTTCACTAAAGCGTTCAAGCAACACTCTGTTTCGAGACCTTCCAGTACTAAAATCTGCTGCTCTGTGCAAATGTAAAATTTTTCGTCTAATGCAAAGTATATCAACACCTAATCTTTCCACACCAGTTCAGCTTATTCAATTTGCATGATTGGAATTTGCATGTCTTGACATGCTACAAAATGTATTTTTAACTTTCAAATCTATAACAAAACACACGGTGAGAGATGAATTGAAATGACTGGGACGAAGGCACGGAATACATTGCCAATAAAACCTAGGCTTTTCAAAGATGTTAAGCTCCCTTCGAAGTTATTTTTCTTGTGAAATCAAGAAAGGATGTAATCTGGCTATTTTATTTGGCTGCTTTACTATGTGTATATTGATACGTGCCACTGTAGAAGTAAAAGCGCCTGTATTCGTAGAGGAAGAAGTTGGTTCTCTCTCGCTCGCGCGCTCGGACCACTTAGGGAGTAGCAAAGACTGGCGCTCACGCAGACTAGAGGTCTCTTTCACGCGCTTGCGTTGCCGGGTTCCCCTTCTAAATTTCTACCTTCACAGATCTGGCCTGGCGGCTTCCCCATTGTGCCCTTTTTGTGCCGAACCTGAGACAATAGATCACTTCCTGCTGTTCTGCCGCCGCTTCTCTCATTTGAGGAAGCGTCTTTTGCAAATTCCATTTCATCAACTGGGCTTGCCTGTGTACTCCGCGGTTGTTCTTTCCATTGGCGCTTCTTTGCTCGGACGAAGCGACAGGAGTGTGCGCTCTGCTGTGCAAAATTTTCTTCAAGAAACGCAGCGCCTCCCATTCTAATTTCTTCTTCCTGCTCTCAGTCAGTACGACATTGAAACATTACAGGCATTGTATACTATTATGCACATTAACCAATTGTCCCGTCTTCGATCTCCAAGTTAACAGGACCCCTGTCCTTCCGTCTTCCAATCTATCAGGCTACATCCTATTAACATTCCTTTTCCTGTCAAAACTTTCCTGTATCCAGCAATTAACCGCCTGTGTCTTGGCCACTCCCCCGTAGTGGGTATGTGCCAGCAACGTCTGAGGCCTTGCTTCCTTCCTTCTTTCCACTTAGGGACCCGATTCTTGGCCGATCCCCCAGTGTGGGTATGTGCCATCTTTTGATAGGCTAACAACAACAACAACAACAACAACAAAGACCGCCGCAGTTTTCCGTCTCTGCTCCGGAGGTTTTTCTTCGCGTTGAAGGTTACAGTTTGGTGGAGGCGTACGCTTCCCGACCACCGCACTCCCTACAGCATGATTACCGACCTCACGCCTTTTAACCAGCGACCCAGCCGCCGTATTCGCGGAGAGTCGCCTGAATTTGGGGCCCCTCCCCCGCCCACAAAAACGACGCAGCCTCGGCCGCCGAGTCCAACTGACATGGCCACTGACACCAATCCCCCGGCGCCGATCCAGACTTGTCCGTCGACTCCAGCTGCCATGGCCACTGACACTCGGCTCCTGGCCCCGATCCTTTGCCACCCACCGCGAACACCGCTATCTTTTCACTACGACGTGTTCGAGGATGCTGAGGATTGGCTGGATACGTTTGAGCGGGTCGCTCGCTACAATGCCTTGAGCGGCGAGCGGAATCTCAATAATATATACTTTGCTATGAAAGAGTCTGCCCGGACGTAGTTGGAAAACCACGAGACTACCCTTCTCACCTGGGCGACGTTTTGCCGGAATCACCTGCCCACATTCCCCAATGCCGACCGCCGGGAGAAGGCTGAATCTGCGCTGCACACCCGAAATCAGCGCGCGAACGAAAGTTTGCGCATTTATATTGAAGACATGGCCCGTCTATTCAAGTGTACCGACCCCAACATGACGGAGGAGAAAAATCTCCGCCATCTCATGCTTGGGGTTAAGCAGGAGCTGTTCGCGGGTCTTGTGCGCAGCCCAGCTCATACTGTGGCGCAATTTCTTACCGAGGCGACTACCATGGAGACGACGCTTCAAAAACGGCCGCACCAGTATGATCTGGACATCAACATCATGGTGCCTGAGTCCTTTTCGTCGTCCCTCGGCGGCAGTGCTGACACCTTGCGCGAGCTGATTCTCTCAGTTGTCCGGGAGGAATTCTAACGGATCCATCTGCCCCCGGTTGCGCCTGCTCCCGCTGGCAGCGCTGACCGAAGTCGTCAGGGACGAGGTGCGGCAACTTACCGCACCTCGACTTCGGTCAGCGCTACAGCTAGCTATAGCGCTACAGCTGCCCAGGCTACAGCTGGCTAGAATCCCACTTCCCCGGCCCTGCCATCGGTTCAGAATTAATAAGTACCTTCTGTCGAACCTCTTGGCAGACTTTGCCGACTGTTTCGCTACGTGCTCGAAGGTTGCCCGAACTCCACTCTCTAAGCACCGTGTCATCAATGAGGAGACTACGCGACCCGTCTGCCAGCGCCCATACCGTGTGTCCGCGATGGAGCGAGAAGCCACAAAAACAGGTCGCTGAAATGCTTTCAGACGATGTGATTCAGCAATGCACCAATTTATGGGCGTCAGCTGTGGTTCTTGTCAACAAAAAAGGAGAATATTCTGCGTTCCTGTGTTAACTCATCAACATCAGCCTGACTACATCCACTGCAGGGCAAAGGCCTCTCCCATGTCTTTCCAATTAACCTGGATCTTTGCCAGCTTCGCCCACCATATGCCTGCAAATTTCCTGATCTTACCGCCCGCCTAACTTTCTGCCGCCTCCTGCTACGCTTTTATCTCTTGGAATCCACTCCTTCCCCCTTAAGGACCAGCGGATATCTTGCCTTCACATTACATTTCCTGTCCAAACCCATTTATTCTTCTTGATTTCGACTAGTATGTTATTAACAAACGTTTGTTCACTCACCTGCTCTGCCCGCTGCCTGTCTCTTAACGTTACGCCTATCATTTTTCTTTCCATGGCTCGCTGCGTTGTCCTTAACTTAAGCTGAAACCTTTTCGTTAGTCTCCACGTTTCTGCCCCGTAGGTGAGCACCGGTAAGATACTGCTGTTATACACTTTTCTATTGAGGGATATTGGTAAACTGCCATTCATGATCTGAGAGAACTTTGTTGACTACAGGAAACTTGATACCGTGACCAAAGAGTTTACCCGCTGCCCAGGATAGATGATGCGCTCGACCGATTACGGGAGGCTCGATATTTCTCATCATTAGATCTTAAAAGCGGGTACTTGTAAATCGAAGTGAACGAAATAGACCGAGAGAAGACGGCCTTAGTGACGGCCGACGGTCTCTATGAGTTTAAGGTACTCCCATTTTTTCTGTGCTCAGCACCGGCCACGTTCCCAAGCATGATGGACACTGTTCTCTCCAGCTTGAAGTGGGAGTCCTGCCAGGTGTACCTGGACGATGTCCTTATATTTTAAACCACTTTTGACCAATACTTGGAGCGGTTGCGAATCGTGCTACAAGCGTTCAAACCTGCTCAACTCACCATCAAAGCCGAGAAACGCAATTTTTGTTTTGAAGAACTTCCCTTTATTGGTCACGTTGGTAGCGCAAAAAGTGTTCGCCCGGACATTGACAAGACCGCTGCCGTCTCAGGTTTTCACGCCCAACTGACAAAAAGGCCTTACGACTGTTTTTCGGCCTGTGCTCCCATTATAGGCGTTTCGTTCAAGATTTCTCGCGAATCAATGAACCAATAAACTCAATGACGCGCGACGACACGCGACAAGAGGCTGCATTTGTCGAGCTTCGCAGCGGTCAACAAAGTACTCCGATACTCGGCCATTTCGATGAACACGCTGCCACGGACATCCACACTGATGCCAGAAATGCTGGCTGTGGTACGGTACTGATCCATTGGCAAGACGTTGCAAAGCGGGTCATCAATTATGTCAGCCGAACACTTACGCGCTCCGAGACCAATTATTCTACGAAGGAGAAAGAATGCTTGCAGGGATATCCGCCATCAGCAAGTTTCGACTGTACATCTATGTGGGTACGGGCAGGGACACTTGCTTTTTCGTTCGTTTTATCGTCCCAACATAATTTTTCTACCTCTATGGGCGACTCTTTCATGTGGTAAGCGACCACCGCACCTTATGTTGGCTGGCGAGTCTCAAAGACCCCTCAGGATGCTTGGCTAGATAGAGCTTACGCTTGCAAGAATACGACTTAACACTCATCGACAAGTCGGGCCGTACGCATCAGGATGCGGACTGTTTGTCGCGCACGCCTACCACAATCGGTACCGAAGAACTCGCCGATGATTTTCCTTTCGTGAGCGCTGTTAATACCACCCAAATGGCGCAGCTTCAGCGGCCGAACACGGCGTTCGCGCCGCTCATCGATTACCTTGAAGGCGTCGACGCTCGCATCCCACGTGTTTTTCGTCGTGGGTTCCACACCTTTACTTTACAGTCGGGTGTTCTCTACAAGCGCAACTTTTCCATCAACAAAGGAGCGTTCTTGCTTGTCGTACCATCGCAGTTGCGGCCAGAGATTTTAAGTCCCTGTCAGGATGCACCTTCCGCCGGCTACCTCGGAGTAAGCCGTACACTCGCGCGAATTAAACAAAAGTATTAATGGCCCAGGCTACTCCCATCGGTGCGGACCTATGTAAAAACATGCCGTGATTGCCAACGTCGGAAGTCTCCTTCCTTGAAACCAGCCGCATTTGTTCACCCCGTCGATCAACCAAAGACCCCTTTTCACCAAGTTGGCATGAACCTCCTTGGCCCTTTTCCGAAGTCTTCGTCTGTAAAGAGTTGCATCGTCTTTGCCATCGACTACCTGACACCGTACGCTGAGACACTGTCACTTGTCGAAAGAACTGCTGCTGAAGTGGCGCAGTTCTTCGTCCACAACATTGTCCTGCGCCATGGAGCCCCCGCCGTTGTTGTTAATGACCGGGGGACTGCTTTCACTGCCAGCTTAACCCAGTCCGTGATGACTGTGATGCACACCGGGCAATGATGTGCTGCGGCCTATCACCCGGAGAGAAACTGGTTGGTATAGCGACTCAACCGCACACTAACCGACACGTTTTCTATGTATGTTGACGTCGAGCATCGAACTTGGGACACCATTATGCTGTACGTAACGTTTGCGTACAACACCACCCTGCAGGAGACAACCCGACTGACCCCTTTCAGCTTGTCTTCGGTCGGCAAGTGACCATTCTGTTGGATGCTATGTTGCCCGTTGACCCCTACTGCGACTCTGACGCTACGTAGACACCTTCGTTCAGCATTCTGAGGAAGCGCGGCAATTGGCACGCCTGCGAATTAATTCTTAACAGGAGACTGACGCCACTAAGTACGACCTCGGACGCCGCCTCGTCAGTTACGCGCCTGGCGACACGGTGTGGGTTCGGACACCTGTTCGTCGCCGCGGCCTTTCTGAAAAGTTTCTGCGCCGATACTTCGGCCCTTACGAAGTAGTGCGCCGCATCAATGGTGGGACGTATGCAGTCCCTCCCGCCCACGCAGCTTGTTCACCGCGCCGGCCGCACCGTACTCATGTCGTGCACATTGTTCGCATGAGGTCTTACCACGACAGACTACCTCACTGAACAGCGGTGCACTGCAGCTGTGTTTTCGCTGACTTTTCCCTTTTAGCCGCATCGTGGCGATGCTCCAGAAGAGGGGGGGTTGGGGGTGAGTGCAGTGATACGCGCCACAGTGGAAAAAGTAGAAGCGCCTGCATTCCTAGAGGAAGAAGTTGGTTCTCTCGCGCTCGCGCTCGAACCACTTAGGGCCCAGCCAGAGGCCATCATCATCATCATCACTTAGAGACCACCGCAGTTTTTCGTCTCTGCTCCAAAGGTTCTCCTGCGCATTGCAGGTTACAATATTGTTGAAATATTGGTTTGTACTTTCTTCATGCAACTGCTCGAATGCCTTCTTTTGAATTCGACCTGACACCGGATGATTTCGTTGTTTTATTTCTCTGTCAGCATTTGTGTTGAAATCTTAATTGACACAGCTCGTATTCGGTTACCCAAATATCTTGTTTTGGATTGGACTTGATACCAGCCAGCAGTCTTTCGGTCCAAATATTTTGCGCAAATTTTCTTTTAATGAGCAAATAATGGTTCATTGAAAAAATAAACAGCTCTCCTTTCCAGTGGGAATATTCTTCTGTCCACTGGGAATATGTGATAAAACCGGTTCGGCGGTCTGAAAGCATATAATAGTGATCTCTTGTGGTTAGGTAGGTTAGCTGTTCCAACACCAGAAGAAATGAAAATAAAGATTGGTTTTCTAGGAAAGAAAATGAGGCAACTGTCTCACATATCAAGGTGGACTGCTGATGAAGTCGCTGTAGAGACGCTTGGACGCGCTAGAGAGAACGCTTGGGACCTTAGCCCCTGCTGCTCGGTGCTGTCGCTTCTGCGGGGTGGGTGGCTAAGTACCTGGCGGTGTTGCGCTAGCTTGCTCAATTTCTCCTTCTTCTTGTGTGCGCTTGCTCCTGTTCTAGGGTGATTGGGCGCGGGACGAAGGCCTTTGTCTACTTCTTCTCCTGGCGAGGGGATTTCCACTTCGTCGGCCTCTCTTACTCAGGACCAGCTCCCAATTGATCTCTCTTCGCAGTGGCGGTTCCAGCATTCGTGTCGCTGTAGTGCCTTCCGATGGAAACGCGTTCCGACTGAGCAACCCGGAGGCAGTAAAGGCGGCTCCTCAATCTGCATCAAAACACTACATGCGCATTACTGATTTGCGGCAGTTCGGCAGGGCTGGTATTTTGTGCAGGTCACCGGATAATGAGTGTATAGAAGACCTGCTGAAGTGTACCTCCTTCGCCAACCACCCGGTGAGCGCGTTCATTCCGCCTCATCTAGCGTGTTCCAAGGGCTAATTCCGAGGCTATGAGTCTCGATTGATCCCTTGGGAAACGCTTGAGAACCTCTCGTCTGCAAGAGTGAGTGCTGTCCATCGATGCAGCAGGATGGTTGAGGAGTAAAAATTCCTACGGAGTCCGTCATTGCCACACTTGCAGGAATATTCTGCCCGTCAGAGATAAAGGTGTGGCCATTGGTATTTCGAGTGGATGCTTTTAACTCTCGACCGCTTCAGGGTGAAAATTGTTTCAGATTTGGCTCTCTCACCTGTTATTTTTAACATTTCAGTGTCAAATCTGCGGGAGATTTGGTTCTCTGACCTGTTCTTTTTAACATATTTCTAAGCTCAATGCCATGCATTCAAATTGTGAAAACATGTGTGTACGCGACCATAATGCCGCGAATCTTTGCAGTGTTTGTTCCTTCTTCAAATCTGCCGCCAAGCCACTTTATAGCTTCGTTTCCGACACAAGACACGACCAGATTTATCTCGACTGATCGCAGCCAAGCAGAGCTCTTTCTGCGTTGTTCCGGAATGTGCTAGTAACTTTGCACGCTTTTCTCGAAAGTTCGCTATCAGCTTTAAATCGAGCACGGCCGACAGCGGCGGGCTTTCTGCTCGACGACCGCCCAGCACGCTTGTTGCTGCGCCGCCGCCGAGTGATTCGGTTCATTGTGGGCGCATGTCAGCCCAATAAACAGTTTTCTTTTAAAATAACTTTTGTCCGTATTCATTCCTCCTGACTGCCGTCACCACTACGTAAGATCTGGTGGAGGCGCTGGGTAGCCTTCCATGTTCCGTCATGACACCGTCATGACACGTGTCATGACCATGTTCAAGTCATGACACCAGCCCTCTGCGCTTCGCACCTGAGGACGAGCCAGCAGCTCAGCGAGCCAGCTGCCGTCTCCAGGGAGAGGAGTCTGAGTTCGGGACCCTGCCGGACCGCACCAGACAAGCGAAAGGACGCCGCTACAAGCACCACTACTTCGCCAAAGATGTCGACCACGATCATACTGCAGCAGCCGCGGGTGCCGCCAACTTTCAATCAATCCCAAGGCGAAGACCCCGAAGAATGGTTGAACCAATATGAGCGCATGGCGTCATTCAACAAGTGGGATGATGCGGCAAAACTCCGGCACGTCTTTTTCGCTTCGGAGGGCTCAGTACACACGTGGTATGAAATCCACGAGCCTTCCCTAACGACATGAGGGCAGCTCAATACGGAACTTTTGAAGGTATTGACCAGTGTCCTGAGAAAAGACAGAACCGAACGACTCCTCGGGTCCAGCCAGGATCCAGCTTTCAAATGAGCCCGTCCACGGTTACGTCGAAGTGATGAAGCGCCTCTTTCGCCGCACTGACCCCGAGATCACCGAGGAAAAGAAAGTTCAGTTTTTAATGCGTGGCGTAAAAGAGCAACTCTTTGGCAGCCTCGTCCACCAGCCGCCGAAAACTGTCGAGGAATTCATGCAAGAAGCCTGCACGATAGAAAAGACCCTCGACGTCCAGGCTCGGGGCAGTACAACCGCCCTTTTTCTATCTGCGCAATGTGTCCGGACACGACGACCACCACCAGCGACAACTTGCGGGAAGTGTTCCGCGAAATCGTCGGCGAGTAGCTACGCCGATTACGGTCATCCACCCCAGCCGCAAGCAGCGACTCTTATAGACGTGGCACAGAAAGAAGTGCAACAGGCACTTGGCACCACGACGGCCACAGAACCCGAGGCCATGACATACGCCGTTGCAGTACGCACTCCTCAGCCCCAACGACAACCCCTACGTCCTCTTCGACATAAACCAGTTGTTCCCAAACGCCGCCTCTCTGCCCCGCCCGCCCAGCCTATGAGCGACGCTCAAGCCCCAGGAAGTGCGACACCTGAAGGACTTCCGACAAACGGCCATTGTGCTTCCATTGCGGTCAGGCCGGCCATAATCTTCGTCACTGCCCGTACCGACGTATCGGTCTTCGAGGATTTGCCGTTAACGCCGCACGACTGCGCTTCGGAAGACGTCCGCAGGAAATTCACGAGTACCTGCGTCGAGAAGAGTACACGCCAAACCGCCTTTCGCGCTCACCATCGACGTCAACCTCGTGCTTTGCGTCGTCAAGCCGCAGCTACGCAGCCGCGGTACGAGGAAGGTCTACCAGTCCCCGTAGGGGAAACTAAAGACAGCAACCTCTGGAGGTGAGGTTGGTCACGAGAGAAACGCAGAAGGTCATCCCCCGACCACGCCCCATGAAGACGCTGCACACGCTACGCCGCATGAAGACGCTACAATCGCTGCACCGACGCCGCACAAAATGACAACCCCGACCACGACGCGACCTGCATTAAAAACGACGCCGCCCCACAGAAAAGCTTCCACGACACGCCCCACCCGCGATTCGCATACGCGACGAAGCCGTGAGCCGACGCGGAGGGCGAATTGCAATGCAAGAGCCGGGACACCCGACTTAGAAGTGACTATCGACGGCCGGAAAGTTACCGCTCTAGTCGACACAGGAGCCGATTACTCGGTGATGAATGAAACATTCGTTGCGCAGCTCAGGAAAGTCATGACCGCTTGGGTCGGCCCACAAATTTGCACCGCAGGGGGCCACCTCATTACGCCATCAAGGCGATGCACCGCGCGAGTCACTGTCAAAGTACATACCTATCCTGCGTCCTTTGTTGTGCTACCGCAATGCTCCCGTGAAGTTATCTTGGGCATAGATTTCCTTAATGAGCATCAGGCGATCATCGACCTGCGATCCATGCTGATCACGCTTTCGACGGACGAGGCCATCCCTTCGATGAAAACTCTGGAAAATCACGTTGCCCTGAGTGTCCTGGAGGAACAAGCGAGTGTCCCACCCCATTCAAGCGTTATCGTGACCGTATGCGCCACGAAAGCCATTAACGCTGAAGCCATCATCGAGGGCAACATGCAGTTGCTTCTAGACCGAGGAATCTGCATCGCAAGAGGCATCGCACATTTCCGCAATGGCCAGGTCGAAGTACTGCTGACGATCTTCAGCGAAGAATACCGGCACATTCACAGAGGAACGACGATTGCTTTCTGCGACGAAATATCCGACGTACGGGATTCGTTCGCCCTCTCCGACCCCTCCGCAAAATATTCGCCTGACCAAGAGAACTCGTCCATTTTCGACATCAGCCCAGCTCTGCCCCGGAACAGACAAGACCAGATCCGCAATCTGCTTCGAAGCTACAGCAAGTGTTTTTCGTCATCGCTGAAGGTCCGACAAAAGCCAATTGCCAAGCATCGCATTATAACGGACCAACACGTCCGACCTCTCCGTCAAAGGCCGTACCGTGTGTCACCGCGAGAACGACAAGCCATCCTAGACCAAGTCGAAGAAAACTTCGCGACGACGTCATACAGCCTTCAAACAGCCCATGGGCGGCACCGTTTGTTCTAGTGAGAAAGAAAGACGGCGCACTTCGAATCTGCGTTGATTACCGTCGCCTGAGCAACATAGCAAAGAAAGACGTCTACCCCCTCCCCCGCATCGTCGACACACTGGACCGGCTCTGCAACGCGAAATCTGTCTCATCGATGGACCTCAAGAGCGGCTACTGGAAAATTGAGGTCGATGAAAGAGATCGCGAGAAGACGGCATTCATCACTCCGGATCGGCTCTTAGAGTTCAAGGTGATGTCATTTGGTCTCTGTTCCGCACCAGCAACGTTTCAGCGAGTAATGGATGCATTACTGGCAGGCCTGAAGTGTCAAATTTGTCTGGTATATTTAGATGACGTCGTTGTCTTCGCTTCGAACTTCGAACAGCACCTCAAAGGACTTCGAACAGTACCAAACGCCATCAAGTCGCCTGGCCTAACCTTGAAAGCAGAGAAGTGCCACTTTGCCTATGACGAGCTGCTGTTTCTAGGTCACATCGTTAGCAAAGAAGGAGTACGCCCAGGCCAGCAGAAAACAACTCCTATTGAACAGTTTCCACCGCCGGTCGATAAGAAAGCAGTGTACAGATTCCTCGGACAGTGCGCATATTACCGACGATTTGTGAAAAACTTTTCGCACATCGCCGAGCCCCTGAGAAAAGTGACGAAGGCAAACGTGATATTTAAATAGGAAGGCCCGCAAGCAGAAGCCTTCAAAGAACTTTAGCGTCGTGTACAGTCCCCACCAATCCTCGCGCATTTTAATGAAACCGCCGATACTGAAGTTCATACCGACGCAAGCAGCGTGGGCGTAGGTGCCGTTCTCGTTCAAAGAAGCGAGGGGCTGGAGAAAGTCATCGCATACGCTAGTCGTTCCCTTTCCAAGGCCGAGGCTAACTGTTCGAAGACTGAGAAGGAGTGCCTTGCCATCATCTGGGCTATATAGAAATTCCGCCCCTACCTGTACGGACGACCGTTCAAGGTTGTCAGCGATCACCACACGCTGTGCTGGCTTGCCAATTTGAAGGGCCCTTCTGGCCGCCTCGCTCGATGGAGTATGCGCCTCGAGGAGTTTGACGTCACCGTCGTTTACAAGTCCGGACGCAAAAACTCTGACGCCGATGGCCTCTCACGTGCCCCTTTAGATGCGCCGCCGCCGGACGAGGATGAGGACGCCGTCCTGGTGCCCATCTGCCCCAGCTATTTTGCTCAGCTGCAACGCTCGGACCCCGACCTAAAACGCCTCATCGAGTACTTGGAAGGCAAAGTTTCTTCACGCCCGCCTCATTCAAGCGAAGGCTTTTTCCCTTCTGTGTACAGAAAGATGTCCTCATGATGAACTTCGCAGCGAACAAAACAGCCCACCTCCTTGTTGTACCTGCTTGTCTCCGCAAAGAAGTTCGACAGGTTTCACACGACGAGCCGACAGCTGGACATCTCGGGTTTACTCGCATCCTCCGCCGCATTCAAGACAAGTATTACTGGCCCCGACTGTCTGCCGATGTCGCACATTGTGTGATAACCTGCCGAAATTGTCACCGACGAAAGACCCCTCCCACCCGACCAGAAGGATTTCTGAACCCCATTGAACCCCCCTCAAGGCCCTTTCAGCAGATCGGCATGGACTTGCTTGGTCCTTTCCCAAACTCAACGTCTAGAAATAAGTGGATCATCATAGCGATCGATTATCTGACCCGCTACGCAGAGGCAAAAGACCTACTGAACAGAACAGCAGCAGAAGTCGCCAAATTTTTCGTGGAGTGCATTCTTCGGTTGCACGTCACCTCCTATGTGCTCATCACGGACAGAGGAGCAGCATTCACGGCGGAACTAACGCAAGCCATCCTGCATTACAGCCAATTAATCCAGCCACCGGAGGACAACTACATACCATCCGCATACTAACGGGCTGACCGAGCGCCTCAACAAAACTATCGCCGATATGCTCGCCATGTGTGTCGAAGCCGAACACAAGACCTGAGACGCCATCCTGCCTTACGTCGTCTTCGCCTACAACACCACAGTGCAGGAGACCACCCGGATGACGCCTTTTAGGCTAGTCCATGTCAGGGAGGCCACGACCACGCTAGATGTCATGCTGCCCAACGTTTCCGAAGAAGAGAACGTCGACGTCGCCGCCTACCTTCAACGCGCAAAAGAAGCCCGAAAGCTTTCTCGATTACGGATCAAAGACCAGCAGCGGTCCGACGCCAGACGCTACAACCTACGAAGACGCAACACGGAATACAAGCCAGCAGACCAAGTCTGCGTTATGACGCCTATTCGCCACCGTGGATTGAGTGAAAAGCTTTTGCGCCGCTATTTCGGCCCGTACAAGGTTCCTCGTTGGCTAGGTGAACTGGATTATGAAGTAATCCCTGACGCAATGATTGCATCCCAGCGACGCCGCGTAGGACCAGAAGTTGTCCATGTCGTCCGTCTGAAGCCGTATTATTCGCGCTTAAGGACGCTGCATTTCCAAACTGTGTTTATTTTCGCACAATCCGCTTTATCTGTTGCTAGTCGCATTATTTGTTTCAATGCTTCGGGTCGATGGTCCTTTGAGAGGGGAGTAATGCTGAAAATATTTGCAGCGTTTTTTCCTTCTTCAAATCTGCCGCCACGCCTCTTTATCGCTTTGTTTTCGATGCAAGACGCGACTGGATTTATCTCGATTGATCGCAGCCAGGCAGAGCTGATTATACGTTGTTCCGGAATGTTCTAGTAACATTGCATGCTTTATCTCGAGAGTTCGCTATCAGCTTTATGTTGAGCACAGCCGACGTCGGCGGGCATTCTTTCGACGACCGCCGAGCTCGCTTGTGGCTACGCCGCCGACGAGTGATTCAGCCCATTGTGGGCGCAAGTCAGCCAAATAAAGTTTTCTTTTAAAATAACGTTTGTCCGTTTTGATTCCTCCTGACTGCCGTCACCACTACGTGACAATATTGCATTTTTTTGCATTAGCAGGTGCTGTTGACCATCCTTATCGAACCTTGAAAAATTACCTTAATGTTCTTGACAGCTGGTTAGAAAGAACTCATCTGTTACTCAATGTGAAGAAATGCGCATTGTTTGTATTTCCGGTTTCATTTCCTGTAAATATCTGCCTGGTCTATAGAAATAACATAATTCTTCAGCATAAAACGTTGAAGAATCTTGGAGTAATATACGGCACTACTCTATCCTGGCGGCCACGCATTGAGCAAGGTTCTGCAAAAGGAGTTCGGGCCATTGGCATCCTGCAGGTTTATAGAAATGACATAATTCCTCAGGTTCAGACGTTGAAGTATCTTGGAGTAATATACGACACTATATCCTGGCAGCCACGCGTTGAGCAACTTTCTGCAAAAAGGAGTTCGGGACATTGGAATCCTGCAGGTCTATAGAAATAACATAATTCCTCAGGTTCAGATGTTGAAGTATCTTGGAGTAATATACGACACTATATCCTGGCGGCCACGCATTGAGCAAGCTTCTGCAAAAAGAGTTCGGGACATTGGCATCCTGCAGGTCTATAGAAATAACATAATTCCTCAGGTTCAGATGTTGAAGTATCTTGGAGTAATATACGACACTATATCCTAGCGGCCACGCATTGAGCAAGCTTCTGCAAAAGGAGTTCGGGACATTGGCATCCTGCAGGTCTATAGAAATAACATAATTCCTCAGGTTCAGACGTTGAAGTATCTTGGAGTAATAAACGACGCTATATCCTGGCGGCCACGCATTGAGCAAGTTTCTGCAAAAGGAGTTCGGGACATTGGCATCCTGCGCAGGCTTTGCAGTGCTAGGGCAGGCATGATAAGGCATACACTTCTGATGATTTATAAATTGTGCGTCCGCTCAATCTTGGAGTTCGGCTGTGCTTTTTTCTCAGGAGCTCCTGCCTGTAAACTTCGCCCTGTTGTGCTCTTGGAGCGTGAGGCGTTGCGCCTCTGTCCGGGGCTTCCAAAATATGTCGCCAATTCTGTTCTGCACCTTGAGGCGCGAATTCCATCTTTAAAAGCTAGGTTTCGCCTTTTAACAGTTCAAACGTTTATGAAATTGTGCGAGTCACCTCTTCACGGCTCCAGTATAATATTTCTTAACCTGCAGTCTTTCTAGCACTGCCTGGTCTCGTTTGCATACTCCGCTGATATTTTTTGTGCAGTCACTCCTTGATCCTTTAAAAATTCATTTCACAGATATCCGCCAAATATATAACAACTCATCTGTCCAGATTGAATTCTATGACATTTTCCCATCGAATGCAAAGCTGCAGCCCTTCCCGCTTCTTCAGGGTCTATTGCAGGACCACCTAAGGTCCTTTCCCACTCATGTTCTTATTGCTACCGATGCCTCGCAGGATCGCGAAAAGGCAGGTGTGGGAATTTTTTCACCTTGATTGGATTGGTCTTTTCTCTCCGTCTTCCTGACTTCACTCCAGTTTATCTGGCTGAATTATTAGCAGTACACTTATCCTTAAGGAAATTAGAAATTGCCGTTTCCCAGGTCGTGGTTATGACGAACTCTCTGTCCATTTGCTGTTCATTATCCTTACCCGCTGTGTCTCGGGCATTACGCCTCTTTAAGTTGATCCCGCTCCATCTAAATTCGGTAAGGTTGCTTTGGGTACCGGGGCACATGGGTTTTCACTTAAATGAGGATGCACATTGTTTAGCAAGAGCCTCTCTCTGCGGCCCAATTATTGCTGTCCTGCCAACCTGTGTATGTACAGCTGCGGTGAGGATTTGCAGCTACATAATATTTCATGAATTTCCTGCCCCGGCTCTTACATCATCTCCCGAACATCAGCACCTTCTGCATCCTTGGAGATGCAAAGACTGGTGATCACGCAGACTACAGGTCTCTTTCATGCGTTTGCGTTGTCGGGTTCCAATTCTAAATTTCTACCTTCACAGATCTGGCCTGGAGGCTTCCCCACTGTGCCCTTTTTGTGCCGAACCTGAGACAATAGATCACTTCCTGCTGTTCTTCCGCCGCTCCTCTCAGTTGAGGAAGCGCGTTTTGCAAATTCCGTTTCACCAGCTGGATTTGCCTGTGTCCTATGCGGTTGCTCTTTCCATTGGCGCTTCTTTGTTTGGACGAAGCGACAGGAGTGTCCGCTCAGCTGTGTGAAATTTCCTTCAAGAAACGCAGCGACTAACATTCTAATTTTTTTCTTATTCCGCTCCCAATCAGTACGAAATTGAAACATTACAGGCATTGTATTCTATTATGCACATTACGCCATTGTCCCGTTTTTGATCTCCGAATTAACAGAACCCCTGTCTTTGCGTCTTATAATCTATCAGCCCATAAACTATTACTACTCCTTTTCCCGTCAAAACGTTCCTGTTTCCAGCAATTAACCGCCAGTGTCTTGGCCACTCCACCATAGTGGGTATATGCCCGCATTATATGAGGCCAACCAACAAACCAACCTAGGTAAACACCCGAACCGCGCAGTAAGGGAAGGAATAAAGGAGGGAGTGAAAGAAGGAAGGAAGAAAGAGGTGCCGTATAGTGGAGGTCTCCGGAATAATTTCGACCACCTGGATGTCATTAACGTGCACTGACATCGCATAGCACACGGGCGCCTTTTGCGTTTCACCTCCATCGAATCGCGGTCGCAAGGATCGTTTGTGTGACGACGATACATTACCACGCAGTAGTCGCTTTAAGACGTCATAAGCGCTAACGGAAGTGCCTCGTATTTTTCTGCTCTTCAGATCTACGTATACCTTGCAGCAGTTTTGGAACTGCGGCTAGAAATTGTACTGTTCTTGAGGACACGAGAGGTACCCTTGCGTCCAACTGACCTTGCATCATTTGGAGAATAAACAATTTTTTGGTTACAGTTCAAAGACATTTGTTTGTGTTGAGAATTAGTGTTCCATGTGAATATCATGTTTTTTTTTAAATTTTATATTGAGCCTATGTATTTATGAGTTCATCTTGCATTGGTCTATTAGCATGTATGAGTGCATTTTTATGGTATTTTTTGTAGCGCCCTATACGAACGAGTGTACATAATGAGTATGTTAATTGGTATAATATTAATTTTATAAGGTCTGTTCGTTTATTTGTTACGAAGAGGCATCTTGATTTTGATTTTATTTTTTTCCTGTAAGCAGTTTTTTAAGCTTGGCTGCCCCGTTCCGCTCACAAGCCGACATATAATGCTTCAGCGTGTGGGAAATGACCGTGTAAGATACTGAATAAAGCATTATTATTATTATTATTATTATTATTATTATTATTATTATTATTATTAATATTATTATTATTATTATTAATATTATTGTTATTATTATTATTATTATTATTATTATTATTATTATTATTATTATTATTATTATTATTATTATTATTATTATTATTTTTGGTACATTCCTGCTGCCTTTGAGGACATCTCAAAAAGCATTGGCAAGTGAGGGCGAGCAGCCGGAGACTGCTCAACGCGTTCGCCGTTTTTCTGTCCCGGCAACAAAACATTAAGTGGCTCTAATATGGGGTCAGTTAACTGCGTGACAAAAAGAAAGGGTCCAGCTGCTGCATTTTTTTGTTCTTCATATGAACGTCCTGCGACCCCACCTGTTAATGTCCGGCTCCGCCACGCACACTCGAACATCTGTGACGTAGCTTCTTCGATGGTGAGACCGGTTTTGTGTTTTCTTCGTAAGTTTGTATTCGGAGGCGTTTCCCGGCCAAGGACATAGTATTCAATTATCTCTCTCTCTCTCCCTCTCTGTCTCATCTGATATAGAAGTCATATAAAAAAGAAAATATGGTGGAACTACTTAAGTGGCAGATGTGGCCAAACTCGTCTCTGCTATCGTCTAAGGTGAGTGCACATTGCCGGTATCGAGGCGATGAGACTTACTGCGCCTGGTGTTTGAGCTAGCGGACATGGGCTTTTCATGTGCTGTAGAAGAGTGCGGCCTGGTTAAGAGTAGTGACTATTGCGTGTAACCGAGATTTTTTTTTGTTCTCTTATTGTGCCCAAGACGTAAAGGGCGCAAATGTGGTGTCATCTTTTCAGGCCCTGAACTGAGAGATACGTTGTTCAGAAATATATCTGAAGCATCGCAAGAACTGTGTCATTTTAGCGTTTTCGTTTAGACATTTTTAAAAGCAGCCACTTTTCCGAGCGCGAAAAAGTAAACTGAATGCGCGAAACGATGGTCAAGGCAAATATTGCTTATTAAAGGCGCTTGGTTAACAGCTCTGCGAAACGCGATCATAAGAATAGGGGTTATATTTTTGTATGTTAGGAATCAACGCTTGTGCGTCCACTCGTAGGGAGAAATCATGCCCAATTGATGGTCCTCAAGCCATCGCTGATTTACTGTAATATTTACCATTGAAAAGCATCAACCTTCGTCGCACATGGTGATGCTATCCCGAAATATTGGTGCTATTAAGTGTAAATTTTGGCTTCGAGCAGGCGCAGGTTATCGAGCGCAATTTACACACTCAGTGTAAATTTGTAACGGAATTCCATAAAAGAAAAAGGAAGGAAGAAAGAAGAAGGGAGAGATAGAAACGGAGCAAGAAAGAATGAAATGAAGGAAAACAGAAAAAGAAAGAAGGAGGAAAGAGACAGATGTATCTGTAATAGTGTAGGCAGCAGGCTTGAAAATGCGCGCTGTCATTATCTTAGATTTAGCACGAACCGAAAGGGGGATACGCCACAGAAAATGAGCACGATGCTTCGCGGAAAACTCGAATTTTGCGAGGTGGACAACGCTTTACAAACTCGAATATAGATGCTTAATTGCAGTAGTTGTAGTCAGTTCCATAACGTGGCTTTTTTTTTTGGCTTAAATGCGCATGCATTTAAAAAAAAATTCGTCTAACTTTTAAATGTCATTTCAGCTTGCTCTTGTGTGCATTCCTTCAGACTGGTCCCCTCGTTTTGTCTGCTACGAAAACTACGATACAGAACCAATAAGCTCGCTTAGAGGTTCTTACGCCATTTTTAGTATTGCAAAGGATTTGCTGGAAGCGTATGCGCCTATTAATAGGTCGGTGTGTGCGCTTTCCATATACGCAAAGCATTAGCATATTCTTACAAATCTCTGATTTCACAATCCACTTATTAGGATTTCTGATCCTGTCTTTAACAAGTAGCTGTTTAACATTTCGTTAATTTGTTTCCTTTGGCGGCAATACTCGCTGAAAGAGTGCCACTTTTGCACGTTTTAATGTCATAAGCCAGTTTTTGCTTTTTCGGTCACATTGACCGCAAGACTACGGCGTTCTTTCACGTACACCGCTTTATCGTACGTTGACTTAAAGGCTACGCTTACAGCACTTGTAATTCTGCTCACATATCAAACGTGAAGATAGGGGGGGGACCGGGATACGGAAACGAACACAAAGGAGTCTACGTGGACAGGAAAACAGGAGGTATATAAAAAAAAACCGCGGTCACGGTTTAGGAAGTTGACGTAAGACAAAAACGCGCATTTATTCATGAAGGCATACATTATCACCAGCAATATAATGGAAAAAAGTAGGCACGTGGATTTCAGCTATATCGCAGAGCTCGCCTTGCTGATGAATAGTTCTGCTCAAGCATTGAAAGATTGCCCTCTTACCTTGTGCATTTAATAATGCGAAAGCATTATATTCCTCATGCGAAGGAAACTCTGTCAGCGGAAGCTGTCCGCAGAATGTGTCCACAGGAAGTGGCACCTCTCACGTGACCTCTTTTGAAGAAAGAAAATCCCTAACATTGGGGTTTGAACCCTGGCCCTCTGCGTTCCAGGTGGGCACGCAACGCACATGCCAAAAGGGAGTTTTTTTTAAACATGGTAAATACTATACCAGGTTATGTACGTACACAAGTCGCTATATAAATAGTACTTACAAATACCTCAGCAAGTGGCTGTACTGCACCAGCTTGATAGAAGAGAGCACGACTAAAAGGGCGGCAACTATAGAGACTGCATCAACAGCGGAAACCAGTCCGGCAGACAGTCTCTTTCGTCATCTCTGTCCTGAGCTAAATCATTCGGCTAAAATGGTTGCTGGGTGAAACAAGAGATTCGGCGTTGTTGTCTAACACGCGCATTTTCCGTAGGCTATGAAATTAATAAAAAAAAATCTCATAGGGTTCTTAATCGGGTTCAGTGGCCACAAGGTAACCTACACTGCAGGAATTTAGAACGAAGACCTTCTTTAGCGTCTTTCGCAGCACAACCCCCAAAAAATCTAATTCTTGCAGTCGATAAAAGTGTACAAAAATGTTCTTCCTATGGAGCCGCGTTTTGACAAGTAGAGCTTCGGTGTGTAATTTATAGAAAAAACGTTTTTGGTGCGAGGAGAAAGTGGCATCTTGCACACGCGCTTGCAACACATCATTGGCCATGAGATCAAAGCGCACAAAACGATTCAATGGCGGCGGAAAGAGCATCGCTATCAAATCTTTGTATAGCCTATTAGATGAAACACATTATAAGTGTTCGTAAGAAAATCGGACTGTCCAAAAGCTCATCATCATCGTCATCATGAGCCTGACTACACCCAAGGCCTCTCCCATGTCTCGCCAATTAACCCTGTCCTCTGAGAACTGCACAAACCCTTTGTCTGAAAACTTCGTAATTTCGTCCGCTCACCTAACTTTCTGCCGCCCCCTGCTTTGTTTTCCTTCTATTGGAATCCACTCCGTTACCTTTAATAACCAGCGGTTATCTAGCCTTCGCATTAAATGCGCTACCCTAGCCTATTTCTTACTCTTGATTTCCACTAGGATGTCATTAACCCGCGTTTGTTCCCTCACCCACTCTGCCCGCTTCCGGTCTCTTAACGTTACACCTATCATTTTTCTTTCCATAGCTCGCTGCGTGGTCCTTAACTTAAGCTAAACCCTTTTCGTTAGCCTCCACGTTTCTGCCCCGTAGGTGAGTAACGCCAAGATACAGCTGTTGGACACTTTTCTCTTCAGGGATATTGGTAAACTACCTTTCGTGATCTGAGAGAGCATTTCATATGCGCTCCATTCAATTCTTATTGTGCTAAATTTTTGCGAAACCTCACAGATGCACAAGCTTAATGCATAAAGCCAAGTAAAAAGGGGTGCTCTGTAAAATTTGAAGAAACAACTAAGTTTGTAAACAGGGTCATGAAATTAAACTGCCAGAATGTTTTAATAAGCGGATGGCAACAATCACAAAAAAGAGGAAACGGGCAACTGAGCATATAATAAATTTTTTGCTGCCAGTAAGGTGTTGCAGGCCTGAGTGCGACCAAAGATCGAAAAGCGATGTGGAAACACAACTCTGGGAGTAGCGCTCAATGGCCGGAAATCGCTCTTCCCAGAAATCTGTAACAATGGCCGTTGGTTTAAGTACGCCGGAAGGGCACGAAGTGAACGCGTTGTGGTGTGTACGGCGGTGAAATTAGTTGGGGATGTGCATGGACGTTAGACAACGATTATTTGTAGAAAAGGTGCCGATGTCATCCAAGTTTCACGTGATAAGTAACACGTTTCAACGATGACTTGCGAAAGAGTTGGTGACATTCAAGTGCAAATGCTTTCACATTTTTCTAATGCAGCAGACAGCAGTGCCCTCCAAGTTTTTTTGAAGATAAACTATAATTCGATAATTCCCCGCGAGCATAAAACCGATTTTTTTTTTAGTTTCTTCGTGGTAACGCTCATCCGGTCTGATTGTTATTTTTTATTTAGAGCTTCTGTTGCAGCTCTTGTTTGTGTGAAAATAGTTTCACAAATGCCCATGAAGGAATAATTGAGTACACGGTAAAGACGTGAGAATAAAATTCTACTTCAAAGACGCAAACACTCATGCATTTCTTGATGTTCAGTAGCCCGCGATGATGCGATAAAAATATAAAGAGACGAATCCAAACAGAACGACTAATGAGAGGGGGATCATTTTTAGAATTCTTGCTCGTCTAAACCACTTTATTGATGAACCATTCAAAAAAAGAGATTCTTTCAATATCATGGCTTCGTTTGAATGCTGGTCCCATTTTATGTGCATAATGACCCAAGATATATTCCCACGGTGAATGCTCATTGCAAACACAACGAATTTGTCTCAGTTAAACAAAAAAAAAACACGCTTTCAATATGGATGTTCTAGCTTCAGTATTGACAAAAAATACGTCGCAAGTAAGATTTTTGAGGTCTCTAGGGTCGGGAAGAGATTTGTTACTTTTCCCTGCAGCAGCCTTTTCGAGTCCCATAGCCTGTTTTTGGATCCATGCGTTTCCTTCACTCCTGGAACACCTACGCGCGCTACCTGAGATTATGCCCACGTTCATTTCACAAATCCGGCAAGTGAGATAAAGAAGCCGAAAATATGAAAACGATCGGCACAAGTTACTCTTTGCGTCGCAGCTGACTAAAGAAACATGACGCATATAAAACTCGAATATGTAAAATTACTTGTCGCGTTCCTTGTATTTGGTGCTAAGCACGTGTGACATGTTTTTCAGGAATTCAAGGCATCTTATCAGCATGCGACCCCAATTCGAAGTCGTGACCGGAAATACGCGTCTTGTGCTTCTTGCCATGACTCTTGTGCTGGTCCGAGGTGAACTATTTGAGCGGAAGCCTTATTTATCAAAATATCAAGACGCCTGGAAGGTAAGCCGTGATGACATCGTCGTTTTTAAACTAAGCTACATGGAATTACGATCGCTTTACTTGCGCACCAAAAAAATCACACGTACTTAACTATCGCACGAAATTTGAGCGTGCTCAATCTTTTTATATCTTATGGTAGCGATTTTTGTTAACCGAGAAGAGCAAGCTGCGGCTGGTTGTTGGGGGTTATTTATGGCAGCTAAGCAGCGCGCGACGAACCAAGACGAAAAAAAAAAATAAAAAGGGAACGACATTGCAACGTTGTGCACTAATGAAATGCAAATAGACAAAAAGCGAGGCTTGCTTGGACTCCTTTTTCTTTCTCTCCCTCTTTTATTATGGCTAATCGGAAACATATCGAGTAAAACAGAAATAGAACGAAATGCTAGCATTTGTTTTGCCAGGCAAAAATGAGAAAAAAATAAAAAATGTTGCTTTCTTTTGCCTGTAAAGACAGATTTATCCCATTACTCAATAAATGTTATAATCGTGGTTTATTTATAATTAGCCGCGTGACTGCAGCACCTGTCATTGCGGCCGTCCAAAAGGCGAGCTTTTTCACTCCCTTCGGATGCAAGACAAGAATAACTTAAGTGTTTAAAAATAACTGCAACCTAACTCGGGAACTAAGCGCTGTGAAAGAAAGTCGTAACGACTTACATGTCAAAGAGAGTAGCTGAAAATGTCATAGATGCCGTAACCCGCTCTCGTTCAATCTGCCTCGGCCAAGCGATATACGCGTTAGGATGACTTTATCGGCTGTTCTCGCTTACACGTTATATAAGTGAACATGTTCACTTTCCCAGATAATTGTTCTTTTATATTGATCTCCGCTATTCGAGAAGAATTTACTTGACGTTAGGCTAGATATTACGCCAAATGTAAAGGCTCATTGCTCCTTGCAAAGATATTCCCTAAAACTTCTATACACTGCTTTGATATTCATGTGATGCATAAGCTTGGGAGCTTGTTCTCATATCCTTTTCACAAACTTTAGTGGTTCTTTCTGCAAGCATGCTAGATTTACGTGGCTGCCAGAAACGTCAGTCACTAACCGATACTCTGAAAATGTAAAAAGAAGAACGCTATAATTGCAGTGGGAAAGTGCGCCGCTTACTTTGCGCAGTAAGCAGACGTGCACATTTGATGCGCGCTTTTTAAACAGGCATAGTGACGCACTTCTTCGACTTTTTCATAGAAGAGATTCGCTTTCAGTTCGGATAATCACAGCTCCTGAGGAATTGCGAGCATCCGCGAAGCAATACCGCTTGCGAAAAGTAAACGCCTTAGATCTCCCAGAGCACTTACATTTCGGACGTTTGCTTCGTCAGTGTGTGCAGTCCGATGACTTTCTGTTGAAATTCCCCCGCGGGTTAAATGGTAGCGGTCATAGAAGATGGATATCGCTGGGGCGGTTCTCTGGAGTAAATTGAATCAAGACTCATGCCCTTCATAGCGTATGTGTGCCGTTTAGTAGTTGTATGCAGATGTTTTCGTGGATTTTTATCTTTCCACCGCTACACGAGACACACTTAAAAACTGATGAATCCTGCCGATAGAGCTGTTCGATAAAGCGCGAAATTCATGAAGACGTTCGGGTTACTCAGCGGTGAAAATGGAAAACCGGAGGACCGGTACGTTTATTCTCTCCGCGTTTTTACCCAGGTGCAGCAGAAGAGGTGTAACATTCTTACTTCGGCGTAATCGACTGGATGCTTCGGGATCCTTGCATTTGTTTCGAGAACTGTCGCTTGTTGTGTGCAAAAGACCTTTGGCCACAGACGTTGGATGGCAGCAATTATGTTTTTGGAGGGCTTCAAACTTCCAAACGAATTCCCCACACGAATCGGCCAGAAATAATGCTGCGGCAGCGCTCATGCTTTCAGCTAGAATGAATTAAAATGGCATTTCTGCTCTCATGTCCTTACGTGGCTCGTTCGATCTCACTGGTGTTCCTGAAATACTTTTCACTTCTTCATTTGGCTTCAAGGTGCCGTATCGGCACAAAACCCACTGTGACATTAAGAGCTCATTTGTTCTGCCGAATAAAGCAAACATGATCCGGCACAGACGGACACGAGGCGTTGCTGATTGTGGCTAAACGCCTCCACGTGGCGCTTACAATCTGAATTAGAACTTTGCCAATCGGGGCTTCATAATGCACAAAAAGTGCTTTACAAACTACCGGTTAAATTTGCGTACTACCAAAAATCTGCATGTGGCTTTCCGGTTGGCTCGCTGCTCAAACTGCATCGTAGCAAACTTTTGCTTGTGAGTCCGCAATACTTTCTTGCTGCCAACCTGGCCTAGAAATTGCAGCTTTTCACAAACAAAGCGACGCTTTGGTAGCTTCAGAGTGAACCCAGAAGGCTTGGCTACTTCAAGCATAGTCTTCAGTGTTTCTAGGTGATGCGACAATAATGCGGCTATCGAGGAGAAATGTTTCCCACACCAAGCCTCTCTGCACTGTGACCTTGAGCATCTAGAATATTGCGGTTTAAGTAGTGCCCATCGGACATTCCATGCATTTTGCTTTATGCATGAAATCGCAAACGTCAATGTGCAGCTCTTTTAACTAGCGGCAATATCTTCAGATGTCTGACAGCGTAAACACCGTTCTCTTGTTTCCGGTGCGGTGAAGCATGTTTTTGCATTCTTACGTTCTTCTTGCAGGCACTAACCGTTCCCGGAAGATATTACCTTTACATGAGGTCTTATGAGGATGAACCATTCTATGGAATAAACAAGAAGTGTGTGTCATCGGAACTCTTATCGGTGAATGAAAAAGAAAAATATACCAAAAATATATTTCGTGCTGTTGACCCCAAGGATGGGACCACGTGAGTAGCATTCTGACACTCCTCATGCTCACACCTTTATGTTTGCTCAGTGTAAAGAAATGGGCGCATTGCTAGCACGGGCAGCAAAAAAACAGAATCGTGCGGGGTTTTTATATCAGCAATGACTGAGGCATTATTTCCAGCATTACCGCCCAAAGTAGAAATTCTTTGGTTTCATTGTTTGGAACCACAGAGCTCTGCGGAAAATATCATTGCAAAGCTGTGACCTGCATTCATATCCACAATTCATATACTGCTAGGGAAGCTGGCAATTGAGGCAGCAGAGATCAGACTAAAATCAGACATCCGTATGGTCTTGACCATCACTGCGTTCCTGAATATAGTAGAGGCGCACCGCAGAATATGTAGTAAAAACAAATGTCCTGAAAAAGATTAAGCCGCCAAATAAAAACCGTCAGTCCCTAGCTAAGTGTGTGCAGATAAACTGAAATAATAGTTTCCTATGTGCCCTGCCCAGCATCGCACTACAAGTAGTCCTTAGTTGTCCGTCAGGATCATATGTCCTGAATTTTCAGTCTAGCCAGGAAGCGGTCAGACAGTCAGTCTAGCACACATTATCCGCAAAAAAAAAAGAATAAATAAAGGAGTACAAAGATTGTGCGTCATATTAATTTTAAATGCTTATACTCTGTTTTTGCTATACATGGCTCATGAGCTATAATTGTGTGGGCAATGCACCTAACACGTAGGTACGGTGTCTTCGATTTGTGTTCTCAATTATTTGGTTGTCATGGAAGGTTTGCCGTCTCTGTGGTTGACTGTCATATTTCTCCCACAATAACACGTTACCTTAACAGTGGATATTGTGCATCATACAACAGCCGAAATAAGTTTTGTGATGTGCCATTTTTTGAGAAGTTGCTCAACAGAAAATTAAAGATAAAGATGTATTCAAGCTGTCTAGCCAATTGTTACGTATAATTTCCTAACGGTGGCACCAGTGGGATGGTTGTAAATAATCCGACAAATCAAGTAACGACTAATGGTAAAAGGCTATTTATTGGGGAAAAGTTATGATGCTAATGAATGAGCAAAGTTTATCATATTAATTTCATTTTCAAAAATAAACTATATATTTCAAGACAATATTCATCGCTTTGAGCTTAAATTAGGTGTTCAGCGTAGCAGCTTTATTTCTAGACTTAGGAATGCGTATTGAAACATATCTAACGTTTGCATTTTCGTTCACCGGAAATATTTTATGCCATAAGCAAAATAAGGAGTCCCATTGGCGCCTTTTCATATAGCGTGATCCCGCATATGGAATGGGGAGATGCAGCAAGCGGCTGTCGGAAACCTGAAGCCATGCATAAAACTTCCCTGAGTCCTTCATTCTCTGCAAGTTCTTGAAGCTGAGGTGGTATTTCTAATCGCCGATGCCCCACTTGAACATCTGCAATTCCCTTCTGTATCCACCTCGACTCTGTGCACAGGGCACAACATCTATTGAGTAATTGAAAGTGCAAATGACCGTAACTAATGTGGATACCTTCTGATACACTAAACTTCAGTACTACTCACTCATGCAGTGGCATGATTCGTTTCTAGACGGGTTACCTTGCGCAACAAAAGACACGGGAAAAAGAGTGGAGATATCACACACTAGCTTATCTCTTGTTTTACTCATTTGTCATCGTTGTTTCGCAATTGTTACGATTTCTGAAATCAGGGCAAAACTAGCTCAGTTAAGAGACTTCGCCATGTTTCATTACTGCCAAATATGCAGGTTCATGGTTGTTTTTCGCTTCCGTTACTAGGAAAACGTTATCTACCTATGGCGGCCTCACCGCAAGTTTTTCAATAAGAGAGCCGATCATTGAAGTGTTGATGGTAAACTCCGCTCGCAAGAACGCACTTTCTTTACGCGAATATACGTTTTCCTTGCCTAAATAGTGAATTAGCGAGAACCACGAGGGTATTGCGATAACACCGGGACGAAGATCGTGGTAATTGTTGGCCAATGTAGT
Source organism: Amblyomma americanum (assembly GCA_030143305.2). Lineage (NCBI taxonomy): Eukaryota > Metazoa > Arthropoda > Arachnida > Ixodida > Ixodidae > Amblyomma > Amblyomma americanum. Next base: position 460,025 of record JARKHS020010606.1, read on the forward strand.
GGTCGGGGGCTCGTTCCTTAGCAGTTCATCGTACAAGATGCCGTAGAAAGCTCCCTATAGCACGCTGTTCTTAATGCAGCCGTTCCCTTCCGAATATGCCCTGCTGCCTTCGATACCGTGGCTACCATTGTCCGACAATAACAAATCCTAAGCGGGATCCAATAAAATGGTTTCTTAGCAGAAACCTGTTCGGACAAGCAATACGTGTTAAGCCGCGACTCTGGACCGTTGTTGATATTTTCACGAAGTGCTAATAGCATCTGTGTTCACTGCTCTCTACAGCCAAGCTCATTTGACAAAGCATACTCTGTTATTCTCAGTATTTGAGGTCCGTGGGTCAATTTTGAATCTTTATTTTTTAATGTTACAGGAGCAACAGAACGGCTTATGCTTGGGCTCATGCAACGGAAGGTTATTCCACTCCAAACATCATTGAGTCATCGCCATCTCTTGGTAAGCTGTACACTGTGTTGACTGCATTCGTCGGCTCAGAAACACTCGAAATGGGGGAAAAAAACACGTGACCTGCCCTGTTCTTTTTAATAATATATTCTAAATTGAACGATAACTAGCTCACAGCGCCGAACACTTCCGTAGTTACAGTGCTCTGTTGTGAATGCGTGACATCGGCAGCAATGTACTCGGCTTGTAGTAGTGCGGCCGAAGTAATACGGATGAGGATTCGACGTTTCAGCCCATCTAACTGGTTCCGTAACTGCAATGCGAAAGCTTTTTTTGATTTACATTCACGAGAAGCTGCGTCAATTCTGAGCGTAAACATTAGGTGCCTCCTAATTTTCCCAAAGTAAGAACTGAGAGGAGCTTGATCACAGCCCATTTTTCCGTACGATTATGGACGTGAATGTGCACCATCCTAGAGTGCAGTTCATCATCGCTGGAATAGGTACCTTCCATGAAAATGCAGCACCACCTGACTTGAGCTTACAATGCTTGATAACAGCATCTAAATGATATTCTTTTTGTGACCAGCTTTAACACAAAGCCAACTTCGGAACCAGAGAACGGCGGGCACCCCAATTGGAGGAGTGGTGAAGCGCATGTTATCAATTTCACACTAAGCCCTCTTGAAGATACTGGTGCCAATAAAAATTTAGAATGTATTTTCCCGCATAAATATAAACGATCCCGTAATGACTGGTAGAATGCTTCGTCTCAGGGCGGCATTTAATGTTTCTTGCAAGGGACATAGCAGACAATCTCCTTACCAGATGCTTATGCCTATTCAGAAGCTTACTCGCCGCTTCGTTTTATGGCTTAACGATTTACCCTGTCTATTTTTCAAAACACAAACAAAAAAGGCACGCAACGTCGTTCACACCTCCGCAAGCATGTGCATATGACATCGACCTAGGGAAGAATTTGGCACAATCGAAAATTATCGGTCAATGGGCAGGGAAGCTGCGTTCCATCCTGCGAATTGCATATTAAATATTAGTACCCACGTGCGACGTTTAGGAGCCATTCACGTCAGAGTGCATAAATAGTGGCATTGCCACATTAAAAAAACAATATAGAACATCATTGCCTTAAGCTTGAAAGTTTCCCATGAATACACGAATTTCGGAACAACGTCTTGATCTTTCAACCTCAAAACGACGCCAGAGGCATCTCTATATGTCGATATCTCGCATTCATATTTCTAAATTCTACTTTTTTTTCATTCCCACTGCGCTAGTGAGGAGTAGCCGGCCAGAGAGTCTGTTACTGCGGTCAGTATTCCACCCTTTCGCGCATTAAATGTTTGTCTCTGTCTCCATCTTTCTCACTTATAGAAAAAGACTTTGTCCTAGAATACGGAGTTGCCTTCTCGGAGTACAGTAACTGCGACATTTTGAGGCTCCCACACAGAAAAAATGGTAAGAATTCAGAAAACATAAAGAACCGAGAAATGTTGTGACGTGAGTTTCACGAGCTCCGATGTTATATTGTTTGGCCGTTCTTTTCTTTCAGGCTGTGAGCTCTGGTTGAAGGCGGGGGAAATCCACAATGTGAAAAGCCTCTGCTTTTTCGTGTTCGACTTGCTCTGTGGACCGGAAAAACACATTGTGTACGACAAAGACTTATGCGAAGGGAAGTAAGGAGTCCTACGCTAACAGCTGTGAAGGTACAGTGTCAAGCACACTGCAGGCGCACTTCACATTACAGTGGCTCCTACATCAATAGAAATACGCGACGGCTAGACACACTTTATCATCACATTGGCCGCCATCTCAGATTGTAATCGTTGCCATAATGGCAACCTTAATGGGTTTTTCTTCCCATTTCCACATTGGCATTTGCTTCATTTTCTTTGATCACATCGAAACTTTCAACGCCATTGATATGTGGAGCATTTAGATAAAAAAAGAAAATAAATGAACCATTCTACAAGCTAGATGCGTGTCTGCTAAATGTGTTGTGCATATTTTTTTAAGTTTCCAAAGCAGATGCATAGCCAGAATGAAAAGCAGCACAAAATACCGCAGCCAAGGACTCCATATTTTCGGAAAATTTTGTGTTATTTTTTAGGTTGTTGTTTTTACTTTACCACCTAGTACTCAGCACATTAGAGGGCTTTCAAAACAGCGCCGGCATTGTCTCCCCGAATTCCTACCGGAGAAGCGCCAAGAATAATGCAAGTCAGTGTAACTCAACCCTGTCAAGGATAACCGTGAGGATAATTCTGCCAAGATTGCCCTCAAGTGGTGTCCAGCTCCAAGCTCCGAGCAATTTTTAGCGCCAATTGAGCTCAAGCTGCCCGTAGCATGTATTCACAGAATGTATTATGCCTCGGGACCACTCAGCGGTGCAGGTTATCTTCCGGTAGGTTGCTGGAATTCGGAACACTGTACATACAGGTATCCTTGCGAAAGGTTCATATGCTAGCTTTCTTTCTCTTATCACATGGTGGCGTCTAGGGATTTATTCCAAGGAAAGAAAGCAATATAAAGCACGAAAGAAGATTGAGTATTTTCATTTATTCCTCTATCCTCACTGACTCTTTCCTAACGAAAATATTTTGATTACGTTTGATTACAAGATTGAAGCAAGGATAATAAGTTGGCTTGGTTGCGGATAATTATTGAATTTTAGCGATTTCTGTTGTTACATAAAGTCAAGGCGGAACTTAGAACTGCGCAAAAAAAAAAGAAACAGATAAATATGTTTTTTTAAGAATATGCTATGATCTGCATTCACAATTCGTTTTCGATGCTGGAGCGACGAAATATTGCCTCCAATGCTTCTGATGCTTTGAATACCGCTAACTGCTCTAACTCATATGTGTGTTTACAAAAATCTCTGTGCAGCCTGAGGAAGTGTTCGCGCTCTTGAACGCACCGGCGCAAAGAAGTACTGCAGGTCACTTTGGCTGTCTAATTTAGGGTGCAGGTAACCACTATTAGAGCATTTCTCTGTGAGCACTGCCGAACTTGTACCGTCTGCTACACGCCGTTATCGATCGTAGTTGGGACTATTCAAACAGCTATAAAAGCACTCACAAGCGATTCGACGAAATCAACAAAAATTCAAAACCTGTTAAGAAGGCGGCTGCCACGGAAGTCCCGTTCCCGGATGCCTACGCCGTGACCCGCCTGAAAGTGTATTGCAACACAGCCTGCCTACGTGAGGACAACCACTAAAGCGCCTAGCCGGCGGAGTCCTATGGATGTTAATGCGTGCTTGGCCGCGAATTAATAGGGGCACACGGATTCTGTGTGGTTTTAACAGCCAGGTGTGACGCATTCTGATTAGAGTTCCAATTTCCGCGGTTTGTCATGCACGAAAGCTTCACAATCTTCCGGAACTTGCGCATGAAGCGATCACGATAACTGCCATTACGGTGGATGATGGCACAGGCAAGGAGCGAACCGCTCTTCTGTGGGAAAAAGCGAATAAGGACGGAAAACTGGAGCAAGTTGGTGGGAATTCATACTTTAGCCGTGCGAAAAACAAGGACAAACGAGCTAGAAGACACGGCATTCCATTGCACCTGCTTGTCAGTTCATGCTTACTGAGCAAAAACCGCGCACCATATAAAACAGAAACACCAACAGGGTAACACTGACATCAAGCCAACGCTCTGTACTGCCACCTCGCGCTGAAAAAGTTGCGCAAGAAAAGTATCTCCCTGTCAAGCAGGCTGGCGGGGTTCTGGGGTAATTATAGGCACCTTTTTCCGAAAAAAAAATTCACTTGATAGTCTACGCCTGTGTCGTTTTTTCTCGCTCGCTTTGCCGTTATTTTTCACCCGGCTTAAGTATGAAAAAGCTACTTGATTTAGACCTGCCACAGTTAGCGGGCGCTGACTGAGATCCGTCAGACTGACATGCTTCGGCAGGTAATAGGTAATTTTTTGTTTGTTTTACCCGCAAAATAAAGGGCTATTTTGTTGCATAGACCATTAATGAGTACTGTTGTCGGTACGACAGCGAAGACACAGCGTTGGCTGTTACCGATCGCCTGTTGCTGTTTGTGCCTTCCCGTTATACTTTTTTCCGCACAGCAGAAGGGTTACTTGGGCGAGTTGGTTCTTTCTGAGTCCAACTTAACTGCGGCGGAAGTAAAAACAAGGACAGAATGAATAATGCAGATGACAAGGAAATGCTTTGATCTAGTAACTTTGAAACGTGCCATTTGCGTTTCAGAGTTGGCAACACATATATCCATTAATCATTCTCCACTTCTTCCCTAACACTGTCAGCTGTACCTCCGATCATGAAAAACATCTCTTCATAGTTTGCAAATTGGCTCACAGCTATACATTTGGTCAGTTAAACTTTATAGCGGTGAATACCCTAATAGCGGTGAAAACCACACATATTTCGTGTACCCCTATTTATTCGCGGTCATGAAGGCCCTGAATTATATATGAATCCAACAACTCGGCGCTTTAATAGTTGTCCTCACGTATTCAGGCTGTGTTACAATACATTTGTAGGCGGGTCACGGCGCAGTTATCCGGCAACGGAGCTTCTTTCGTGGCAGCCGCTTTCGTGGCAGGTTTTGAATTTTATTTTGATATCGTCTAGACGCATGAGAGGGCTATGGTAGAAGGGAGTTAAACTTGCCTCGTCAGGTTTGCACTTACAAAAACTGTCTTCCCATCGGTGTGCATCCCTTCCTGTTTTGTTACCGATCGAACTTCCTCCGCTGGTGCTTAATTAAATGCATATATTTTGTTTCTTTGATGGAGCAGGGAAAGGAAATGTTGTAGTTTTCTCTCTGCAAAGCTCCATAAAGAAATTGACGCACAGAGGAAGAACGATTTAATATGGAGCTTCAAGCTTATCCTCATAATAGGCGGCAGAGATTGGTATTGATAATGAGCCGCTTTTAAATTATGTTCTAAGCACACAATTGTAGAGTCGCGCTTCTAACCACGCCGTAAACATGCTTTAAAAGAGTCTGTACCACTGAATACAAGCAACACGTCGACTCACAGGTGTAGAATGAGCACCTTCCAGCAGGCAAAAGGAAACGCTTTGGCTTAATAAGTGCAGTTTCAGCTCTCCTTTTTCAGTGTGCGCATCCTTGACGCAAGGAAAAAAAATTACACCAACTATAATTCACAGTGATACAGGCGTCAGTGTCGGCTTATACTTCTGCATATTATAATGTGGCAATGTTATTAACATATTTCGCCTCTGAAAGTGGTATAATTTAGGTTTCACTCTCCTGGAAGTTTTCCTTTCATACTTTGGACGCAACCAGAAGCTTATCATGAAGTTCCTAATGGTGACAAATCCCAGCATGCAACCAGTACAGAAGATTGTCACTATTAAATGCTACTCCATCACATTAGCACACTGATCGTTGTATAAACGAGCTGCGCGGAAGAGAAAGGTCGTTTGTACTTCGTTCTTTGTCATTTACATTCTGCCTTTGAGAGAAACTGGCACGTTTTTGGACGGCCGACACACAAGCACAACTTCCCGGAAAGAGTGAAAATTCTGCGCAATGATACTAGAGTGGGTGACAACAACCTACAGCAACGGCGCTGAAATCGTTGACATATTTTATGCCTATTCTTTTAAAACCAATAGAGCAAAAATAAATATAATACCACGCCTTTAAATTCCGGTGGAAGGAATGTAATGCCTCGCCTTAACACACATATATGTGCGCATTAATTGGTATTTCTTCTTGACATTTCCTCTTTAACACCTTCTGAAAACAACTGCCTCCCCTCTCCCACTACAAGGTGTGCAAAGTGTGGGGTTTCATATTTAGGAATCAGTGAATTAAGGGCTGGCTATTAGCGTAGATTTGGCGCAAGATAGAAATATTTGAAATGACAATCAGGGCCCTAACTTCTGCTTCATATTAACTTCCCTTTAGTTCAGCTCATTTTTTTTGTTGGTAGAGTTGAGTTATGAAATAGTTATTGACCATGACGACGACTCAGTTTATTGCAGTGAAAGTGATTAGTCTAAGTTAGTCATGTAAAATTACTAGCTGTTCCTGAGTAACGTATCTTATGGTCACATGATCTAGACAAACAAACTTTCTTTTCCACAGAAAAATTAGTTGAAACGCATTATCCGCGCACTGTTTTAGAGTCATACTGCTAAGACACTGACTGGTCTTGCTAGGACGTGACAACGGTGACTAATTAGGCTAGGTTCTCCCCCGGTTGAAATTTCGAACTCATGAAAATAGGGGCTACATGCGTAACAGATCCGCGTTAGCCTTTCAGAAATTGGGTTGTGCTACAATGGTGCGGAAAATTTCAGAGTGCCCATACGTCGTTTAAATTTAAGCAAAGAATGTTTGATATACAAGCTTCTTTCACTATTATACACATTTTAGTGGAATAATTTTGACCTGCTAAATTCATTACATAGTAATTTATGTTTTTTGTGTTATAATTCGGGGTGACACTTTTATGTTCTTGTTTTCATAAATTTGGCCGACATTTCTCAGTGTTTATCTGAGAATCCATTTTTCATTTTATTTTGGCGAATAATATTCCGCCTTGAAGAATTACCCCGTTTCTTCAGGGGATATATGTGGCACTCCTGTGCGCCTTAAAGTTTAGGTATCGTTTATCTCAACTTTTTTGTTAGTTGGAGCAGTTTATGTACTAGTAATTAATTGTTAAAAAATTACCTTATAGGATTCAATAATAAATAATGTAACCCTAAAGAGAAGGTTACTGCGCGGAGCTTAAACAATGGGTCCTGACAAAAAAAAGATTGCGTAGAATACCGTTCTAGAACTAGATATCGCGAAAACCCAAAGAAAGCCGAAAAACTAAGAGCGCCAGCAACACTGCAGCAGCGCACAACGACACTTTCCTCTTGCGCAAGCAGAACCAAGCCGTCCTGTGTAGTCGGTGTGATTGCGCAATAACTTCTCTGGTTTTGCAGTGTATTTGTCCCTCGCGACACACAGCGCACACCTTGAGTCACGAAACGAACTGTGCAAGCATCACACACTTCAGAAGGATAAATATTTGGTTTAGAAACAAAGGAAAATTTCCGCGGCTGAAATTCAGACCTAGCCGCAGAGCGTAGCCTATGATCAGGTACCTGTCCAGGTGATGACGTCAGCGCTAGAAGTTCCGCCGAACAGTCTCGGAAGGCACAAAATGACAAGTTCTTGTGACACATGTGCATAGTTGTAAGTTAACGGCATCTTGTTCCGCTTACAACATTCCTATTGTCGTTAAACGCCTTGCAAACTCTTTAACCAAGTAACGGCTGTTGTAAGTTGATGTCAGTAAGAGAGCAGGAGGCGCTGCGTTAGTAGACGAAGTTTGAAGGGGAAGTGGAGCCTCTCAGTATGCAGCCGGCTGTTGTCTGAAGTAGTGGAGCAGTGTCTCAAAACATAAAACTCCTATACTTAATTCAACCATTCCTTAGTCTCACCGCACCCCTGGCCTCCCCAGTTTGATAATTCTCTCTTGTGACTGACGGTAACTCTTACTGAATAGTATGGTATACATGTCAGGTACTACCGGTCATTTCTCGTCAAAATCGAATGTAAACAAACAATTTGAATTTCATTTTTTTGTTTTTATTTGGTTGGAACCTAAAGGTAGAAAAAGTTATTATAATATAAGGTATTTTCAAATTGTTTCTGCGTTTACTAGTATGTATGTTTTTCAATTTTATGGATTTGTGTACTTTTTCTTATCAGTCTACGGTGAAGAATTTGACTGTTACCTTTTTTTTTTGTAAACCTTCACGTCTGTTATTATCGCGTCGTGCAATTGTTTCCGCATAAAGTGCTCTCTAGCTACACGCAAGCGAAAGGCTGTCGCTTGTTCAATTTGTGTCTTGGAGGTTTACACCTGCTCCTAAGTGCGTACTTTTCGCAAGGCATAAGTAGTTGAGCTGATGAGCTTGAACGTCCCGATGCGGCTCAGGCTATTAGGGACACCGTAGTGGAGGGATCAGGATAATTTCGACAACCTGGGGTTCTTTAACGTGCACTGACATCGTACAGTACAAGGACCTCTAGCATTTCGCCTCCATCGAAATGCCACCGCCGCGGCTGGGGTCGAACCAGCGCCTCTCGGCTCAGCAGCCGAGTATCATAACAACTGAGCCACTACGGCGGCTTGCACGGCATAACTAAACGAATATTAACTGATATAGCAGGCGAAATGAGATTTCGCTTTGTTTCCCAGGGCACCACTACACCGACTTATACAAGCGTAACTGTGTCTGTACGCAATAAGAGAGAGAGGGTTTATTGACAGGAAGGGCAGGGAGGTCCGCCTAAAAACTGGATATCTGGCCTGATACTCTGCACTGGGGAACGGGAAGAAAAGAAAATTTCAGCATCACTAGCGGAGCCAAGCTTGCAACTTTGGCTCACGCTCCAGTAGCAATGAGGCACCAAATACACCTGTGACGTCGGTCGCGTGGAGAGGAGGAAATGTTCAGGCCTTGTCTGTCTAGATTGCAGGGAATAGCCCCCTATCAGCAGGAGAAGAAAAGCGCGAGCTACTTCCGCCCTAGCTAATTCGAGGTATCTCCACGCGCTTGGTGAACGGACCGAGAACGCGAAGGTTGTCACAGGAGGAAGAGTTTGTCTTCCTCTCTATCCACTTTAAAAACTTCGACTCCGCGCCACACGCGCCAGCCATTGCCGCCGCTATAACCGCCGCTCGTCCTTTGCAGATGTGGCGTAGGAGAACCAGACAGACATCATTGCCTGGTGTACACAATTATATTTTACCAGGCCGGCTTAGCCAGGCGTAAACCAGACTGCGCGCTTAGTGCGCAGATTCACTACCACCCGCGCACTACGCCTAAGCCGGCGCGCGTCTTTTTCTTCGGCCGGACCATCGTAGCACGTGGTAGGCCGTTACACCAGTTTCGTGAGCTTCGGCAGTGGCAATATCGTGGGCGCTATGGCCTCACTTACGGCATCGGTCACTTTGGCATGGCGTTCTTTTGTGTGTTAGTGATGCCGGTGCTTGGACATCTGCGGTTATGTTTGTTTTTGTGCTCGTGACCTTCGGAATAACGAAGAGTGCAGAGAGATTCAAAGAACGCCGCTACCCGCGTGCGCTTTCCATTTCGGCACCGTGGATCCTGAATTATGACGTAGTCACCACTGTCGGCGAAGCAGTCATCTTGTTCTGTCCACACAAGACTCGCCACATTGTGGGAACGAAAAATAATTCGCCAGAGGGAATTAAGGCTGCAATAAGGTACGTTTTTGGAGGAGTTAGTGACTGAACATTATGTAGAGGAACACAGCGAAAAATAGAAATGGACAGATGAGAAAAGCGCTCGTGTGTGCCTGTTCTCATCTGCCCCGTTATTTTTCCGCTGTGTTCCTTCATAATAAACACTTACGAATGCTTACGTGTAGGAATGAGAAAGTATTACTGCCCCTTGGTGCTTTGGCATCCATCGACCCCCCCCCCCCCCCCACCCACCCACTCATTTACTCACCCGCCCTACCACACAAGCACACCCCACTCTCGACCCCCCCCCCCCCCCCCCACACACACACACACACGTGCGCGTGCAAGTGTGATGCCACCCGGACGGAACGCTGTACGACGAACGGCTGCATCACAGCTTAGATACGAAAGTTTGGGAACGCATACAGTTGAAAGTGCATATTGCGTCGGTTCGAACCCCTGTCGCAAGCTCGCCTCCAACTTGAGTAGTACATGTAAGCTATATGAAACCAGAAAGTTGGGTCCGAATGTCGGGAAAATTGTCACCACATGGACGTCGGCCGATGGCAAATATACATGGAAGAATGACATGTATCGGATTGTCTTAAGTGGCGGTGTTCGGTTTGCTGTCTGCGTCATAAGCTGCTTGATGACGTCACCCTATTTTTCTTGCCATCACTAGAATTTTTTGTACCATGTGCGAGTACACTCACCGCCGGCTCTTCTCGTAACGGTAATAGTAATGCCCTCGCATTAAGAATTAAGTGCATATTAACTGAATGCTATTAACCTCGCACGTAGAGTAAAAGCCTTTGCGCCACAGTCTTTGTCATTGGTTTGCATAAATACTCAACAATTTTTGCAATTCTCGATATTTTATGGTAGATCATGAGTGCATGAAATTGCGTGCACTCACTGTACACGGAATGATCGTTCATGTGTTGTACACAGTCGATCACACTTGTCTAGAGCGCTCCAGAGGTGCCGTCTGGGGGGAATGAGGCGACATTCTAAAGCAAGTATTGACTTTCACTGATAACGCTTGCGCTGGAGAGGACCCTAATGGACACGCGAACCGCAAAGGCACCAGCGCCTTAACGCTATCAAATCAGTTGCGAAAAGATTTCACTTCATTTGCTCTACAGCACACCGCCGGAGCGCTCTAGACAATGTGATCGACTCTGTACGAACTCAGTACAGTGGAATAATCGTACATGCAACGGGTAAACTCAATACGCTGGAAATAATTTACTTGAAATGTCAGCTGCGGCCTTTGAGGTAAATGTAACTCCTCTGGTGCGTCGACCAAAGTTTATAGCAGTATTGTGCGGAATGCTCTTATATTGACATGTGTATATTGAGAAGTAATGTCTTTTTTGACCAAGAGTAAAAGGAAGAGTAGGCACACAAAGTTACATCCGTCCACCATACGTAGAGGAGCCGTTTTTGAGCCAGTCCGTGACTATACCACAACCCTGTCACCTCCTGCACCCCATCTTTTCGGTAATTCATTATCATCGAGTTTATTACGCCGTCTTAGCGTCCACTGCCCGCTATTAACGTTACTGAAGGAGATATTGACCCTAGCGTCTGTAATATGCGGCTGACGGGAAGTTCGAAACCTTTCACAGCAATGGTATCAAATCAAGTATTGTGACAGACAAGCAACTAAGAGACCAAATTTGGCTAAGCAGAACGTTCAGTTGGGCAAGTTGGTACAGATGCATATTTTATAAAATCGCGCGAGCAACGTCGGTGTCAGCAGCACAGAAATAATAAACACAATAACAAAGAACTTTCATACTTGGTAATCCACTTCAAAAAGTGTGAAGTAATGAAAAAGAAGAAAAATGCACAGCCATGTCGCGTAGCACAAAAGATGCTTTCCACGCACTATGATCAGACCGTGCGAGAAGTAATGGAAGCTTTCCATATCAGTCAAGAGCCAAAGTGTGTTAGCAAATCGTGAGTCACTCTTAATGACAAAGAGATAGCTTTTCTTGGTGGCCTTTGAGCGTCGCGTGCTTCTCTGCCTCCGGTTTTATGGATTTTATTGTAACATGTGATGTACTTTGTGTGTGTTTTTTTTTCTTCATAAGCACCAGGTGTTGCTAATAAAACCTTAGTTGAGAGTCAGCGCTCGTCTCGTGTCCTTCTTTTTATTGTCCGACGTTGTTCGCGCTGTTTTATAAAAGAGAGATCAAAATTTTTCCTAGCACTGCGGATATCACAGTCTAAGTTGGTTACCTGACCCCGTCTAAGCTATTACTTTTCAATTTGGTCAAAACTGTATGTCATTCAAGGATAGAGCACTTACAGAGCAGAAAAAAGCTCTCAAAAAACCTGGGTGAGGTCAGCAATACGTGTCACAAAAACTAGGTGTGAGTTATCTGTTTCTCGAATGAAACCTTTACCTTCAGTGACAGTGGCATACGTCCAATCTTCTTTTTTCCGCTTTCTGAGCGTCCAAACAGCACTTTGTTTGCGGGGAACACATGTTCGTTCGCATAGACTGGCCCACTCTCTTCTGCTGAACTGGTTAAACTCAGACAGAATGTGCTCAGTCATTGTTTTTGGCTTCTTTCAGCATTTTGTCTCTACAGGTAGGCGAGAAAGTTTTGACCACAGCATTTGACTATTTTCTATCCAAAGCAGTCGTTGTGGGATATCAGTGTCACTGTGATTGATTTCCATTTTCAGATGGTGTGAAATGTCTTTCAAATTGGAGGCAACTTTTTCATTTTAGACTACAGAAATTCCTTAGTTATCCAGATTGCTATTTTTGCTGCACCATTGCAAGTGAATCGATGCTTTTTTATCTCCCCTATCTCTTTCGTGAAGCGACTGTTGCCCCTTTTTTCCTATGTTCTCAACTTTTCCGCTTTTCCACTTTCGAGGCGCTTCCTAATTTAATTCTACTGCCCTTAGGTTCCTTGAAATTTAATTGTGTTAAACAATTCTCAAAGATTTCCGCACTGACCAGTGCTCACATTAGAATGCATTTCTGGGGGTGTTCCTCAGATCTGCCTGGATGGCTTCAAAGTGTGCTGACATGTGAGCGAGCGATCTCACGGCTTCTTTTATAGTAGATTATGTCTTGTCCTTCATAATTTCATTCATACACGGAGCAGGGCAAAAGCCGAGCTATCAAGAAGTGTGCTGTCGGCTGCGGTCAGGGACAACACCGCTGCGCTTTCTCCGATCACACCTGTGGCCTCGAAGAGCAGCACACGAAGAAATGGCCCGCAGGCTAAGCTATTCATTAGAAAACGCCCCAGACTGGTGCCCTTCGCGGTAGCACAGCCGGCAGGCAGGCGATCAGCGCAAATGGAGCGGCGTCACTTCGACGGCGAAGCCTCCTAGCGTGGTCCCGACCGGTCCGTCTGTATTACAGCCGCCGTGTCGTCTCGCTCTCTGTGTGGTCTCCAACTCTCCCAGCGTTCCCGGCCTGCGATGATGAGAGGGGCCACGAGGGCAGGGGGGGTGGGGTGGGGGGGGGGGTTACCCTCAGGGTGACGCGGGCGCCTCTCCTTTGCGATCTGCGCCGCTGCTGCTATGGAGGGGGGCGGGGGGTGTCGGTCTGCCATTGGGAAGAGCCAGAGAGGCGTTTTGTTGTCTCAGGCGTGTGATGAAAAGGGTGAATCCCCACAATATATCTGAAATAAATGAATGCTTCTACACGTACCTGGACAGAGCGATGCAGGCAGCTAGTTGTAGCATGAGTTAAGGCGTCCTGGATTGCTGCGGAATGATAGTCTGGGCTTGCCAGATCGTGCCTTTTCTTATCCATCTTGTGACGTCGATGTTGCTTGCAGTCACGCGAGCGCAGATGACTCCTCTACGATAAAGCGTCTTTCTCGGCGCCCCCAAAATACCGAAAGAAAATCAGAGACACGACCTGTATCTGGCAGACGCAGCAAACGCCGGCCCGTGCTGTGCGCTCACGTGGCTTTTCGATAGTGACCGGTTTGCACGCAGCGATGCGGGCAGTTAGCTGCAGCTCAGTGCCACGGTGTTGTGGACTGCTCTGGCATTCCGTGTAGGTTAGGGCTACTACGACAGAACCTTAACCCGCATGGCTTTTTGTCACGTCCAAGTTGGGCCGAATCCACACTCAATGGACCAATCGTGTTATCGTGGCGTTTTGTTGATACTGTGCGCGGCTCGACCTGCCATTCATCAGTTCATCAATGTTCTTGTTATGCCACCCCTCCATCATTACATGTAGGAATACTGGAACTGTGATTACTACCAGCTTTGTTGTCAATTAGCTGGTTACAGCGGTATCCACCCATTACTTCTGTATTTGTTGAGAAAACATCAATACTTGTTTTATACAAACACTACGCTTTTCAAAGTGTCGTGTGGGCACTGAATCGAACTAACATACCAAAAATGTTTTTTCTCAAGTCACCTCCGCGCGCCAGCTCCTTCGGAAGCCTACTGTTCAAAGGAATGATAACTATCCCACATATAGAAAGCAACAAAGCCCTGTAAAAAATTTTAGGTGGTTTCTGTCTCCTTACTTAAGCTTGCAATTCTGAAATAAAAGATTATTGAGTGGGTCGATTATAATGCAGGTGTGCAACTAATTTGTAGCATATTTGACGGCTTTGGGTTGAATAAAGATGAACAACCCGTACATTCAGCAGCTTTGATCTTCTAAACAAAAAAGAGTTCTCTAAGAAATTGTTGCTCCGTGGCTTATAGCGCCAATACATCTGCTAGCTCCTCGTTGCTGCAAAAACAATTGACTGTTCGGCAGCAAAAAGTGACGCATTGCACACCGTATCAAGAGATCACCGACATCTATATATTTTACCAATTTATGGTACTTTCATAACGTTAGTCTTGATTCGATAAAATTGAAACTAACGTTCAAGCTTTGCCACTGGACATAAGTTGCAAAAATTAGCCGGTTTCTAAGGCATATGTTTCGCGTTAGTTTCAGCTTGGTTTCGTTATTCTAAGCAGATAAGGGAAAAAAAACAGCGCGTATCATCGTTCCACAAAAAAAAAAAAATAGATGTGAAAAGCGAACTTAATCGAGCCATTGAAGGCGTTTGCATAAACTGAATAAAATTTCTAGTAAAGGAGTCATTTGCCATCTTGCTTCTAATTTTGTTCGAGCTGTCCGCTACATTACCAGGTTTTGTATCAAGACGTGACTAAAAGAACGCGTCTAGCGGAAGCAAAGGCTCGAAAAAATAAAAAAAAGATTGCAGGCCTGGAGACAAGAGGGTAGGGCGTAGTGTTTTCAGCTGTCTCGCCGAAGCCGGCCTAACGCATAATTATAGCAACGACAACGACGGTGCCGCGAAAAGTGCACGTCTCTCACGGCCTGTTGTGGACCGCCTTGTGGAGGCACTCATGTAATTGGAGCTTAAGCGACATCTTTGCAAGGCGCGGCACGATTCGCGAGAATTATCGTTGAGCTTCTCAACTATGATATCCGTACGTCTGTAAACCAGCTTGTACGATAACTTATGAACATTAGGATGAAGTTTTTCTTCACATGCTAGTGACTATAATCGCTGTTGTACAATTTATCTCAGTTTGTAAATTTGTATTGGCCAAGGAAAAAAAGAATTTTCGGCTTTTAAATTCCCGTACTGGCGCTATAGTGGCTTCAGTACTAACATCTTATGCAGGAGGTGTGGCAATCATTTACCTATGCTGCGGGCAGCCCGTCGGGTCTTCATTGCTTACAATCATTGCTCTGCCCTGGCGCTTGGTTCATCTTGGGTACAAAGCTTGTGCAACTGATCATTTACTCAACCTTGCCCTGATAAAAGGCGTTAGAAATTGGACTCTTTGGCCAAGTTGCTCGTATGCCAAAAAAGAAAAGAAAATTAGACACCACCATTGTCAACATGAGGATCACATCGCCCGCTTAGCGCACCTAAGGACAGCTAGGAAGAGGGGAAATCACGGGTTATTTCCAGCTACGCTAAACGTGTCAACTTCGGCCCTATAAATTCTGCGAACAAAATTTGAACTACCACCTAGGCCACCCTATATTAGCCATACGGTGGAAGGTACCACTAAGGAAAAAGTAATTACCTGGAATTTTCGCCACATCCATAAGACGACATTGTCAAGTTCTGGGCGCTGATTTTCGTGGTTATTTCGTTTTTGGAGCATAAGAGTAATAAATTAAGGCTGTGATTTTGGCGAGTTGGTACTCATTCATTGTTAAATAGCGCAGAAAGATGGGACACACTAAAGAAAGTTCAGGCAACCCAAGCGCTGGCTCGCAAATAATCGTTATTCACAGAAACGGTCCGTAAGTAAGGACGAAACGTAAGGACCAGGAGAGAGACAGTTACTGTGCTCTTATTTTTCTTAGGGCTTTTTGCTCCTCTCGTTTGGTGCTTCACATAAAGTGTGCTTCCTCAAGGTCTTGTTCCTGAGTTCCTAAGAACAATTTCATCACGTACATGCACCGGCTCGCATAGCAGGCGTCCCATCTAAAATACTCTGCAGGAGTAGAATTAGCCGGGCTGGTTGGTTCATGTCACAGTTGTGAGAGATTTCCGCCGGGCAGCCATGACGACACAGGACCAAGAGGAACTTAAAAAGACTGCTGTGATCCCGTACGTGCATGGTGTGAGACATCGTCGAAAGAAAGCTTTGGGGTGGCCTTAAGTAATGTTTTTTTTTTTTTTCAGCACCTAAAAACAGGGAAAAACTTTGCAAAATGGCAGTCGAGAAGAAAGCCGCCAAAACAGTGCGAAAAGGAATACGAGATGGTTTTCACCGAATGTGAAAGAGAAGTGGTCTACGCTGTATTTTTGTCCTGTGGGTTAGCATAGCTAGGACCGACTGGACGCTGTTTAAATGATAGGACCAGAGAACATAGCTGAGATATCAAAGACAGCGCGAGAAAGAATCTCCCTGAACGCGGGGCCACCTGCAAGTGCACCGCAAATCTTGACGAAAGCAAGGTTCTGAGGAGTTACAAGCAAGATCTTGTGCGCGAATTATTTGAAGTGCATGTCATCCATGAAAGAGGAGTGGAGTGCGTCAGCACACCTTCTATCACTTTGAAAAGAAATGCCATCAGTTGTCGTGCATGCTAAGAACGCGGGGAGTCTTGCGGTATGGTTTGAGAGTTTTTATGCTTTTTGTTTTGATTTTTACGCTGTGGGCGTGGTCCGGGGTATATATTGCCGTCGCTGCAATAAAATTTCTTTCAGTTGCTAGTAAGCGCTCGTGTTCGTGTTTCTTCCTTATTGTCACGTCTGTCGCGCTGTTACTTATATGGGTAAGCTACTCTGTCACATTAAGAATAGACGCGGGTCGGGAAAAGTTAAAAAAGATGCGAAAATTTCGATTCTGCAAAAATGAAAAATTCTGGATCTATGCACTCCAAAGTACTGAGGAAATCTCGCTAAGTGATGTAGAAAGACGTGAACAGAGACGAAGCGCGTACTTTCAATCTGTGTTCATGTCTTTCTTTACCACTTAGCGCAATATCCTCTGTATGAAACACCACATAGCCCCGCTCTAGCCTTGCTGACACTCTAAAGTACCGGCCTTAAAAGTTTAAGGGCCTAATTTGACCTCTAATTACAAAAAATTTGCATAGAGTTTGTGCCTACAAAGAACGAAAATGCCGATTTCGGAGTGAAGTGTGGCAAACTTCGGGTGTGGTGCTTCCCTAGACCGCGTCCCCGATGGCCGCCATTTTGGTTTTGTTTGAAAACTGGACCTCTTTCCCCACACCCCCGTATTACTCTCGGCTGTAAAATATTTTTGTGACGTCCACAATGCGCTGTTTTTTCAGACCTCTAGAACGACCTCCGAGTGGCTGGCGTGCGCACCTCAAATGCGATTTTCTCAGCTTCGTGTTTTTTTGCCAACGCGACTAGCCTTACGAAAGTTTTTGTTATATTTTATGTCTGAATTTCAACTAATATTATACCGATGAATTCAGAAAGAACTTAACCTTGAAGCTGTGCTACTTTTTTTTTTTTGGACGAGTCGAACTTTACAATCCTGTGAACCTTAATGTCACTTAAATATCGTTCATATCTATGGCGCTCGGACATAATCGAACAGTTTTATAAGATGACGCATCTCAATAACAGTATAGTTAGCTTAGTTACAGATGGCCGGTCTCTGACTACAGCTCCATTTCAATCGGAACCAAAAAAAATGTTAAAAAGAGTCTTAATGACCTGTAATATTTTAACCAAGTACGCTTCAGTTATTCACCTATAATGTGGTAACTGTATGAGATATGCAGAAATTAATTATATCTTTGAAAACATGAAGAAGAAACACATCTGCACACCCAATTTCATTCCGATAACTTGCATAATAAAAATTTCCGTTTCAAGATCCTGGTCTCTTCTTAGCGGCGCAGTCGATAGAGCAGCTAAATAAACGCTCGAAATAGCGGCCCCATGGTACGCCTTACATATGAATATTCTCGCTTTCAGGTGGGTACATATAACATTCTGCTCCAACATCCCAGGCCACCTGTCTTACCGCGCGCAGCTTCCTTCTGTTCTGTATTGACACGTTCATAGTTAAAAACTGCATGTCAAGATCTCGCATGGCAGGATAGCAGCCGGCACTCACTACTTGCCAATTGCTAAACGGCACTACCCTACTGCTGTAAAAGAAGTCAAGAGAAGTGAACGAGAACTTCATGGCAAGAACAATCGGATTGAGTTGCCTGCTACTGGTGTGCTTGAGTTTGACGAGGTCAGATTGCAGAAAGCTGGCACTGTGCGGGAAAAGTCCCGGTAAGTATGTTTTCTTGTATGTTGCTGGTCTGTAGACTCGTATTCTCCAAATAAAAAAAATATAAAAATAAATGTTAGTACAACGTCAATAAAATATCGCGGAATGTAGAGGGCAACGTAAAAGAAGCAAAACGTACTTCCAGAACGAATGGTTTCTGGTGTTTTGACGTCCCAAAGCGACTCAAGTCTATCAGGGACGCCGTACTGAAGGTCGCCGGAAATTTCGACCCCCGGGGTTCCTTAACGTGTACCGACTTCGCACAGTACACGGGCCTCTACAATTTCGCGTCCATGGAATTTCGACCTCCGCGGCCGGGATTGAACCCGCGTCTTTCATGACAGCTGCCGAGCACCATAACCACCGAGCCACCACGGCGGTTAAAGAAGAAATGAATGCTCGTTTTATACATTGTGTTAAAAAATTAAGCCTAATAATTAAAAAAATAGGTGGACCAACGCACTAACGCAATTATTGTAATTGGGTTATACGGAAAGGCGGACACAGGAGGAAAAACGCTAAGGCGCCCGTGTGCTGTGTGATGTCAGTGCACGTTAAAGATCCCCAGGTAGTCGAAATTATTCCGGAGCCCTCCACTACTGCCCCTCTCTCTTCCTTTCTTCTTTCACTCCCTCCTTTACCCTTCCTTTACGGCGCGGTTCAGGTGTCCAACGATATATGAGACAGATACTGCGCCATTTCCTTTCCCCCCAAAGCCAATTATTATTATTATTAATCAGAGTGAAAAAGCGTCATCGTAACCTGAATAATGAACAACAATCTATTAATTAACTTTTTTATTTTTGGCAGTTAGCGTGCATGTTTGTATTGAATACTTAAGGGCCGTGGCATCTCAACGCTATTCTGTTTGGTACAATTTTAGTAACGCGTATGTGTCCAGAGATATGTACTGGTAAATTTCAGCCCTATCGGGCTAATTACACATATGAGATCGCGGCACTCAGCATAAAGCTCCTCCTTGATTCGACGCAGTTGTTTCGTATGACGCGTCGACTGACAAGATTTCGAACCTGCGGTCAATGGTTGTTTCGCGCTTCGCAGACAGTGTAGTATCGGGACGCTTGACCGCATGCGAAAAGCGGTACAACGACTTATAACCCAGTCAAGAAGCAATCGCTCAAATACGTTTCAGGAGCTTTCTAATAGTTCGGCCTGTGATGAAGATGGTTTACAGATTAGGCCAGTCAAATTTGTTATTGACAAATTATCATCTCCACTACCTTATTTAACTTAAGTTTATTAAAAGGTGTTCCAAATAAAATGCAGGTGGCTAAAGTAGTCTTCGTTTGCAAGAAGGGTGATAAAAACTCCCTCAGAAATTGCAGAACAATTTCTCTTCCTCCTATTTTCTGCAAAGGCTTAGAAAAACCTATTTCCTATCGACTAGACAAACTCATAGACAAAAATGCCATAATAACTAGAGTGCAAGGTCGGTACCGGAAGAATAAATCAACTGAACTGGCATTCGCAAAGAGTACACCTTAAACACTTTTTGAAAATGATATTGTACTTGTTATTTTCATAGATTTCAGGAAAGCCTTTGAAACCGCAGCGTTGGCCTAGTTGTCTGAGCATCCGCCTCGCATGCGGGAGGTCCGGGGTTCGATCCCTAGCGCCGCCGGGTACCCAAAGGTGACACTGGGTACAAGCTTTCCCCTGGTATGGTGCTCGGCGTACTTACGGTGAAGTGCTTGGAAAACGGGTCTTTGATCCCACCTTGAGTAGAATAAAAATATCTTGTGCCATGGCGCTCTTTAGCCACAGATGCCCTTGCGCCATAAAATTCCATCCTTATCATCAGGAAAGCATTTGACTCTTTAAATCAGAAATTGCTGCTTAGAAAGTTAGTAACGTACGGGATTAAAAGCCTTTTACTGCAACTTTCAGAATCCCACCTTTCGAATAGTGCACAATATACAAGTCTCAAAGGCTTTGAGTCCAGCTCGAAGAATATTGAATGTGAAGTGCCGCAGGGCAGCTTAGTGGGACCTGGGCTCTTTAGCCTATATATTGACTACACATTAAACGCAGCTGACCAAGCAGAATTTTTATTCATGCAGACGTCCCAAGTATTTTCCTTTCCCGCGACCTCTATGGATACCCTGATAGACAAAGTAAATATAGCTGTCTTTCAAATAAGCTCCCGGACAGAATGAAATTGGTCAAAAAGAAACGCGAACAAAAGCAAGGGTTTTACCCCGCGGCCAAAGAGCAAGCTTCTGCATAAGAAGAAAAATTATTGATGGAGAAGAAATTGAGATAGTTGAATCATTTAGACCACTCGGAGTTGTATTTAGCGAATCAGTGTCATTGAATCATCACGTTGATAATACCTTGCCGAAACTCGCTCGAGTCGCAGGCTCCCTATATAGCCTCAAAACAAAACTTCCATGCAACGGGGTTATAAGAGCTTGTATATAAATCGTTGCTTTCTTCCCATCTTTACTATTATCATTATGTGTGCGGTTTGACTACTCTAAACAGTAGTCTCTAAACAGAAGTTACCTGCTTTAAAAGAAAATCATGCGAAGTACGCTTCTGCTTAGTTTTAACCAAAGTGCAAAGGAGTACTTTGGGGAAGCTCGTATAATAAACATTTTTGGTACGTTTAGTCTTCAGTTGCTTTCGCGCAATAAAAAAAGATGAACCTACGCATAGTGGTTACTTAAGAACATTGGCGTGCCGGACGCCGAGCGAGAAACCGCATCACACGAGCAATCACTCGTCGTGGCAAACTCTTGGGACAAACTATGCACTACAAATGAATGCTTAACAGCTACCGAAACACCTCGGTACGCTACATCATAAAAATATTGATGTAATTAGGACTCCGATAAATGCCCTTTTCAAGTATCATGCCCAACATTTTTGTACAAAAGAATTTTCGTACGGGAAAGCGTTTAAGAACAAGATTTTTGCATATAACGTAAGAATTAACTATAACAATAAATATATGCGCAGCTCCCCCAATGACAGTCCTGCATTTTTTTTATACTAACGTTTTTGCTATCGTCAAAAGCGTTCCCCATTGTTTTGATAAGACAGTCTTAACTGTTCGATGCGATCGATTGGAGCACTTAAAAAAAAGATTTTGCTTCATATCGGAAGAATGGAGCATTACCTACCATATACATTGTCTACCATATTTTCATAGCTGTAACTTACCGTTCACTAATTTTCGAAATTATTGTCCGAGAATTTTGGCCATATGTCATACTTTTTAGCGAATAGTCTGGTTGTACATTTTTACATTTTTTAAATATTATTACCATTATAATTGCAACTCTTGCATAGCAAGTTTTTGTAACCGCCTTTTGATGTTACCGTGATGTCACCAGATAAGTACCCGATGTTATACCCCTGCCACACGGCAAATTTAATGTCATTCTAACCGAATGTCATTCGATGCATCGAATGTCATTCGGTCTCCTTCGGGGCTACAAGGTAAAAAATAATGTAATTCAAAAATGACGGCAGTGACGATCAGTGAAAAAAAAATAGTACAAATGAAAGACATCAGCGCGCATAAAAGTTGTTTGAAATGGTTATGTTGTGTTTCTAAAGCGGGTGAGAACGTTTCTTTACTATAATTTAAGCTTAAAATATTACTTCCGGCAATTCTCCAGCACTTTAGTACAAAGTCAACCGCAAATCCGATAAATGTAATCAAACAAAATGGCTGACGCGGCGGCGCACGGAGCGTGCAAATGACTTCCAAAAGGTAAAGTGCTCAGTTACATCTTTAAGTACTTGAGAGCTAAACGAACATGGAACGCCAACCAGCAAGAAACACGCAACCAAAAATGATTGACGGTCGCGGGAAGGGCCCTGCTTCACAGACGGCCGCTGCCGTTGGCTGCTGCTGGGACCGAGAGTAACAGGTATCCACGACAGCTTCTAGTGTCAAGAGGTTCGCACCAAATTTAATATTTCCCTAGCAGAACTAAATAAATACAATTTCGAACTTTGGCAGTGCGCATGCTATTTTTTGCGTCGCTTGTTTCTGGTGCGTATCTGGTGTCCAGAGTACACATTAGGTTCGAGACCAAATGCGAATGAGTTCCCCAAGCTCATTCGAGGGCGAATGTCATTTCAGGCTAATGACACTAAATGTTCCCGTGTAGCAGCAGATTATTACTCGGCCCTCTTCATCCTTGCGATGACTAAATCTCTGTTGCTGTTAATCTAAAAGGAAGACAGTGCCCTCCCCCCGCCACCGGCGCAGTGATTATTCGGCTTCGCTGGGCAAGCGTCGCGAGTGAGTGGCAAAGTGGCAGGAGTTTGAAACAAGAGAAAGACGAACCCGCTGAAGTTGACAAATATTAATAATTTGGTATTAAAGAAGGCAGAGGACGAAGACTGCGGTAGAGAGAAAGAAGATCAAGTGGATTTGTTTAATGGGCTAAGAACACAGGTTATAAGACTTGTAACAAATATTAAGAAATCTGGGCAGGAGATATAAAGATGGAAAATCGGTTAGAAGGAAAGTTTGAACCAAGGCGTAGAAAAGAAACGAGATGACATGTACTACGAGAAGAGTATTACAGGCCTCAAAGACATCATTTGACTGTCGGCTGGTCTTGTCGCTTGTTCCTCAATTGAGCCTCTTCGACCAGACGCGGACCCGATCGGCTGCCGTTCCGGTCCGCGGTCCATGCTGCTCTGCCGTCTCACTCTGAGGGCTCTGCGTGACCGCCCCTGGGATACCGAGAAAGCCATCTGCGCTACCGACATGACTGCGTCATTGAAACGTGGGCAACGATCCTATAATGACTAGAGTTTTGGGACGTGGCCGTGACACGTAACCACTATAACTCCCCAACACCACCATCAATACCGGTGCAAGGTGCCGTCTAGCTCACTGCACGCGACGCAACGCTAGAAGTTTTAGTTGTTTACCCTATATCGAGGACGGTTTCTTGAGGTTGTCTGTTTATATTGATTTATCTATGTGTTAGGACTGAGCTTCTGTCATGGATGTCTAGGAGTAGCCTTAGGGATTTGTTCCTTTGTTTTGCAACTTGTATACATGTGTTTTCTTTGTTGAGCGTCCAGTATAAATGTCTCTTTTACTGCGCCACCACCTTGATTTCTCTTCGCTTCATAGGCACGCACACACAGAACGCTTACTAATTTACACGTGACACCAAGAATGAAAAGTTATCACCGTCACCTGCAACTTAAGTCTTGTCAGGCGGAGCGCCCAATGCAATAGCTGCTTCACACCAAGGAAAAGCCGCATGATCAGTACCGTGGTCTCACATGGGTAATTACATGGTTTAGGCAGAAATTTTAGACGTGCACATCTCTGGTGACTGGCGCGTTACACAGATTGTACAAAATGGAATAGTCTGTAAACGCCACTGCCCCTGTGTTTTCAATATTAACATGCACGCTAACTCTAGTACATAAATATTCAATTTTATTAAATTACTCTTGTTAACGATGACAGTTTTTCTCACTGCGTGTCCGCCTGGCCTCCTGAACGATTTAAAATAATGGGTTGTGTACTGCTTGGTTTTAAAAAACGGCTATTAAAGCCGGATTTTTAATACTCTGTGTCAACGTCAGCGTCATTGCACAAGGTAAAGAATTCAGCGATATATTATTATTTTTTTTTTTGCGGAGAAGTGCTTTGCCTGGCCGTTCTCACTCGCTTGGTAAAGTAGCCACAAAAGTATTGCTTAGAAATAAAAGTAATGCGAGTCGCATTTACCACAAAACAAGGAGCCTTTTTACATTTGCCTCGCTTGAAACACGACCACACTGCGAGGCTCTTCCAGGCCGGAGGACAGAGTAAATGTTGACACTTACTGCCGTTAAGTAAAAAAAAATCTAAATACCAAGATATTAGCAAGATATGTTTTGTGTAATAAAATTTTTAGCCCTTGTATACTTTTTCCTTCTGGCCTTTGACGAAGGATGTTAAACATTCAACGTTTGTAAACATAGTTCCGGAAAAATAACAGCTCGGGATTTTTTAAGTTCACGGTGCTAGCATGTTCTACCACAGTTTTCAGTTTTTTATTACGTATTCAAGTGACCGGAGACCGGTTCGCTTGAAGAGCATTAGCTTTAAAGATTTTGCTAGGTTGCCTTTCGAAGTGATCGTTAAAGACTTAGCTAAACACTTAAAGACTAAAGCTAAAGACTTAACAACACCAGCTGCGCCAACAGTGCAGAGTAAAGAAATATATGCAGCCGGCTTCGTTTAAGCGCCTGAAATATTTCTGCGATCATGAGGAAATTTCTGGACTCAGCAAGTCATATTGATACAGCTCAGAAGTGGAGAAAGTAGATGTGCTTCGCCATCTTGCTTGCGACTGCTCAGCAGCCCTGGAGCAGTCTTTCTGTCTCCTATTGTCTGGCGCTTACTATTTGTGACAAATCTGGTGAAGGAGCCGGGTACACTTCCTGACCTGCGTAGACTACCGGCCAGCGCGGATCTCACCCCGGTCCACAAGCCATAGGCGTACCACGGCGTACCACCCACAGGCAAATGGCTTGGTGGAACGCCTTAACAGAACCCTGGCCGACATGCTCTCTATGTATGTGGATGTGGAGCGTAAAACTTGGGACCGAATTCTCCCATACGTAACATTCGCTTACAATACGGTCTTGCTGGAGCCAACGCGGATCACGCCCTTGCAGCACGCCTTCGGTCGTCCAGTTGTTGCTTATTTGGATGTCATGTTGCCCGTTGACGCTGACGTCGCCACTTCGTTCAGCGGGCTGAAGAAGCACGCCAACTGGCCAGGCAGCGAATGCGTCGTCAACAGCACGTCGACGCTGATCGAGCGCTTAAATCTTGGACGGCGATTTGTTACGTACGAGCCAGGCGACCACGTGTGGGTTTGGACACCAGTTTGTCGCCGTGGGTTGCCTGAAAACTTTCTGCACCGATACTTCGGTCCTTACCGTGTACTGCGCCGCAGTAGCGACGTGACGTACGAAGCTTCACCGGCAACCGCAGCCCGCTCATTGCGCCGACCACAGCGTCTTGATGTTGTGCACGTCGTTCGTATGAAGCCGTACCAAGACCGTGCTTCTGATCTTACTTGAGGCTGAGTGCCGCCATTTCTCTGTCGTGATACCTGGGTTTAACCTTGCGCGTCTAACCAATTTTTCCCGCTGTGAAAGCAGGCCGCATCGAGGCGATGCTGCAGAGGAGGGAGCATTGATACACCTCAGAGTGGAGCAAGTAAAAGTGCTTCGCCATCCTCCTTGCGGCCGCTCGGCAGCCTGGAGCAGTTATTCTGTTCCCGATTGTGTGGCGCTTAATATTCGTGACAATAATGCCAGCTTTATTAGTACTGGCGATTTCACAGGCGTATCAAAGTATCGACGATACAGCATCGAGTATCGGTATCGGAAGTAATTTTTGGTTCGCTAATTTGTATCGGTATCGGAAATACAAATTTTGAGGCTATCGGCTGTCGGTATCGAAGATAAATCTTTATAGTATGGTGGCCAAGTCTGTTCCGTTCTTTGAGTATGCTTAATTCTGTCCATATTATAATGGCTTACCTTCCGATTATTGAGTAGCTTTGATAGCTCTCCCACGTCTATTGTGTGTCTAGAGTTAGAGATCTTCATGCTTTGGCGTTTCTTAATCAGATCTTTTGTTTCTTGAGAGAGCCTTTCGGTGTCTTGTGTAACTATCCTACCACATACAGCCACTGCGGGATTCGTAATGATAGCTGCAAAGTTATAGGTTATTGTCTGAACATTAAACATGTCCTCGGTTAAAGCAGACCAACGTCCTGCAGCGAAATCCTGAATCCGTCTACTTTTCTTTTAGGCTAGCTCGTTGACGGACTTCTTCCTCACTACTTCTTTTGGTTCTCTTTTTAAATCTAGGAGGCTAATTCGAGATCTTACGATCATATGGTCCCTTCATGAAACCTTTTCGACCTCCACATCCTGCACGATGCCAGGGTGAGCACGCAGTATAGAGTCCATTTCATTTTTAGTCTGGTCATCAGGGCTCTTACACGTCCAAGCCAACGCGGTGTCTCAATGGTTATGGCGCTCGGTTGGTGACCCGAAAGGCGCGGGTTCGATACCGGCCGCGGCGGTCCCATTTCGATGGAATCGAAATTCTAAAGGCCCGTGTACTGTGCGTTGTCAGCGCACATTAAAGGATCCCAGGTGATCGAAAGTTCCGGAGCCCTCAACTACGGCGTTCCTTATAGCCTGAGTCGCTTTGGGACGTTAAACCCTCACAAATCTCCCACGTCAACGTCCTGTTCTCACGTTTCCGGAATAAAGTATTCATGATTTGTAATTTATTTCTGTCGGCGAGCTGTACAAATAACTCACCCCTGCTATTCCTGGACTTTATGCATAGTCGCCTGCGCTCCGGCCTGCTTCTTGCGTACCTTCGCATTGAAGTCGCCCATTTGTGCAGTGAACTGGGATTTTACTTTGTTCATAGTCCATTCCACGTCTTCATGGAAGCGTTCAACGATCTCGTCTCATCGCTGTATGTAGTAGCCTAGGGCCGCACCACCTTCAGCTTGCACCTCTAATTACGCCTAATTACGACAGCTGCCACCCTCTCCTCAATACTATAGAATTCCTCTATGTTTCCAGCTATATCCTGATTGATAAGGAATCCCACACCTAGTTCTCGCCTGTCGGCTACTCCACTATATCAGCGTGCGTGGCCATCCATAAACAGTATGTCTCATCGGTCCTCCTAACCACACTAAGTCATATGACATCCTATTTTGTACCCTGTAGTTCCTCGAACAGCACTACTAGGCTATAAGTGGTACCATTTCAGATTATTAAATGAGATGCACTTGTGATTGTGTTTCCATAGTTAGCGTTCATAATATACATTATGACGCGCGTATTTGATATTTGTTCTCTTTATTATTCTTTCCGAGTTGCTGCCAAAATTTTGAGCATTGCGTCTGCAGGTGATACTGCCACTTCCTTTTGCCACGACACGTTCTCCTTAAGAGTCTTTATATCAGGTCTTGATAAATTCAATGGACAGAAACATATCTCATCAGAAGTGGCTGAATATTTAGGAGCTCGCTTCTGAAACTTACACTCAAAGCACTCGCGTACACCCTTCGTAACTGTAGACGCTGACCATTTCTTTTCTTCGTGTCCGCATTCGAGAGGGTCCTGTTGAAAATAGTCCAAACGTCCCGCAATTAAGAAGTAACTATACCTTTTTTCTTTGATGATATCAAAAGAGGCAGTTTTGCTTTTGTGCACCGAGTAAAGAGCTGCTTTTTGATCGCATGAAAATTGCTCTGCAGTCAAATAGTTGCACACACGGAATGAATTCTGTACAGCAGCGATTCTCGTAGCTTCTGTTATGGTTGTGCCTCCTTTCGTAGTGTGAACTTGATGTAACTCTCTCTAATAGTTGCATTATATTGCACTGATATTCGTGGTTGCCCTTTTTTAAGCTGCTCAAAGCCTTTGATTTCTGCTGCTTCATTTCATATCTATTTGGAATTGTAAATATTTACGAGAAAAAAACAAGCGCTGCCTTGAATGCGCCAACTGCGAATTGCAGCGACCTATTTTTCTCAGAAGAATAGTTCGAAAGAGTGGCTGTATGGTCTTTGACAAACACAAGTCTTCCTCATTTCTTGGTCCACTGGCTTGAAATGAAAAGCCAAATCTCAACCTTTTTTCATAAATTCCAGATTATCAAAGGATTGCATGAAAAAATCATGATCTCAATTCATTTTTTTCTTGCTTTGCCTGAAAGAAAACATTTTCTGCCCTTGCAATACTGGTGGAGTCAGCTGGATCTGTTCGTAGGTATATTTAGATAATCGGCGACAAGGCGTTGCTGAACAAGTCGACTCTACGGATATGCCAGCCATTACCATTTGAGCTCCAGAGGCATTTGTAATACCCCTGTCACACGGCATTCCTCGAAGGCCTTTCCAGCAAAGGCAACTTTTTTCACCAAAGGAGCGAAAGCTTAAAAGAGCAGCGACGCAGCAACACGGTGCAGCCCACAGGTGGAACAGTCGTTGAGGCTTAGCGCCCGCTGCTGTACACGAGGCGGCTTAAATGAGTGCTTTAAAATTAAAGCGGGGTATGCTGTTCATTCGCTGAGATCAGACATTTGTTTATTCTAACTGCTTCCTTAAAACAATTGCAACAGCTGATCTCATCAGCAGCAGCAGCAGGTATTGTGCACTGCCTTGGACACCGGGAGCACTCGGGGCAATTTCTGCAACAAATTTACTGTCTTGAAATCTGGGCATGAAATGAAACACCCGTACAGAAAGCAAAGTCAGACACGCCTTTCGTAATCTTTAGGGATGTTTTCAAACATTGTTGGCTGCACCTTTTCTTTATTGCTTTTACTTTTTGACGTTGGACGGCGCTGCGATCGCAGGTTCTCGAAGGCCGCGCCTTTGGGCTCCAAAGGTCTCGGACGGGCGCCTTCTCCTAAAAGGCCATTAGCGGCAAAGGCGCAACATTTGTGCCGTGTAGCTGCACACCTAACGCCTTTGGATATATGGACCTTAATTTCAAAGGCCTTTACGGTGCCCGTCTGACAGGAGAGTAAATGCAAGTGATTCGGACATTAAAGCCAGCAGCTGCGTCTGCTGCTTCAGATGTGATATTAACATATGCAGTAGTTTTTGTCACCAGTGCAATTACCTATGTGCCTTCCCAGCTGATGATGTGAAAGCGATTGGCCCAAGATGTTTCTTTGATAGTGCTATATTCGCCTGCATGATATTTTTCTAAGTGCTCTTCCTTGGGTGTCTTTTCTTATTAGCTTTTTTATATTTGCGCTTTGTTTGAAATAGAGTGGAGGCGCCGCTTGAAGCGGTTGGGTCCGGGAGGGCGACGGATTCGTCCTCATCGGCATGGTAGAACTAGGCTAGCGGCTGTAAATGTGTTTCGTAAAAACAAATCATGTTTGGCTAAGTTGTCGGCAGTGCGAAAAATACAAAGCCGATCTGAAGAGGATTTCTAGTCATTCAAGTGAATCACCCCCTCCATTTGTTATTTCGCCCTGCCCTCTGATACGTGCCACAAGGCGCCTGGTTGCCTTCTTCGCTACAGCATAATAGCACGTTATAGCATAATAATGTCGAAGGATTAGCGCTTTATTTGGTATTTGATGGTCGCGAAATATATGAAGAATTGGACGAGTTTGGCATTAGGCTATTAAGGACGTAAGTTTTGCAGCGATTTTGTTTGAAATTTTGTACTTGCACAATTGCTTACAATTGCTTGTTTCGCTTGTGTACAATGGCTTACATTTATGGCGGCTCTATTTTAGATGCTATGCTACCGCTGAGCTTAATAAATTCAAATATCTCGTAAGCAGAGCTTTTCTGTACTAAATGAATAGATTTTCAGTGCTTGAGTCATGCACTGCAATAGTGTACTCTCACTTCGGACCAGTTGCTGCTCATACATGAGGAACGTTATCAAAGGTAGAGCTAGAAAAAACGTACAGAATAAGGGTTGGGTCTTAGTGGTGCGACTTTAAAGGTTGGATTCTAAGGAAGTGATTTTTCAACAGGTCTCCTAACTGCCTCTAGAAGCGCTGCACTCGCCAGCAAGTTTATGCTCAGGTGCGGAAACACCGTGGCCCTGACGTTCCCTATAACAACAGCGATGATCATCAAGGTAAGACTTCACAAAACGCGTCAGGTACTTTCACACTGACATCATAATTGGAGCACGGGAGGATGAAAAGGAAGTCTTAAAAAATGTGGCTGCTTAAATATCAATACATGGATTATGACACGGTACAACAAATAGTGCCGATTGAGGATTACACTCGCCTCTGATTGAACCAAATTCTCTCAACTGACGCAAAAATAAATGTTGCAGAGACACTTAAAACAGCTGAGGGGCATACGTGACGACGCGTGCTGCGGCGTCACGCAACCCGATCTCACGGAGCTGGCACTTCTGCATGGCTGTATACGTAGCCGCCGCTGCCACGCTGCCTAACCCTTTCTGACCTGCGCGCTAACTTCGTCAAAGCAGTCGCCGCTGTACTACGGCCCGCGCTCCGGCTTAAGGGTATGACGCAATAGCTAGTGGGTTAATGCGCATAGATGCGGAATTGCTCTTTCGAAACTCTACAGTCATAGATCCCCGGCAGTCCTCATACGACTACTGGCGCAGTGG